>OY720443.1:26351971-26566898 GCA_963082915.1 Dolichopus griseipennis
ATTGAAATTTAAGTTATATGTTAATTATACATAAATCGATTTTTTTTTTAAAGAAATTATGCAGAACAAGTTTTCCGATTAAAGTTCTCAAAAATTAACTAATTAGAGATTAGTTGGGTAATAGTTTTGTATCGGATGTACTAAGTATTAGGTAATGAAATATACAGCCAAAACCAATCCTTATTTTCATGTATAATAACATTACCAATTATACGAAAATCAAGACTAGTAGTAAAACCTTCGGTACTTACTAATTCGATTATAAGGAACTGAATATTAGTTTTTGAACATATAACTGTCAAAAGAGTTTTACTCTTTATACTGATACATCCTCTATAGATATTAAGATGTTTCACACTTAAGAAAATTACCAGGTTTTATTATGCGCCAAACATTCTTATGATCCTTAATTAAATTAACCATCAAAATGGGCCGCTTAACCTAACTATGGTTCCAAAATCTGAAGGATCTATTGCCTAAGCCTATCAACCTATAGCCCATAAGAACATGATCTTGGTTTTGAATATACCCATATTTGATTAAGAAGATGAAGTACTCAGGAGCTATAAAATTATAAAATATACTTGATATTAAACAATTTTCTGGAGTTTTTAATGCTCTCTCATAATGGCTTCCAATTAAATGCTTCCTTCTACACAAAAATTTATTGGAATAAATATGCTTATATTCGGATTCAGGCTTTCTATATTTATTAAAGCAAACTTTTATGTACTTTCTTGCAAATTTACGTATTTTTCTCATTAACGTTTCACTAATGTTTTACCATACATGGACACCGCCATAGACAAGATTTGACCTTATTAATGTCTGGTACCATTTTATTCATATTTTTGTACTAACAGAGTGTTTTTTAGCTGCCATACAGGATTAATTGCCTTTGTAATTGACTTTTTTGCAAAATCAATGCAGTTCAAGTTTCGATGAAAATTAACGAAGTTTTGGTTTTGCGTCAACTCTTGGCGATTTAATTTTGAATTGTAATTTTTTCTTATGTTTGAACTTCAATCGTATTAGCGAATAATATGGTTTCACATTTGCTGAAATTAATTTTTAATATCGATATCTTGGAAGAGTCCTTAACAATGTTAAATATTTTTTGTACATTGTATCATTCGCACAGTATAAAATAGTGCCATCTACCATTGCTAGGGCATAGTTATTTCCTTTAATTCAATCAAAATTAGAAGATCTGCTAAATATAATAGAGTAAAAGCTCTTAACGTTACAAAATTCCTATTTTGCATATTTTAAGGCGTATCTTCATAAAATATTTTTAAAAATTAAACCATTTAAATAAACTGATAATTAAAAACATTTATTAATTATTATTATTCATAGCAAATTTAAAAAATAAATATAAATAAAACCATAAAAAAATTAATTAATAAAAAATTTGAAATACAATATTATTGTATTTAAACTTTAAGTTTTCCTTTCTTATTTTCTTGTTTGTTTATTTATTTCAATCCCCTTTAATGGAAAATTTTTCCTTACTAAAGTAAAAACATACGAATAGGAAAATAATAAAAGTTTATTGAAAATGATCCTAGATAAATTCTTTATGTATTAAAAGTTAAAAGTAAATAATCTTATAAAACTTCCTCATTAAAAATTTAATATTAAATTGAATTTAATTTGTTGCTAAAGCCGAAACGAATATTTAAAAAAAATCAAGAACAATAAACAAACAACGGATAATAGAGGCAGAACGCGCTGCAGAATAAAATTAATCTATTTAACAACCAATAAACATTAATATTTTAAAAGAAACTCACGTTTTTGAATATAGGCTTATCCTTTTCTCTCCTTGTCTTATCATTTTCTTTCTGTTTCTCTTTAAAAAAAACTTTGTATAATTTTTGCCTTAGTTTTACACTTTAAGAACTTGTTTTTATATCTTTAAAATAAAATTTAAAAATTTTTAGAAAAGTTCTTATAAGAAAAAAATGTTAGAGAAGTTTTGGTTATCTCCCATTCCTCCCTCGTTTGAATTTAGAGAAGTAGCGGAAATCTTCACCATTTTGAATTATCTAAAATTGAATAAAAAATGTATATTTTTAGTTTTTATTTTTTTTTTATGTTATGCTTGTTTTTTGTTTGAAAGAAAAAAAAAAATCTTATACTTGTTATTCACAATTTTTGTTAAAGGAAACTTTCCAAAGAAGGATTAAAGAATTTTCATTTTTATCTCTTCATTATTTCATTTTTTTTCTACTTATTTTTATTATTTTTTACTTGAAAATTAAACAAAAACGAAACACTCATACAATAATAAATTTAAAACTGAATAAAAAGTGAAAAGAATACAGGAAAAAAAGAAAAAAAAAAAACAGGAGGCAGCAGGACATGGAAACAAATGGAATGATATTGTAAAATGTGTATTTGTATGAAAAAAGAACACAATTAAAGGACAAAAAAAAAGAAAAAAATATTATCCTACTGTTGCAAATTGTAACTGTGAAATTTTTTTTTTAAAAAAACTTTTTCTATACAAATATATTTGATGAGAGGAATTACCGTTATAAAATGAGGAATTTTTGAGTTTAATTCAGAAGTGAATATAAATATTTTAATAATTAAAATTTATATTCTAATTCGATTGACTTTGAGAACAAATACCTGCCCCTTAAATTCTTAATATTGTATTTTGAAAAAATTGGGATTAGTTTGAGTTTAAGTATCGAATGTTATTTCATTAACTTAACAATGAATTTCTTCAAAACTGTTACTCCATATCTTTTCTTCAACTTTAACAACTGATATAAAAACTTTTACATACCTATGTTGTTTTCTGTCATAAAAGATAAGATATTTTCAAAAATAAAAATTAAAATTAACAGTTGGACAAACTATAACTTCGCAGATTACACATATATATATATGTATATTCTAATATACATTCAAACTAATAATTTTAAAGGAAAAATTAAACAAAATTTTCATTTCATTTTTTTTTTTACTTATTTAATCTTTCAAAATCCTTCCGTAATTATATTAGACGTTATATAAACATATCCGTTTATATATATATATATATATATATATATATATATATATATATGAATATATGAATGCATCATATCAATTTATCTCATCTCCTATTCTTTCTCCGGTTCTACCGCTTTAAATTTGTTTTTGAAAGTCTTTGTTAGTTACCAAAAAAAAAATTTTTCATCACTTTCTTTCCGTTTTCCGTCTCGGATATTTGCAAAAAAAAAATAAAAAAAAAAATTTAAAAATGTTACCGACAAAGAAAAAAAATGAAAGAAAATTTTGGAAAGAGACAGAAAAAGAGAATTATTTATGCCAAAAAAAAAAACGAACTTATAACATACCCTTGGCTATATTTTACCTAAGAATGTTATGTGATATAAAAGTATACCACGTTCATATAGGCATGAATTCTTACAAAATAACTTTCTTTTGGAAAAACAAAGAAAGAAACAAGAGAAAAAAGAAAGAGAAAGAAAATTAAAAGAAAAAAAAAATAAAAGTAAGAACACATGAGATGTATAATATAACAGCTCAGCCTGATACCAGCTGACATAAGCCTAGACTTTTTAAAAATAAAATTGTTTTTAGGCAAATACATATTATAAGTATGTCTCAACCTTTTTTAAGTTTTAATACATATGTGTGCGTATCGTTGTATAAATTGTAAAAACCTGCTGTCTATTTCTTATTATTATGATTATTCTTTTTTTTATGAACAAATAATAATAATAACGGTAAAAGGTAGTCGTATAAGTGGTAAGGATGTTGTGTATGAGATATAAATATCCTTTTTTTTGTGTTTTTTTTTAAATTAAAAAAACTGTGATAGCTGGATCTTTAAGCTTTTTATGATATTTATCATTGCTTTATGTTTAAACAAGTAACACATTCAAATGAATGAAAGCTATTTTGAAAAATTTGTTAAAGTAAAGTTTGATTGAAGTAAAGAGACTATATATAAAAAAATAAACTGTACTAGTTTTCAATATGAGACAGTTTTTGATTAAAATTATCTTTCTATCATCAAGGCGAATAATTTTCTTTTTAGGTGTTAAACATAGTAAGGGCTTTCAAATTAGACATAGTCAGGACCTTAATGATTACATATTTTTGTAGTAACATTGAAGACAAAATATTTTCTATCCTGTGCTTCAATTTGCACCAAAAGCGACTATTTTTTCTGAGTAATTGGTAATTTTCTTTACTGTGGGTCACTGTGGGAAAATTTTATCCGTGGGGTCTATATATATATCTACTATTTTTTCTAATATAAAATGATTTCGGAAATTGAAAATATTACTTCTAAAACACTTGAAAAGAGGGTTTTTTTTTACTTAAAAAAAAGTTAATGGTAAAATCATTTAATTAAAATTAATGTGATAGTTTGCCATATTGGACGTAGTGTATATTTGTCAAAATTTCCCAAATTTTTTATTTAAAAAAAAACGTGTTGTAGGTTGAAAATAACACGTGTAGTCAGTAATAATAAATAATAAAAAAATATATATAATTGTGTGGGTGTAACAGGTGCAATTGATTACTAAAATTCTGACTGGACTTAGGACTATGTCAATTTAAATACAACACATTTCTGAATATGAAAACTGATTTTATATGATAATCTTAGGTGTTGGATTTTGTATTAAATGAAATTGTAGAGAAAATGTGCTTTTTCGAATTAATTAAAGTATAATGTTTCGCAAATCCGTAAGTCCGTAAGTCTAAGCTTTTATTTCAGTAAGCCAACATTATAAATTCTGTTTCTTTGAAGTTGAATGGTTATATGTTTTGTCTCTTGAACTTGAAAAATGTTGTTTTATCTGAAAATTCATCACAGGAAGTGCCGTTATACTCTAAAATTTAAAGTATTATTAACGAATCGTTTAATTGTGGTCTATGTACTATCGGCTGAGTTGGATGACTATTATGATATGTGAAATGAGATTATGTATCGTCTGTTCAACTTGAAAACATATTTTTTTATCTGCGAATTCGTCACAGGAAGTGCCGTTATGCTTTAAAATTCATAGAAGTACTGAGGTATTGTTAAAATGTTGTCTATGTACTTTGTATGTATGACAGAAAGGGATGACAACTATGATGGATTTAAAATTAAAACAACATTTCTAACCTCAAATTTAATTGTTATAATTGGTTGAGCGATTATTTCTTTAACTTACAGTTTAAGAAAGGGGTGTCTTTCTTCATTTGCATTCTGTTAAAAATCCAAGAAAACATAAAGAAAAACTTCGACAGACAGAATTTTCTGTATAGGACAGGCAAACTAACAAGTGATAATTTAAATAAACCGGCGTATAACGGTTTATATACGTATAGATAAAGAAATTTTCATTTTCCTTTAATTAATTTTAAACCATTTTAAACCGCGTTGTTTGGTGTTTTTTTGTTTTTTTTTCAGTTTTCTTAGTGTTTTTATTTATTTAAAAGTTTATTTTTAGAAAAATTAATTATTATTTGTTTTCTTTTTTTTTCTCTCTCTCTCTCCCCCATTAAATTATATTTTCACTTTGGTATTATGAATTTAATAGGATACAATTAATATTAATTAATAATATTAATAGAAGATATTCATTAATTTTAACAAAAAAAAAAAAAAATAAAAAAAAAAAATTAAGAAAATAAAAAAAAATAAGGAACAGGAAATAAAAATGAATAGCAATAAAAATTTCAAAAGGAAGTTTTTAAATTAAAATTGATTAAAAAAATTTATCAAAAAAAATAAAAAATAAATCGTCCTGGAAGGACATTTTAAAAAAAACTAAAATAATAAAAAATATATATTTTTAATATTTTCAAAAAGTAAAAAATTAGGAAGCCCATGTCAAAGAACAAAATTGGAATGTACGACATTCCACGAATATTTTAAAAAAATATTAATATATTTTAATTTGAAATTCTTTCAAAAATTTATTGTTTTATTACGAAATAAATTTTCAAAGATTCCCATTGTTAAGAAATTTTTTTATTAATTTTGATGGAAATGTTGCTTCCCATTGCAGTTATATGTTTTCTTCTTAAATTAATGCTTCCCAAATCCATCAAAGAGTTCAACGTATTCTTCCTCAATAAATATCCCAGCTTGAAGTTTCTATTTTTAAAGTTAATTGACTGTAAATAATTGATTTATTATTTTATTTAAATAGAAATTAAAATAAAAGTGTGTTTTTCTAGGATATTTTATTATTGGACTGGAGTCCTTTCTTTTTCTACGGTAATTATGAAAATTAAGATATTATTTGAAAGATTTCCTAAAAGAGGACCTATTTATCTTGAAAATTATTAAACTGATAAATGTTTCAGGGGTTATACTAAGTAAATTTGAGTAATCCAGCCACATGTCTATTATTATGAAAAGTTAATATACGAGACTCTACAGTCTCCGGCCGACTTTAGATAACTTCTCCATTGGTCTCTATCCTGGGCAGTTCTTCTCCATAAGCCCGGCAAAACCCGAATTTTGATAGTCCAGTTCTACTCCTTCTTACCATCTTTAGTTTTGATCTGCCTCAGCTACGCACACCATATGGGTTGGATTCAAAAATCATTCTCACCGGACAGTTTTCTTCACTTCTTACAACATATACCAGCTAACGCAGTCTTTGTATTTTTCGTCTCCTAACTATGTTTATATCGTCGTAGAGTGCGCACAGTTCTAGGTTATATCTATGTATCCAATACCCATTTATATTTACAGGACCAAAGATCTTTCGTAGGAATTTCCTCCTTTCTTGGATTTGTTCATCCGCGATCCTAATTTCTTACCGCTCTCTTCCAGTGTTGTGAAACCTTGATATACTGACTCTTTTTGTTTCCCGATTAGACCTATATCGTCAGCATATGAAAGACTTTGGGCTGTTTTGAAAAATATTGTTCCACTAGTTTCAATACCAGCATCGCGCACAAAGTTTTTCCAATGCAATTTTAAATAAATTTTTATTATCAAAGTTCGATTTAACGAACTCGAACACAATAAAAACGCGCGACAGATATTTCAAAGATAAAACCTGCCTTTGGACATTACTTATCACATAGAACTACTTTATTAGATACAATTTCAAAAAAATTATTTGGAACTTGCTTTGATTAATAGAATTCTATAAGTTTTATACCGTTTAATATTTTAAAAACTAAACGGGGGTATGTCAACAAAGAATTCCCAAAGGAATTAATTTTCAAATGAAACCTATTCGGTAAATCGTGATTAGTATTTAGTTTCTCCATAAACTTATCTAACAATTCCCTATAGTACACTGCTTTTATCCAAATTAAAATAATTATTATTTATATTCAATTTAAAATTCTGTTACAAAAATTTCAAATAAAAAAAAAAACAAACAAGAAATTTAGAAATTGCAATTTAAATTAATACTAAAAATTTATGTACTTAAATACATAACACAATTCCACTCAAATTAAAACAAACACTTAAGATAATAAAATTTAATTTTAAATAAAACATATACAATAATGTAATTAAAATCAATGGAACCCTATAATATTGTAACTAGTACATACATATAACACTTTATATAAATACCACTTAAAAACCATTTTAGCTTTTTAGTAATTACATATTATAATTAATATATATATTTTTAATATATGTACAAACAATGAGAGAAAATTAAATATATATATTTTGTAAATTCAACAATAACTATTAAATAACTTTTTGTTCATAAACAAAAAGCTTATATGTAAAAAAGTACAAATATAATTACAAATTACAAAATAAATGAAAGAATTGTATTATATTAAAATTGAAATTATTTAATTGAATATTATATTATGAATTATATAATAATTTTAATTTGAAAAGTAAATACTCATAATTATTTGATATTATTTTGGATTTAGAAAAATGTATTAATTATAATTACTAAATATAATCATGTTCTAATACTTAAGGTAAATTTTGATTTAATAATACCAAAATCGAATTTTATTTATTGAGCCCATAAATTAAATACGCTACAGACGAGACGATTGCATTCTCCATGATTGAATACAATAATATGTTATTTTAATTTATGTGATCACATTTTGTACTGGTTTTGAATTTGAAAATGAGATCACTTTTAGAAAATGTCGGATCTTCACATTTAAATTTTTCAGTCGAACGACTCCCATGCTTTAAACGAAAGATTTGACTGATCCAAGAAACTCAGGTTACTTAGTTCATTTGAATTGAGTCATTTCAGTCAGGACTTGAGATTGTATTTTCTGCTGACTGCCATGTTGACCAAAAAAGGCACTAAAAATCAGTAAGTCCTTGTCGAATTCTTGTGATTTAAAACAACTTAGATCACTTTTTACTTCAATAGAACAAAAACCAAAAAGTCTAAAAAAATTACATGAAACTTTTGGAAAAAAAAAATATTCTGAATTTTAAATATACAAAACGGCTTAAGTGACCTGAATGTTCGAATTTTTTTTTTGAATAACCACTTTGAAGTAACTCGTATGATCTGAGTTAGAATGAATTTCTAGAATTAAAATCCTCCTTCATATTAAGTCTAATTTTAATCAATAATTTCATTTGGTGCCTTGACTTCCAATTAAGGAAAACAACTTAAATAATTTCAAACAATCGAATTATACTCACTAATTAATAATACACCTTCATCCTAAACCACTTTTAACACACTACAAAATTTAAATAATATATTTGAGTTATAAGATCGTTGCAATGTTGTTAAACAAGTTTAAGAATATGTATGAACAATTTGGAGACACATGACGTGATTAATGTATTGCATCACAACCGTACAGTGAAAAAAGTCTTATTTACAAAAAAATAACACTTTAATATAATATTTTAGATTATTTTTCAATCACAAACAGTTCAACTGGAACATTTAAGGCTAGGTGACACAGTGGTTAGTGTGTCGATCTTCATGCGAAAGGCCCGGGTTCGAATCCCAATGAAAGTGAAAAAACTTTTCTGGTTTTCGACTCGACTCAGCTACCATTCGCCATTGCGTTTAAAATTAATTGTTTAAAAACAATATAAACAAAAAATAGAATTGTATCTATTAAAAATCTAAGACGTTCCTAAATGTAATAAGACCTTGTACTATCTCATGTTTAAATTATATGTGGAATTCATAAGATCAATTCTAATAATCAGAATATAATATTTTTTTTTTTTACGTTACTCAAATCAATTAAAATATTTGCACAATGTAATAAACCCCAAATAATGGATTTAACTTAATACCTTCGTCTTAAGTCAAGTGTCTCGAAAACAAAAAACAAAACTACCCCGAAACTTTATTGAAAAATCCAAAAAAATCCAGACTTATCCTATGATTTAATTACTTTTAATTTGATTGTCATTTTTAATATTCTTATATAAAAACTTTAAACTTTTCAATTTTCTGATCTTAAGACATGATTTTAAGTCACATTTAAAAAAAATATATCAATATATATATATATATATATACTTTTTGCAACAATTTAAAAACTTTTTCAATTCAAATAGATTTATTTTTATTGATTTTTATCAATTTTATTCTTTTGTATCGATTATAATAATTTTATTTATATACGTATATATAATTATATATATATAGATTTTTGACTTTGACAATGATCTGTTGCCTAATCTAATTTTATTGTTCAAAATAACTTTTTTTCTTAACTTCAATTTAAGTGCAAAAAAAAAAACAAAAAAATAAACAAGAAAAAATTATAATAAAATATAATGTGTGTTGTGCTTTAAAGAAAATTGAAAATGTCTCCAAGTTTAAGTGTCAAAAAATAATAATCAAAAAAAAAATAAAAAATTCTTAAAAAACTTTTTAGGCTGTTAAGTCTAAGAATTTGTAATAATAAAAAATAATAATAATAATAACAATAATAACAAAAGTAAAACTTTTTCACTTGGAAAGTTTTGCTTTTTTATTTCATCACCATACATGCCAGTTAGGAGTCAACAATCATCGCTTTTGTCATTTTTTGTAATTTAGTTGTTGTTGTAATGTTTTTTTTTTGTTTTGGTTTTTTTTTACAAAGTTTAGCAAAAAATTTCGTGGTTTTTTAAAACGGTATCAAAGTATATAACATATAAATTATATATATAAATAAATATATAATATATATACCTATATGTATATGTATATAATAGAAAAAAAAATAAAAGAAACTTTGTGCCCAAAACTCAACTTACTAAACAAGTAAAACTTTCTTTCTTTTTTTATATTCTGACAAGTCAAAAAAACCCTATAAACAGTGTTACCAACAACAACAAAACATTTTTTTTTTGAAGTTAAAAGAAAAGTAACAAAACAATAACATTTTTAAAAAAATGTTATTTTCTGTTAGAATATTATTGGTAAATGGTAACTATGGGATATAATCAGCTTTTAGATACAATAAAAATATGAATTTGTTTTTGGGATTTTTTTTTTGAGTTTTGGGTGGTATTTTTTTGGTTTTGTTTGATTTTTTTTTTATAATCTGTGGACTGTGAAGCTTAATTTTTTTTTTATTAATTGTATTGTAGCATTATATTTTTAAATTCATTTAGATTACAATTAAAATATGATTGTTCGAATATGAGATACAAGTACTTAATATTAAATGTGTTATAATCCAGAGCTTTTGTTAGAAATAAAGTATTTTAATTTTGGAGATAAAGTAAATAAAAAGATTTTCAGATGGAATAGATTGACAAACTTTTAAAGGTGGTAAAACGTTATAATGAAATAAACAATGAATATCTTGTAATATTTTTTATTAGAATAATGTGATTTTTGAAACAACATACAAAGACATATTTAATTTTTAGAAACAATATTGTAGTTTAATTGCAAGCCTAAAATATCTCCAGTAAACGAAGGTGGTTCCTTATTAAATAGTACCAGATGGAAATAAATAAATAAAATTTTTCAATATTAATTTAAATTATTCAGAAGTCTCATTTTGTACATTATTTAAGTGTTATTATATAATTTGAGTTAAAAAACTGTCGGAAAACTTTACAATATTTTAAATTGATCTTAATGAATTCCACATACAATTTAAACATGTGATATTACTAAGCCTTATAATATCTAGAAACATCTTAGATTTTCAATAGATACAATTCTATTTTTGTTTATATTGTAATATTTTGTTTTTGAATTGATATGATGGTATTCTATATCTGTGAGTTATGTTATTCAATTAAATTATTTGTTTTAATTTTGCATTTGTTTATATTATTATATTAATGTGTTTTTTATTAAAGATATATAATTATTAATTATTGATTAAGCAATTAATTTGAACCCAATGTTGGATGACAGCTGAGTCGAGTCGAAAAGCAGAAAAGCATTTTTTTCACTTTCACCGGGATTCGAGTCCGAGCTTTTCGCTATGAATTATTGACGCTCTAACCACTGTGCCACCCAGCCGTTAATTGTATTTAAATGTTAGTAGCCGTTGGCAGATATACTCACAAATTTTTCATTCGTCTGCAACAGTTAACTGCTAGGAACATTAACCTTGGATCAAAATCTATGTATAAATGGTTGGTAAATTATTTAGGATATTAAGCTTCTTGTAAATACGTAAAACAATTAACCCAAAATCAAATAACTTAGTAAATTACTTTTCAATTAAAGTTTTCCTTACCTAAAGTGCTTTATTGAAGCTGCTCCATATCTCTAGATAACAACATTCTACAGACATGAAGCAAATGACAGACGTAGACCATTGGCTGATTTTG
The DNA here is from genome assembly GCA_963082915.1 of Dolichopus griseipennis. NCBI lineage: Eukaryota > Metazoa > Arthropoda > Insecta > Diptera > Dolichopodidae > Dolichopus > Dolichopus griseipennis. Next base: position 26,363,724 of record OY720443.1, read on the forward strand.
ACATAATAACAAGTTTAATATGTTATTTAATGAAACTAAAATTAAAAATATGTATCTATTAAAAGTTTTAAAAATAAAATACAATTTCTAGAGACATGTCTTAGGAATGATTTAATTACAACCCGTTCGATAGACACTCCTTTTCAAATATAATTTTTCCGCCACATCACTTACAACATCTTTAATAAAATAATTTCCAAATTTTTCACGTATTATATATACAAAAAATTTAAATTTTTCACTTGTACAATCATAATTTAAAAATATAATCATCATTATTGTTATCATTATGATTATTAAGTTGGACCTATTTTACTACCCACAATTCTTTAGACACTATAGTTATTACAAAATAAAAATATAAATGAAAAACAATTTAAATATAAAATTGTCTAAAAAATTTAAAAAGTTGGCTTTTCTTTTTTATCAATTTTCCATTTTTTCAAAAATTTCTTTCGAAATTTTTCCTTTCGTCCTTGTTTTCCTTTTTTTTTAACTTTAATATTTAAGTTAAAAAAAAAACTGTTTTGCTTATGTTTAAGACTATGGAGTGGTAGAAGTGGTAAAAAATATGATAAAAAATCATAAAAATTATTATTATTATTATATTTTTTAATTTATTATTTTTTTATTTTTGGAGAAAAATCTATTAAGAGACTTATTATTTGGAAAATTTTTATTCAAAAGACGATTAGTGGTCAGAGAAGTTTTTTTTTTTTTTGTAAATTGTTTGAAACAAAATGTCTTTTGTCTCTTTTTTTCTGGAAAAGTTTTTTTTTATTTTATTGTTCTAAAAGATAAATTTTGTGTGTTTTTTAAAGTGTTTTAAAAGTAAATTTACTCCATAAATAGAATATGAAAGTAGAAATATGTATTTATATTAAAAGATTTTATGATTATATACGTCTGTCTATAAGGCAAAAGGGTATACTAAAATTACCATTAAGTTTGGGACGCAGTGAAATTTAGCCAGATTGCTCCACGGCTTGGATTACCTGCCATACAACTTCTTTCTTTATTTGAGCATTACTCTAGGTCAATAGTAGTTAACTTTAATGGCCAACGTCTGAATAAAATAAAGTTGATGTAGTGGAAGAGGTTAGAAGAGCCTTTGCACTTATATTGTCTTTTCTAGTCTAATAAGTTATGCATTTAAAATTTTGTCAAAAGTACCGGATTAGCCGGATGATAAAAGGTCGATATTATGGTCACACGGGTATCCCAGAGTTGACACACATTCTACTGTACTATACTCATCTTTAAATTTTCTTTTGCTTTTGTAGTTAGAACTTTTTAATTTTACTTTTTTGATTTAAAACTTAAAATGGAAAATTTTTCAAAAAAAAAAAATTAAAATAAATTTTAAGACAAATTAAGATAAAGTTCCATTTTTTTTATTATATTTTTTTTGTGTATAAAAGTTTAAAAGATTTCAACACAAAAATCATTTTAATTTATTAAATGTATATAAAAGCTTTTGGTAACCTGCATTATAAAAGTTGATACAATATTATTTTAATTTATTAAAATTAATAATAAAATATTTAAAAACTGTGAATATTTAAATGTTGTTGGACAGGAAAGTTTTTTAAGTCTTAAGTAAAGTTGATTTAATAAGTATCTAGTTAAAATAATTGGAATTTGAATTACTATCTAAGGAATACTTCAACGATATTAAGTTTAAATACTTGCATCATTTATAAACCGGCTCCTTTTATTCTACAAAATCCATAACTTGAAACCCTCCTTTTATAAGGTGAATTTCCTATTCCTCAAGTGATCCCATACTAATGATACACATTTTTATTAGTATAAAATTTATTAGAAGTTTTAGTAGTTAATTTGGTCTAACACTGTTCTCACAAAATCTCTTCTTTTATTTGAATGGCATTCAATTTTTCCCACCTACCCAATTTTTTTATCATTAATTGAGGCCCAGGGTCTATTAATAAGTCTATGACGAAGCCTCGGGAAACATTTAGCTATTCATGAATAAACCTTGACTGCAGTATTTAATTAATATAACTCATCTCTTTTTTTTAATAATATATTTGTTCCCAAAGTCCGTCTGAGGACAATTGAGGTTGACGACAATTGGTCTAATTCAATAAGTTCTATTTTACCAGAATTCGAGCCTATTCAAGCTTAAAAATAAACTATGATTAAAGATAGTATGCTAATTTATATTAGTATTATAAAGCATGTGTAATATTTTGATATTTTTCTAAAACTTTCGGCGATCCATTTGGGTTCGATACTTACTTTCTAATTTATAAATAACTTGTTCTCCGGTATTTTCATTTCAAATAAAATTTCTTGTTATCGAGTATCGAACCTTGCACTCTGTCGGTTATTGAGGAATTTTTTTGACTAAATCCCCACCGAGCCACTAGCCCAGTTACCCTAGTAGATTTTAAACTTTTTTCGAAGCATTGCCATTAATTTCTTGAAAATATGTCATAATTTTATTAATTGCATATTTTTAGGAGTTTAATTAAATCTAAAAGTAAATTAAATTTTGTTCTTTTAAAGAATATTAAAACATTTTTTTGCATTTTAAATAAAGCATAAATTAGAAATTCTTTCATTTAATGTTTGTTTAACAAATTGTACAATTAAATAAAAATTTGATAAGTATCTATTTAAAAGTTTCTTTAAAAATTCCATTTTTCAAATTTAATTTTCAAATTAAAAAAAATTAAAAAAAAAAAAAATAAAAAACAAATAAACATTCAAAATAATCATGTATTTGAATTGTAAAGTCAACATTTTTCTTCGTTTCAAAGTGAAAAAATTAAAATAAATTTTAAATTCACATTTGTTTCATTTTCATTTTGTTTCTATGATACATTTAAAATTTTTTTCATATCTGTATATTTATTTTATTTGTTTTGTTTATGTTTTAATGCTGTTTTGCTGTTTTTAGTGTGTCTTAAATGTTTACTTTATTGTATTATCAGTTAGGAAGTTTTTTTATAAATAGCGAAATATAGAAAGGAAATAGAGATAGAAGAAACTGTAGGATTAATTGAATTAATTTGTCTAGCTTTAATCAGAGAAACAATTACATTTCTTTTAAAAGTTTCTTACATTTTAAGTAAATAGGGATTTATTTAAATCAAAATATAAGTAGATGCTCGAAAGTATGTGTATGTTCATTCGAGAATCATAAATTTCTTAAAATAGAGTTTTATTTGTCTTTTTTACTCCATTTCATGTAATTTTTTTTTTTAAACTTACATTGACTCCTGAAAATATGCAATTTATAGAAAACAAGTTTTTCAAGATCGTAGTTTTTGATTAAAGAATCTTGTTGTGTAGAAATTGACCTGATAACCGTAACTAGGTACATATTTGTTTCATTCGAGTGTCAAATATATAATAATTGAATTAAGATTAGTTTTTTTTTTTAAGTTATTTGCACAATGCCGTTAGAACATAGCCTTTTAATATTAAGTGCAAAATTTGCATACTCAAAGTTATTGAAAATAATTGTAACTTACAGTTTGTATTGTAGAAAACAGTAATAGACTATAATTTTAGGTCATTGCCATCCCTATTACAACAGAGGGTTTTCATACTATTATTTTTATTATTATTAAATTATTAAAACGCTTTTCTTTTTTTCATTTCATTTCATTTCTTATTATAATTTAGCTCAAGTACACTCTCTACTTATTTTCACACTATAAATTCTAGAACAAATTCAATCTTCTTCTATCTCTTTCTATTTCTTTTATACGTATACGTAATAACATTGAATGAGTGAGTATAAATGAAAATAACTGTTTTACTGTTATTTTTCTTGTTTTTAAGCATAAATTTGTTTATCAGTCTACTTATAACTGTACTCTGCCGTACATATAGATATGTAAGTATGTTTGTAAATATGAAAATTTTATTTTTACTGTTATTTTACTTAGTATACCGTTATAATATAACTGTTAGATATTTTTTTTGCAGTATATTTGTGTATTTGTAAGTTTTGTTGCGCGATGTAATATACAAATATACAAAATAATAATAATGATATACGTGTATGTGTATATGTATTTGTAAACAAAGAATCTGTAAACATTTATGCTCGTTAAAAATGAATTGCTAAAAAAAAAAGCAAACAAAAAATGAAAAATAAACAAAGAAAGAGTATAAAATGAAAATAAAATGATTGCAAATTATTATTAAGAGTATAAAGTGTATACGTAACAAATATATGTATTAAAATGATAGAAAATAATGATGAAAAAATACTTAGAAGCAACATAGAGAATAGGTGAACTTTGTAAGGAAGTAAATAAGAAGAAAATAAAAAAAAATAAAAAATAGAAAAGTATATGTAGAAGTTAAAAAATATTTTTAAAAACAGTTTTATTATAAATTTTCGTAGATTAAAGAAACAGAAAAACAAACAAACAAAATCTAAATTTTAAATGAAATATAAAACTGAAAAAGTTTTACTACTTATATATATTTATGTAGTGTGTAATTTGTACTCAATATAAACAAACGTATAGTTAAGAAATATTTTTTGAACACTTTTTTCAATTGTTTGAATTGAACACTGACGGCAGATCAGATTTTGACCTTTGTTACAATTATCTTATACTGTAAGAAAAAGAGATCTACAGAATATGAGAAAAATATCAGTGTAGTTCAAGAGTTACTCTAAAACGAAATGTCAACAAAATGATTTTAAATGGTCAACAGTTTAATTTATTAAAACCCTTAAGGTTAGAATTTGAAATCCTTGAGTGTCAATCAATATGCCTAAATCAGTAGCTTATCTAACTGAGGATTCCAGATTGACTTAGTATACTATAATTTCGTGGAAATTTTTATATATTTAGTAATAAACGATTTTTGTTTGTTCAGAGCACAGTTTAAACACTCAGGGCACGCTCAAGGTGGCTTAGCACAAATATGATTTTATATTTTGACATTTCACAACACTGAACTTAATATGAAAAATTAAGGCGTTCTAAAATTCAATAGTAATCAGATAAACCAATGTATTACACATAAACTTTCACTATTATTTGTTATTTAAAACTTTAAGTAAAAAAAATTACAGTTAATTCTTTTTGTTTTTTTTTTTTTAAGTTTGAAGGATCAGAGGGAACTCTATGAATGTGTTACGAATTGATAACTCTTTTTCAATAACTTTTCTTTTATACAATGCTTAGAAAACATCTGGCATATATTCATCTAATATTCATCTGTCAGAAAATCAAGTTGACTCAGTTTTTGCTAGGTTAAGCCGGCTGATATTAAATTTCAAACATTTTATTTTAACATAAAATGTGATAAGTAAGTGAATCAGGTGTTTCCTTTTCAGGTGTGGCAGTTAAATTTTTTTTTATATTGTGGTATAAACTATTACAATATCAATTATAAATTATATTTTTTTATTAGATTATGATCTGACCAGGATTTGAATCCGAGACTTTTCGATTGAAAAGCCGCCACTCTGACTACTGAGCAGTTACTGAGTTATCAGTCAGATTTGTAACATTAATATACTTAAGAATACTTTTGAAATAATCGCGTCACTTTTAACTTCATTTTAGCATTTTTTGTAAAACTGGATTAGTGAGCGTTTTTGGTACACCTTCCAAATGGGATGGTAAATTTTAAAGCTCTTTTGAAATTAAAACTAATATTTTCTTAAAAAGTCCAAGATACCTGTTGAGATTTTCAAGGCCTGTATTACAATATAAAATTTCTAAATAATCTCAATTACTAAAAATTTTATTTTAATTACTTTAATTTTGCAAGTACCTTAATTTAAAAAATTATTCCTACACCTCGTTTTTTTTTGCCAACACTGTATTTTAATTCACATACATATTATATAATACATCTTCTTATATAATAATACATTAAAGTGATAAAAATATTATAAAGCAATTTAAGTTTCATTGTTTGATATTTACATTTGTTTTTTGTTGCATTTTGTTGTTATTGTTGTTTTTGTTTTGTTTTTTCTTGTTTTTTGTTATTATTATTTTATTATCGTAAAAAGATAACTTTAAACTGATCTCTGTTCAGTTTTTTCCATTCACAGTAATACTCCATTGTATTGGATAATTTGTTTTCGATTTGCATATTACAACTAAAAAAAAAAAAAACAAAAAAAAAAAAAAAGCTGTGAAAATTGTTATAATGTTAATGCTTTTACAAAAAAAAAAAACCGTTTCGAGTACTAAAGAGTACTTGTACTTGTGTACAGTATAGTAAAAGTACTTATTCTGTAGTATAGTTTGAGTGATGAAGTGTTGAGTAGCATAATTTTATATGTGTGTAGGAGTGTAAAACGTTTAAAATAAAAAAAAAAAAAATAAAAAAATTATCAAAATTGTTGATATGATGTTTATTTTCATCTTAATATGAATGGAGGGGCTTCCATCAATGTACTCGTATATATTCAGATTATGCAATACAATTCAACATAGGTATCTCATATATTATTATATATTCAAAAAACAAACTTTACGTACAAACATACTAACGTACCTACTTTCATTATATGTATGTATAATATACGTATGTATTATATAATAAAATGATTATTATGTCTTTTTAATGTTGGATTTGAAATAATTTTTTTTTATTTTTACTGTAAAAATAAACAATGAAAAACAAAAATAAAAACAAAATAAAAATAAACATTGAAAAAGTATATTAAAGTTGTATTTAAAGGATTTTTAATAGGTAGGTACCTATACTATAACAGTATTATACTACCTAACGTTTCTATTGTATTAATTATATTCTATTATATTTTGTTATTGTATTTTCCTTGATCCTTGATCCTTGCTACTACTATTGTTATTTCACTTGTTTTATACTTAAAATTTAGTTGTTTTTATTGTTGTTGCTGTTTTTTTTTTTTTTTATTTTTAATTTAAAAGGAGGGGATACTGTCATTTTAGTTTTATGACAATAATTCGTTAAGCTCTTTAATGTCAATATTATAATATTAATACATAATTTATTCATATTAACAGGTATTCATATATCAATTAATATTAATATACACATAAATATATATATATATGTATATTTGAATATATTTATACATATGAATATATATGTGTGTGCACATTTTGAGAACACAATTAAATATGTAAAAATAATATACTATATAAATTTATATGAGTATGTATGTATATAGAAGTATTTATATATTAAGCTAAGTTATTTTGGGAATACATTTTACAGGATTTTATTATGTAATATATGTATATTTTCTTAGTTAATTAAATTATATTTTATATGTATATATATATATGTGTATTATATTGTTTTGTCATTTTTGAATTCCTTTAGGATAAACAAAAAAATTATTTTTAAGTTAAAAATATTTTCGAATAATAAAATAAAACTTATTTAATAAAACATTAAGGAAATAAGAGAATTAGAAATTAATTATAATTATAAATATTAATGTATAGATGGTTTTTAATTTTGTATGTTTGTATAAACGCTAAGTATAAACGGATTAGCAGATATAGTAGGGTTTGGAAGAAAAATATATGCGATTGATAACTTATTTAAAGACAGGCTCTATCCAGCTTGGAGCTGTTCTTCGACTTCATTGCAGATTTTTAATTAGATATGTTGTGTCTACTAGGATAGGAATATGAGGTACAAGGAGGTCTGTGGTATAAAGCGTAGGTATCCTTTATATTTACTAGTGTTTAAATATGTTAACGTTTTTGCAAAATCATTCTCCAGCTGAAATTGATTTCCGGTATCTTGCTATCCTGCTATTTAACTTTTCAGAGAAGAATTTTGAAATCCAAATGAGTCGATCGTATAAGTTTTCTATAAAAATTTGGATCTGAACCCACCTTAATGATTCTTGAATTCAACCCGGTGTAATAGACACTTGCATTTTTACATTTCGTTACATGCTACTCTTTGTTTTTATATAAACTCATGTTGTGATGAGGATTTTAAGGCTGCAAAGGAAAAGAAATATATAACCACAACTTTTCTTATGTAGTCCTTTAGTCCTTACTTACTAACACAGGATATTTTTTTTTTAAGCAGCCATGGCGTAAACTCAAATTTAAAATTTGAATAAACAAAACTTTGAAAATACATTAATGTGTAAATACTTTGGTGAACATTTGTCTAAAGCTCAACTGTAATCGACTTGAGCTCATTCATACTTATGCGGCTTGGATGATTCTTGGAAACAATGTATTTTATTTTTTAAGTTTTTTTTAAATAAATCATTCATTAAATACTCGTGTGGCTTAGCTAATACTTGGAATCAATACTTTCAATTTGTTATAATTTTTTATTTTTAATTAAAAAACATACCGACCAGCTTTTAATTGCCCCGAATTTATTTTGATAAAAGGTATTTTTATAAAAGTTCGATCTATTGCTTTTTTTCACAGCTGTTCTATCATAGAGCAAAAATACGTATAGACCGTACTAAAATCGCTAGTTTAAAATATACAGTTCTACGAAAAATCCCTGTATTACGAGATTCAGGACATTCAACCATTCAATGAGGAGGCTGGTACACATTCAACCAGCGAACCACCTTCCTGTAAACATATTTGGTTCAGGAAATTTGTTTATTCAATAGACCTCTACACAAATTTTAGTCCTCCGTGTGTGGTTAGCTTAATATAAAAGAAATTAAAAAAAATAAAAATAAATTTATGTATTTGGATCCTCTTTTTTATTTATTTAATAAAATATTAATTCTGGTATGGTATTTATTTGAATCGGTATTTAGAGAAAATTCCGTAATTATTTTATTATTAGGAATCTTTTATAATACATTAACTTTTCAAATCAATAAAATTATTTATTTATGATACCTATAAAATTTTTTCCTCTTATTATTATTTTAATATTATTTTTCAATGTTGATTCTTCAGAATTGTATTAATTTATTGTTAGAGAAGTTGGTTTTGGTGTATTTATATTGTTTGTCAATGGAATTGTCTTTTAAAGTTTAAATAATTCAGAATTTCAAAGTTTAAAGGAAAGTTATTTTTTACTTCTACAATGAAAATTAAGGAAAGTGATAATGAATCATTTTTATGATATTTATTTTTAATTCGATTTTGGTTCTTCCTTTTATTCTTTTGTGTTAATTCCAGTATAAATTTAATTGGCTTTTGTTGCGGATTTTTTGAGTGTAACTATTTAAGTATAAAATTTTGTTCTGAAACAATATTGCAACTAGCTACCAAAGACACTCCCGATTACAAATACACTTATAATGCTGTAAGACACCCCAGGAGCGCAATAATATTTTTATAAACAAAATCCAGAGTACAGACATTTAAAAGTCCTAACCATTTTACAGAGGAATATTGTAAATTGTACTGTAATAATGCAACTGATTACTCTTCCCATTTTATCTCATGATTTACAAATTTCGGACTCTATACCCAAACCTTAAGATTTCCAAAAGTTTTTCTTGGATTCATTTGTCGGGAAAGGAATGATACTACAAATAATTATATTATATTTAAAAATCTTTTTTAATTGAAGGAGTATCTAAGAGTACCTATTTTAGTTTATCTATAACATAAAAAAATTTAATTAAATTATTTAAAGTACTTATAATTTCATTAAATAAAAATTTTATTTCAGTACTTTAAATATTAAAGAACAAGAACTAAAGCACGTTTCAATAAATATGCGTCGGTTTTCTTAACAATAGGTGGTATAATAATTGCCAATTTGGATAGAAATACTATTGCGCGCCATTTAATGTTTATACTTATTTCGTAGTACTTATGTACGATGTTATTTCAAAAATATACAAAGTATTCATTGTTTTATAAATTTATGATATGACGTTCTAAAAAACGTTTTAATGTATTGAATTAAAATAAAAAAATAAAAATTATAATTTTTGTGTGGGTGAATAAATATGACAACTTTGTAAAAGATAATTTTTACCTAAGTAGTCATATGCATGTACTTGATAGTTTATTCATTGTTGCTTACGTAGTTTGGAAAATTTTATTTGCTCTATTGATTGCAATTGAAGTTAAAGATTTATAAAAGCATATTCAATTCTTTTGAAATAATTTTAACTCAAGCAAGTTTTTTAAAGGTCTATAAATTATTCGATTATTGAAAGTAATCATTTTAAAAATAACTTGATTACTTTTGTTAAAAAATCGAATTTGATAATTTAATATTATTCCATGCATATTTTAATGCAAAGGAGTTTTTTTAGGTTATTTAAACTATTGGCTTGTTAAAAGTAATCAAGTAATCATCATTTAAAATTTTTAATCAAAAAGTAATCGTTTTTCATTTACTTTGAAAGTAACTTAATTACTTATGCAAAACTTTCTTAATATTACACTTATACATATACTTTTTATAAATTTTTAATTTATTTGTTATAATCTATTTTTTAAATTAATTCAATATTTTTTAAAATATTATTTCAATAATATAGTAATCTTTAAATATAAATAAGCAAAAAACACAGTATACTCTCAAAGTGTTGTTATATAAAATAATGCCACTCCACAAAATTCAATTAAAAACTTTTCTTTATTTTTTTTTATTCAAAACTTTATTATTCAATATTTTTTCTCAACTTGGAGTTTTTTTCCTCCATATATGTATATGTGTAGGTAACTTTTAATGGAAGTTTTAAAAAACGTCAAGCGTATGCACGTTTTTATATTGTATATTTAATTTAAGGGGTTAAATTTACATTATCCGTAAGTATACATATATAAAAAAAAAATAATCAGTTATATTATGCAATAAAATTTAAAAAAAGGTTATGCAAATAAATTTTCCTCCTCTTATAACACCATTACATACATATAAAGTTTAATATTAAAAAAATAGAAATATGTGCTTTTATTTTACATTACAATGTTTTAAGTAATTTTAAATGCTTTAAGTATATATTATACATATATGTTATATTATTAAATGAATTATGAAATCAGATTTAATACAATTATATAATATATATATACACATTGTTTAGTTTATTTTAATCTTTTAAATATTCTTTCTTAACATAATTTATCAGTACTTTCTAAAGTTTTTTTTAATTTATCTTAAAAATACTGTATTACAAGCTAATAGTAATTGTTTTTTTTAGTTATTTTAATATTGTAACTAAATGTAGTGTATTAAGTACTTTTAGTTCTTTTTTTGAAGAATGCTGTTGGGTCTTCTCGATGAGTATTACGAAAGTACCGATGTTGTAATTACTTCCCAGTTATCTTAATACTGTAACTAAATGTTGTGTATTAAGTACTTTTAGTTTTGTTTAGAGGGGCATTTCTTAATAGCAATAAAAATAGTAATACTTAAAAATATATTTAATTTTAATTATTATTATTAGAAGATAAAATTCAATTAAAGTAATCACATTTATTTTGTAGTTTTTAAAATGGAACTTAATTTTTTGTATTAAGTACTTTGAATTTTATATATTATTTTTATAAATTCAATTGGTATATAATTTTCGAACTCTATTCTACCGATTTTTTTAATCTAATTTATGTAATCGTTAAAATTACTTGTAAATGATTTAAATTTTTGATTCCTTTCCTACGCACAGAAAAAAATACAATTTCTTCACAATTTAATTAGTACTTGAGTATATAAACAATCACTTTATTTTATTGCTGAATATCGATTAAATTCGATCTGGTCTTATTAGTGACTACTATCAAACAGCTAAAAATTTAAAATTTAAATTTAACTGAAACTACGTTCAAGAGCTTGGCCAAATTTTTTGTTCTAAGACCAATGAAAAGAAATTGTAATTATTAAAATCAATTACAATTATGAATTAGTTTTCATTTAATTTCTTATACAATTTTATACCGAGATAAATATGGGAATGATATTAATTATCAGTCATACTTTTCTTGAGTTGCAATTCCTTGTACTCATTCAACATCAAAGACCAATGATCTGAGTAATATATCCAGCATTAGAAAATTAATTTTCTGAAATAATTTGTTATTATCTCATCGAATGTAAGTGAATTCTTATTTATAAATTTAAAAGAAAAAGTTTTATATAAGAAGATCAACCTACTTTAAAATTCATATGTATTTCTTTATAATCTGAAAATTGAAAAGAATAAAAGATAATCATAATGAGAAAATAAAATAAATATGTGTTGTATATATACTGTTTTCACCTTTGTATTATACACCTGTGTACTTTCGCGGAATTTTTTTTCAATGAAAAAGCGCACCGAAAAAGATTAAAGAAAATAAAAAACTTTTTGAAAGTTTTTTTTAAAAAGAATTTCTTGTCTTATTTTATATTATTTTCAAGAAAAATAAAAATTTTTTTAAAAGGAAAGTTAAAAAGTTTTGTGATTTTTGTTTTGTTTTGTTGGTAAGCCTGAAATTACAATGTGAAAAATTGCCACCAGCAGCACTATTATTCTAGAGTTATTGTAATGCGTGCGGTTATTCCTCACTTATCATTTTAAATGATTAAGGCTTATAAAAGTTGAATAATTTTCTATTATATAGATACATTAGATAATATTTATATGGGTGTACAAAACCCCCTGTATATATCATATTAATAATCAATGGAATGACTATATGTCACAATTTCACAAAAATAATTTTTTTGATTCCTTTTTATCCCATTGATAGATACAAGATGTGACAATGTTAGTAGGTTTAAATAAGACTTTTAAATTCGAGAATCTGCTAAAGCAAAAATTAAGGAAAGAATTTAAGGTAAAATCACATCCGTTAATTTCTATTCACTTTGGGAAGTTGCTCTTGCATAAATATTAAGCAAATGGATTGCGAGGAAGTACCGTTACTTTGCGTCGACCAAACCACTAAATGAAATTTTTCATGTTTCCAAGCTTTGCAAATAATTGCAAATAATTTTTGGAAAAAAATAAATAAAACGCAAAAAGAAAATGTTCAGAAAATCAAGCTTTATTATTTAATTCTAAGAAACTAGGAGATTTTTAATAAAGTAAACAATTATAATCGAAATACAGTTCTTCAAATTAAGAATGGAACATTTGATTAGAATTTTCTATATAAAAACAACAAATGCAAAGAAAAAGATTAAAAAATATTTTTTTCCATTTAATTTTTCTTTTGCTTGTAAATTTTTTTGTTTTCCAGAAAAATTCAGGAAAATTTTAAAAGTTTACGGTTTTGAAAAAAAAGAAGTTAAAACCTTTTTAAGTGTTTTTTGAAACAACAGAAAAAGTTCATTTCTATAAAATGTTTTTTTGTTTTTTGATTCCCTGTGAATTAATTAAAGTGGATTCTTGTGTTTTGTTTGTTTCTAAATGTCTTGTATTTTTAAGAATTAGGTATTTGTTTATTTGGCGATTATATCTTTGTAATTTAGTTTTGGATTTTAAAAGCATACATGTTATTTTAATCTTTTATTAACTACTTACTTAACAATATTCACTTTTTAATTATTTTATCTGAAAGATTTAATTGAAGAAGTTTAAGGTATACGCAACATCGAAACTAACTTTTGAAATTATAGGACTGCCTATATGGAAACAAATTCCTACATAATGTAACTCCCTAAATAAGACATTTAATATCATAGTCAATAGATTCTATAAATATTTGTAGCTTTTTAAATATAAGTGCCTGCTAACTTAAAGTTAATATTTAAATTCTAATTAATTAGAAACACCATAATTAAACATTTAAATCTCAACAATTAAAACTGTGTAAATAGATTAACTCTTAATTATTGTGGTTTATTTTCAAAAAGTCAATTAATAAATATTATTATAACTTGAGGGTATTTATCCTATTATTTTAATATTATTATATTATATGGTTAATAAAATTAAAAATTAAAAATGGATTAAATTGTTTATTTATTGATGAATAAATTAAACATATTTAAATATAATTGCAAATTTATATTTTATTATCGATTACTAATTATTTATTAAATATTTGAATATAATTTTGTTTTTCCAGATAATTAATACCTAATTAATTAAAATTAAAATTAATAAAATTTAAATGATATTTAATGAAGTGGACAATCTAAATAGTTGTAATTTAGTAGTTCTAATTACTTATGGCAAGCGACTACTAATTTTTCAATTTAGTTTTCTATGTTCAGTATATAGGTAAAGAACGTACATAATTTCATGCAAAGGCGTCGAATCTCTTTCGTACCTCCTCATCTGTTTATTACACAAATAAAAGTACAACAATCCGTCCATTTGAATACATTATCAACTAAAAGTACCATTTCAACTGTTCGGAAAACATTCATCTTAAAAATTTTACCTATTAGACTGTAATAAATCTAATAAAACTAAAAATTTTAGTTTAAAATTTATAACTCACAGACTTGTATATAATATATGAAAAATTATTCTAAAAACTGCGCTCGGTAATAATTGAAAGTCTTTAAAATTGTTGGAAATTCCTTTGAAAAATGTTCATTCCTACAACAATCTTTTATGGAATTTTAAAATTAAATAATATCAATTAAATTAATCAAATTTTCTGCCAATCCTTTATTTTTATAATTTTAATACCAATTAAATTACAAATAATAAAATTTTTAATTTAATTGGTATTTTTAAATTTTTTTTTTTAAAACTTTGATCTGATAAATTTAATTATTATTAATTCAAACTACATATGTAATAATTTAATATATATTTATTATTATTTTTTATAAATTATCAGGTTGCTTCTAGGTCAAATTACAATTTAAAAAAAAAAAACAAAAGAATAGTGATTTATAAATTAAAAAATAAATTAATTACTGATTAAATTGTTATTATTATTAAAAAAACAAAAATTAAAAAATCTGTATTTCCTTTGTAAACGATACCAATCAAAATTGATTATGTCGTAATTATAATATTATAAAAAAAATATTAAAAAAAAACTCATTAGTTTTTTTATTAATTAATGTTTAAATAACGGTACAATCCCGATCAATAGTTTTTTATGTCAAATATTTCAAGCTTCTATGCTTGTTTTGTCTAGTTCTTTTGGCTTTTAAAAATTTTTGAACCGTGTTCATACACTGTCATTGATAATAAGTAAAAGAACATAAGATTAACCGATGATTACTTTAGATTTTCGGGAATTCCCCATTCCGTGTTTCTTGCAAATTTCTTGCAAATTTCATGTTATTTATTAGCGATTAAAAGTCAACAAATAATTAGAATCAGTTGATAAATGCTGTTTCAACTAAATTTTACTATATATCAGACCTGTTTATTTCAAGTATCAGTAAAATCAGTATGATTACTTGGTACTTGTGTCAAGTACTCATGTCAAGTACCAGTATTACTTACAAAATTTAAGTATAAGTAATAGAATCCAATAAAAATACTTGTAATTCCAGAAAGTAATTAAAGTTTGAGTTAAATTACTTTAGTAATCCAGTTTTAAATTCACTGTTTAATTACTTTAGTAGGGTTTCAATTGAAATTTGTATCAGGTAATAGTTATTACAAATGTACTTAAGTACAACTTTACTCTGTAATATACAGCTCTTCTATTAATAGAATTTGTACTAGGTTCTTCGTTTAATTAAATAAATAGTTATTAAGTGCGTAATAAATTTTAGAATTCATATAACTTCAGGTTAGCCTTTCAATTTGCAGGATTAATTATTATGATCTATTCAATTATTTTGACCTTTTCTAAATGTGAACGACAGGGGCTTGCATTAAAAACTTTTCGAATGGATTGTTGTCATTTTATATCACTACGAAATAGATCCAGTTTCTTAGAATTGCAATAGATCAGAATAGAGTTTGTATTTAGGATATATCCCTTTTTACATGGAATTTTCAAGACATTTTAAAATTTGTGGGTTTTTAGTAGATATTAGAAAGTCCTCGAAATTGTTAACAGAGACAAATTACATTAAAAAGTCGTAACTTTGTCCAACATTCAGATTTCAACAGAATAAACTTAAATTAAATTTTGACTCATTTTCCAATACCAAAATCACTAATCAACAGACTTCCTTGTAAAATCCTATGCCTTTGGATCTCTCCTATGCCTTTGGTTTTCTATTTTTTGAGATGTATAAAAAAAAGGGAAATCCTCCGCAATAATTTTCATTAAATTTGTGGTGAAAAAAAAAAATTGAATTAAAATTCAGTTTTTCCCACTAAATTATCACCTGGTAAATGAAAATTAATATAGAAATATTTCGGTTTTTAAAAAAAAAATACATATATAAATTTTTAACTATTTAATACTTTTGAAAAATTTTTTTTCTGTATAATTTTAAATATTAAAAAAATATTAAAAAAAAAAATTGAAAAAAATTGTAAAAAATAAAAAAGTCGGAAATTTAATAGGATTTTGTATATTTTTAATCCTATTAAAAAAAAAAAATGTAATATAAATGTTTATTTTTTCCCCCCCCCCCCCTACTTTTATTTTGAAAAAATTTTTTTTCCAGATTGTCCTCAATTTTCAGATTCGTTCGAAATCGAGGAAGTTAAAGCTTATTCACAAGGAGTGCTATAATTCTTTTCAAAGTAATTTGAATTTAAAAAAAAACGGAGAAGAGTGTAGGCTGTGTCAACTCTGGGATACCCGTGTGATCGTAATATCGACATTATACCATTCGGTTAGAAATTCATATAAGTTGAAAGGAAGTTCTTCGAACCTTTTCCACTAGACCAACTTTATTTTATTCAGACGTTGGCCATAAAACTAAACTATTTTTGGCAAAATTTTACACACCCAGCTTCATTAAGTATAGAGTAATGCTCATGTAAAAGATAAAGTTATATGGTAACCACTCGAAACCATGGAGCAAACTGGCTGGATTTCAATAGCGATGACGGCTTTTGCATGAAAACGGATGTTTGGAAATTTCAGAATCCTAGCTCTTTTATTTGTTGAGTTATCGTGGTGACGGACGGACGAACAGACGGGCAGACAGACAGAGGGACAGATGAACGAACAAACGGACAGACGGATGGACATACATAGCTATATCGATTTGCTTCTCGATTCTAACTCGATCCATACCTTTGATATATAGACTCAAATACCTCCTCCTTCTCTGCGTCACAAACGTAATGGCAAATTTAGTATACCCTTTTGACCTATAGTCATACCGGTATAAAAAACAAATTGGAGGCTTTTATTTAACGGAAAGGTGTTAAAAGTGTATGAAGCCTATATGGATGCTTCAATATAATTAATAATTGAATGGTACCATGATGGTACGTTGTTATGCTTGTATCTTTATTTTAATTGTAGGTGTTCTGTTGGTTTTGATCTTTTAAAAGTTTATTAAAAAAATATCTTTTAAAATATTTTCGAAGATATTTTGTTTTTTAAAAAAAATATAGATAGAATAAAAGAAAATGTTTTTTGAGAAATTTTTTGTGTACAGGAGAAATGGTATGATGCCGTGGTACGTGGGATTATAAAAAAATTTTATTTTCAACTTAAAAATAAACTTCTTAACAATGCAATAAAATGTTTTTAAAAAAGTTTTTGGAGGTTTTACTGTTGTTTGTTTTTTCTCAAAGTTCAAATAAACTTTAGAAATGTCAAAGGAAGATTAATAGAATTTAAAATATTTGGAAAAATAATATTTTCTAAGACTTATTAATTTATTTCAATTAGAAAGTTTAAAGTATATGTATATAGTTGGAAAGTTCATAGGTAAAGTAATTCTTTAAAATCAATTTTAACAAATTATCAATATTATATTGAAATAACTAATTTTATATTTAGATACACATATTTTAGCATTGTTTTAATTAACTTAGGTAAAATAGCTTACTTACTACTACATGCCTATTTTAGAATCTAAGTTTTAGAGGTTGAGTCAACTTGGACTAACTGATTTGAAATGTTATATACACAGGATGTCCAGATCTCCGTGGTTCATAGACCAAGTGAGTGATCTGGAGTAATGTAGGATTCTACAAGGAGAAATTTCATTTAATTTTCTGATATCTTTTACCATTTTCGAGGTAATTGTCTTGATATTTCCATTGCCTGAGCTGTATTGCCTGTATGTTTAATAAAATGGAAAAAATTTTTAGATAACGAATTATGAATGTGATGAAAGCCCATGACTTCAGCTAGCTACTGACATTTAAATGAACCCCCTACACAATACAGGGTGGATGAAGATGTTCATATTTCTTTAAAAAGTTTGCTAATTTATTTTGAAGGCAGTTATTTCCAAACTTTTAAAAATAGACCTACTCTTTTGGACCTATTTTTTGTTCATTTGGAATCCTTTATCTTCCCCAAATCTCCCGATCTATAGACCTCTGAAAACAGACCTGGAGCTCTGTACACTTTGTATATATTTTCTTAATGTTTTTTGTTTTATTGTTTCCATTTTTCTGTTGATATTTTATAGCTTTGTTTTAAAAACATTTATGGATTACATTTCGTGAAACGTTGTGACTTTATTTTGTTATTTCTGTGCAAGTATTCTACTTTAATTCCTGGATGTTTTGTGATTTGCTGAAGTAACCCCATGCTTTCAAGTAATCCCACAGTCAATACAAGATCAAAATGGATCTATTGGCATATTGTAGCCGTTGTAGTGCATTCCCCGGCAATAATTTTAGGGTCAAACGAATTTCATATGGAATATTGAAGTAATACACGACAAATCCCTGTAGCCTAAGTTTGCCTCAAACAATTATCAAACGATTATCAAAACAAAAAACTGATAAATTGTACAAGAGAGATTCTTCAATTTTCGTCCTTTTCTTTTTATCCTTCACAAAAAGTTCCACAAATATTTTAGTTTTAATTAAATGAAGAACTTAACTTTAGTTGAAATACCATCCTGTCCCAAAAACTTATCCTAACAAACAAACATTTAACTGAATAACTTTCAAATCTATATATATAAAAATGAAAGTTTGTTTGTTTGTTTGTTTGTTTGTTTGTTTGTTTGTAGCGAATAGACTCCTAAACTGCCCAGCCGATTTTCATGAAAATTTGTGTATAGAGGTTTTTGGGTACGGAAGGAAATCGTGGCCCAAAAATTTTGCTTTAACGGACCGCCAAGTTGGGGCTGTGGTGCAATTATTTAAACTTCTTTGTTCTAAAATGAAAACGGTTCGACCGATTGACTTCAAATTTTGTATACGTGATGCTCTTTGAGAATTGAGTAGACACTATTAACAGTTTTGGAATTTGTTAACCCATGTCGGGCCGACGGTTGGTCAAAAAAAATTTTGGGTCCAAATTTTGTCCGATTTTGCGAAATTCTGCTTTGGCTTAAAAGAAAGCCCCAAAAAAAATTTTGTTTAGTTCCATTAACCCATTGCGGCCCAACAGCTTTTTATAGGTTTTTTCAATACTTTACTCTAAGTTCGAAACTGTTTGACCAATTGACTTCAAATTTTGTATACGTGATGATCTTTGAGAATTGAGTAGACACTATTAACAGTTTTGGAATTTGTTAACCCATGTCGGGCCGACGGTTGGTCAAAAAAAATTTTGGGTTCAAATTTTGTCCGATTTTGCGAAATTCTGCTTTGGCTTTCAAGAAAGCCCCAAAATAAATTTTGTTAAGTTCCATTAACCCATTGCGGCCCAACAGCTTTTTATAAAGTTTTTGGTTATTTTACTCTAAATTAGAAACGATTTGACCGGTTGACCTCAAATTTTATATGTGTGAAGCAACTTGAAAATGGAGTTAAGCCTGTTAACAGTCGGTCCTACGATTAGTCAAAAAAATTTTTTTAGAAGTAAATTACGTCAAATTTTGGAAAGTAGTTTGTACTGCTTTGAATTACAGAAAGTTTCAAAAATTACTAGAATAATCCTAGAAAAATCTTTTTAAAAAGATTGCTTTCATACATATTAAAATTTACATGTGTAAACCGTGTGTAATTTTTGTGTTAACTTTTTGCAGTATTATCAACTTCAATTTAACTTATAAGAGGCGCAGCAACGCGCACCGGGTATTAGCTAGTATTCAATATAAAATTACCAAAAATCCTTCAAATTTTCTAAGTTATTCACAAAATCTTATATTGTTACCACCACAGGCAATAATTTGAAAAATTGCGCATATTGGAGTACGTACTCCAAAAAATTTATTCCCAAAAGTTAATGATAATATTTTATATTAATTTAAAACTTATCTAATAATATATTAAAATTAATTTTCGAAATCAAATAAACTTATCAAAACCTACTCTACACAGCCAAATGATGATTAAAATTCATTTATTTATTAAAATTATAAAATTTTTCAAAAATTCATTTAATAGATCTAATCTATATATATACTTATACATAATATAATAATTATGTATACAATTACATTAAATGTATCTAAAAGTTATTTTTTGGTACTTTGTCCTGCATTCAAGAGGTTTTTATCAATTTTAACATTTTATTTTAATATTAAGGATCCTCTTATTGTGATGTTCGAGAACCATATGAACATTTTCAAATAAAATCTCTATAGATACTCCAAATATACATTTTATATAAACGAAGGATATTTTGGGATAATATATATATATAGTAAATATAAATATTGTATATATACATAGAAGGATATTTTGGCATATAATTAGCATAAATCGATTATAGAAACATTATTTAGGTTAATGACTTAATTTATGAAAATAAATACATATTGGTTTATATTGAACTTAAAAAAAAAATTTTCTAAAATATTTTGTGTTAAAATTTTATTTTATTTTCCAATATAAAAGCATTAAAAGCAGCAGTTAAAAAAATTTTAATATTAAAATCCCCACTCCCATCACTTAATAATTATTTTATTATAATAAAAAGATTATAAAATTATCTAAAGTTAATTTTGAGGATTGAAAATAATTTTTTTTTTTTTTTAAATGTTTTATGTACATATAAATTTGAGGATTGGGTTGGAGTACAATAGTTAGTATTTTAAAATTTCGTTTGTTTTTAAAATCGCGTTTGTATGAAAATCGCATTTTCGAAAAATTCACTTTGAATAATATATTCTGAATACTTACATACTTTGGTTCGCTTGCTTTACACGCTTTGACAGGTGATATAAATTACATTGTATTTTACAAAGCAATGCCCAATGGCAAAGCTTTCAAAGCGAAACAAAGTAAAAATTGTAAAATATTTACCAAATTTCAATTAAACGCTTTATTTACTTTGAAGTTTAAAACAATATTTGAAAGTTATCAAATTTTGTTGCTTTAAAAATATTTGAATTTTAATTTATAGGGTTGAAGTTTCTAACTTTATGAATTTGAAACATATTTTGGTTATATAAAATTGTGAACGATGATAAAGTTATCCTACTAGTCTTTGTGAGGAAAATTGTTTTAATATTGTAAATCCACTATCGTAAAGGCTGTGTATTTTGTGAACCAAATATATATCTTGAACTCAATATTGACGTTGGTTCTTTATATTTTGTAAGCATTTTTATGTTTGTAAAATAAAAATATGTATCATAAAATATCACAGATATTTCCCAAATCTTCCACCTCTTCCATCTCTTACTAACAACGAAATAAATAAAAGCGTACGCATTGATATTTGAAATTACTTTGATTACTTTGCTTGCTTTATTCACTTTTCAAACAAACAAAGCTAGCGAACCAAAAAAGCATAAATTGGGCTTATATTCTCCTATAAACCTAATATGTATTTATAATTATTCTGAAGACAGGGGCTTTTACCGTTAGTTTAAACAGCAAAGTTATACTTGATGCTAAAACTAACGGTAAAACCTCTTCTATTTACAATTTAAATATATTTTCAACTTATTTAGATATTTAGAAGAAAAATTTCTCTTTCTTTAGCAAGATTTTGAGAAAAGAATTTTTTACAAATATTTTGAGATACGAAATTTTGGGTAACGAGATTTTAGTGAAACTTAATTTTAAAACACGATCCTTTGTACCATTCTCCTCCATTATGTCTATTCAACATAAATTATTAATGAAAAGAATATACAAACAAAAAGAGGAAAATATTGAATAAAACCGTTAATAAATAATAAAAAAAACAAAAAAATTAATAAAATCACAAAAAAAAAATCTGATAGCCAAAAAGATATTTAATTAATGGCCAATATTCGTTTTTTTTTTTGTTCTAAATTGATAACTTAATATAATCTATCTTATACGAGTATCCATATGTATATACGCCTATAACTTAACGGTCTTTTATTTATTTTATACAATGCATTAAATTTTGAAATTTTTATTTAATAAATTTTATTAAAAGCTTTACATTTTCACTTATCCAAAAAATCGGTTAATGATTAAAAATTAAATGGAGCAGAAAAATATAATAATGTCCTCCTAAAAATATGCAAAAAAAGGGGCATTTTATTAGATTATTTGAATGTTGCGGTTTTAAATTAATAGCTATAAATTAGTTTATAAAATTGTTAATCGTTTTAGATGAGAATTGTTAGAAAATGTTATTTAAAAAAAAATAAATAAATAAATTATAGCTTTATAAATTATATTCCTGGATTTTAGATTTGGGAATTTTTAGAATATTACTTAAGTAGTTATAGATTATAAAAGAGAATATTAATTTATTATTTTAAAATTAAGTTTTTGGAAAAAAATAATTAAGTTTGATGGAAATTTTGGAATTTGAAATAAAAAATTATATTTGATATTTATGGGTTATTTTAAAATTCAAGAACATAATGGAAACAGAATAGGGTACTCTTTTACTAAGTCTGAAGCTGCTTACTTTATTAATTTAAATCATATGCTTGTAAAATCATTGAAGATGTGTGAAAGGTTCCTGAATTATGACTCCAATGCATTCCAAATCTTAAGAATATAATATAAGCTGGCTGAACGCCCTTGTAATACTTACCCGATAATAATTTTGCTGACCAATGCCCAATTTGATGATCTGATTTAAATGTTCAATAATAAGCAAGTATCACTAAAACAATTTTTACGACTCTTAAGTGTAAAATTTAATTAAATGTAACTATATCTGACTGACCGACATTTAATTTTAAAATAATTATTCATTTATAATCCGTTTATACAACCATGTAAACGATCATTTTCTATTTAAAAATATATATTGTCATAATTAACACAAGTATTATTATAAAAATAACTTTCGAACATGGTTCTCGACTTATTTAAGAATTCCCTACTAATATTAATATTCTAGTAGTAAAAAAATAATATGAAGATTAAAAAAAAAGAACAAATTTTTTTTACTCTAACATTTAAAATAATGGTTCCCTGTAGTATTTTAATAAATTTTTTTTCTATCACAAAAAAAAAAAAAAAATTCAAATTTTAATATAATAAATACAAATATAGTGTTCCACTTCTTTTAACTTAAATAATGAAAAACTATAAAGATATAATGTTAGTGCTGTTGGTTCTTAATAGTGTTCTTTACCCAAATAGAGTGTTCTTCTGTTCTTTTGTTCTGTTTCTTGTTTCTTATTTTTTTTTCTGAATTTACTCATTGACTCATTCATTTAATTCAAGAAGCAATAATAGCCAAATTAAACAACTGTTTTAGCAGTTTTGTTTTTTAAGAAGTTTGTAAACACTTAGTGAGAATTACCTCTCATTGCTTCGCTCATTTGCATTCCAAAAAAAAAAAAAACAAAAAAAAAAACATAAAAAGATATTAAAATAACTTAAAATGTCTGTAAATATAAATTGAACTAGAAAATATGTTAAGATGTAGGTGGCTGAATAGAAAGATAGAATTAATACAAGTAGTTGCAAAGAAGTATAGAAAGAGGGGGAAAATGAAAAAGCAACAAAAGATCAAAAAAATAATTGGTTTATAGTGGAATTCAGACGAGAAAACTTTTTAAATAAATGACACTAAGAAAAACGATAAATAGATAGTTCTTAATAAAAATATAACGGTATATAAAACATTTTCCCAGACATTATACAATTTGGTATCATAAATATTTACTACATTGCTTTATTAATTTTATTTTTAATGAAATTATATTAATTTTTAACTTTTAAATTAATTTTTTTGTAGTAATTAATTGTTCTTTTAGGTTTTTACCTATCACAAAGATGCCACTCTTAAGCCATTCCAAGATATCGTTTTATATAAATATTAGAACTATTTTGTAAAAATTGCTTGGAGGAAACATTGGATATGAATAGAATATTAAAAATAATTATATTTGATATGTTTGGGTCTAACCAATTTATTGAAGATTGCGATGTTAAGTTTTGAAGAAAAAATCCTCCAAATGGAGTTAAAAGTTCTTCAATACTATTCTTTCAAAATAGAGACATTTTATGCGAATATCTTCGATAAATTTGTTCTGTAATGTTAAAAGGGCCTCTAACAAGTGTTACCTAACTACTTTTTATAAATTTGGTTATCAAATGTAACTGGTTGGTTCTTTGTTATACTGCAACTCCCATCTGAAAATTAAGAGTTCCCATCAAAATAGAAAATTGTAAAAAAAAAATTAATTAATATCAAATTAAATGATTTCGATTCAGATGATATTTACAGCAATTAATTGTATGTAATTTTATATTAATACTCAATTTTTACCCTTGCTTATTCTATAATTAGCCTCCATATTATTGAGGTTTACTATTATTTTTTGTTATTATATTGCAGAAATGCATTAAAAATATATTTAAAAGAAAATTATACTCAAGGGTATTTTTATATTATTTAAAAACAAAAAACATGAATTTAATATGATAAGAAAATAAAAAAAAAAAAACCTCAAGATATAATGATATGGAATATAAGATATACATTAAAAAATGTATGTTTGTCACTGACTTGAATTAAAACAAAACAAAAACTAAAAAGAAAAACTAAAAAAAGGAAATCTAATAAACTTTCATCTCAATTTCTTTATTTATTCTCTTGTCGAGTATAATTTTAAGATAAAAATGGAAAATTTGTCTTTTTATTTTACCTCTTTTTACAACTTTTTTTTGTTTTTTTTTTCCTATTTTTTATTGTTTTTATTTCCTTTTCTTTCGTCCTTATATCGTTGTGTTATCAAAGGACATAACAAAAGAAAAGGATTAAAAAATAAGTTTTTTTTTTGGAAAGGTTTCATAACTGTAACTCCTGCTGATTTTTCTTTAATTATTTTTGTTTTTTTTTTTTATTTATACAGTTATATTGTGTAACCTGGAAAATGGTAGCCATTTTGATTTTTATTTTTCATTTTTGTTTATAATTGTAACTGTTTTTTATTTTCTTTTAGAACTGTTTTTATTGTTGTTATAGTTAGCTTTTGATGATGATAAGTAAATGAAGACCCAAAATAATGATTAAAAAGAAAAAAAAAAAAAAAAAAAATTATAAGAAAAGCAGAAAAAGGGGAAAATTATAAAAAAACAAAAAATTTTATAAGAAAATTAAAAGAAAAACAAAAAAAAAAGGAATTATAAATGTCGGATAAGAGAAATAAAAAGAATAATTACAAAAAGTTTGTTATTTTTTTATATATTATTTTGTTTGTTGCCATTTTGGTCCTGTTTAAATTTTTTTTTTGTTTTATTTATCTGTTTGTGTGTTTGTATGTTTGTTTATTAAAAGGACACAGATGCCGGCTAATTTAAGAACAGGATGATATATTTTTATTGTGATTTTTTTTTTATTATTAATTTTTTTTTTTTGGTGGTGCCATTTTCTATCCTTATTCACCGTCATGTAAACAATCATTTTTGAAGAGATAAAAAATAACTGTAATAAAAAGAAACAAACAAAAAGAAGAAGGAATAAATTAAGGATATAGTGTACAGAATTGGGTAATTATGAAGAAAAAGAAAATACAATTGTATTTGAGAATTGCCATCAGGGTCTTGGTTATATATTGTTAATGTCATTAAGTAATATTGAATTGAGTATCAATTAGATTAGAACTGTAAACAGGGAAATTTTATTCCTTCCACTTCCACTGCTTTAAGGAGTTTAGGACATTCACAAAGTGATTTAGACTAGGCTTCAGTTTCCTTAATCATTATATTCACTAAGCCGTTGATGATTACTCGGCTGTAATTGTTGTATTAAATTATGAATAGTCAATCTTTATTATTAGAATATTAACTTCAAACTGAGTCACTGAATAAACAATGCAGCTTCAGAAACAATCAATTTTTCGTCGACTAGGCAATGATATGAGTGCCTTCAATGTTCCTTTTATATATCTAAAAGAAGATAGCAGTAAGTTCTTTTAAACGGATTAGGGTTTTCTAAAAAAAACCCTTTTGGTCTCCACGATTCCTACTACCGAGGTTTTAATTTCGGTAATGATCTAATTCAGATTCCGTAAAGTTTTGAGGTATCTAAAAGTCTTTGCAACAATGATCTTTTTTTTCCTGTTACTCAGCATAGGATTTTAGCTTGAAGTCTTCATTCATATTTCTTCTTAAGTATAGAAGTTCCAAGGTTGGCGCCAAGCTTAGTCTATGACTAATCTACTTCCACTCCACCTCTACTAATCTACCGCAAACCAGCACGCTTTTTTATTATACTAAGCAAGAATATATGGCATATTTTTCTGAGATGTTTATTTATGAAGACTAGGAATTGTATTAGTGAGCAACAATGTATCGCAGCCATCTATTAATGTAGATGTTACGCACGAATTGAATATTGTTAGTTTTGTTCGTCTTGACTACCAGAATGTTCTAGTTTATTTATCAATTCTGTTTCAATTAATATATACGTATATACGTTGATGTCACCAATAACATCATTAAAAAAATCGATTCTTATTGAACCGTATAATTTTCTGTACCTTTACATCCGGTTTTTCAACTATTTTTTAAAATATTACCTGAAATCAATTATTAAAAGCAATTTCATTACTTATATTGCAGAATACATTTAATTCAATTAATTTTAAATAAAAATTTCATACGTAAAAATTTATTTACATATTCATTTACAAATTTCATTGTATATGCAATAAAAATGCAATAAAAATTATGTGACCTAAAATTTATTTCAAATATAAATTCCAAATCTAAAATTTATTGTGGTACTGACATTATTTATTCACAAAATCTAAATAATATTATATTCCAACAAACTATAATCTATTTTAAATTCCCCCTAATTTTTGAATGTGATATGAATTAAATTGAGTAAGACTTTAATAATTTTTAAATCCCCTTTACTACTCCTTCAGTAAAAAGAAAAAAAAATTAAAAATTAATTATATATTCTGGTTTTAAGAATGTGAATGTAAATTTTATTACTTACAATAAATTAAATAAAAACTATTTAAAATTCCTAAAGAAAGTTAAAAAAAAGAAAAAAAAAATCTGAAAAAAAAAAACTTTCATTATTCCTGTTTTATTTTTTGTAAATTACAAAATTTACACCCTTTTTTCCAAAAAAAAAAAAATATTTAACACAATTTTTCTGTTGATTTTAATTTTATTTTTTATTTTTTGAATCCCCCAGATACATGTTTTACAACATACTGAAACATTCCCTACATATAATATTTGTTTTGTTCCTATATTTTCACATGCAGTTTTTCTTATCACTGCATTTTTTTTTCCTTCTATTGCATTTTACACTTTTTACTTATGTACTTTTTCCTCAAAATCATTTTGTACATCTGGGAGAAGGTATGAAAGAACCAGAACCCAAAAAAAAAACCAAATTTAATACGAATTTCTGAATTTTTAAATTTATTTAAGGTCGAATTTTATTCTCCATAAATTTTGTAACCCTACAACAAAATAAAGTATAGCTAGAAAGCGTTTCCGCAATCATAATTGCAAGTAGTTTGAAAGTATTCTAAAAAGCTGCGGGGCTGAAGAAGTTTTCTTTTCAGGCGTTTATAATAAAATTATTGTGTCTAATTTCCTGAAATGTTTAAGTGAAACTAGGGCAGATTCTAGAATTCTAAAAAAGATGTACATCCATTGCTTCAACACTAAATATAATCAAATTTTACTTTATCGAGGCTCATTCCAATAAAAAAAATTTGCTACAGAATTCCATATGGAAATTCAGGCAGACCACTTTGTGCGCTAATTAAATGATTAATAATTTCTGGAAATTTCTAGGAAGGGAGAATGGAAAGCTTCGTAAGTCTCTTATTAGAGCTATGTGTAGTTCCTGTAGGTAGATTGCGACCTTAGGGTGGGTTCTGTGATACAAATATGCTGCTTGGTTTTGAGGATAAATATGTCAAAGTTTTATGGAAATCGGGCTCAGAAATTATAGGATTCTAAGATTGTCAGATTATGATACTACGGAAGCTTCTAGTTATTATAGATTTCCACCGTATTAATGGGTTCTAATTTGCTCTTAATGTTCTTTAACTAAACATAGCAATTACAAAATTAATGTTTTTTAAGGTTGCCTTTTAGAAATAAGTTTGAATGGACAAACTTCCAAACAGGAAAATAAAATCGAAAACGATTTTACTAGTAAGTGAGGTGAATATAAATAAACTAAAAAATATATAGGTGAAAAAATAAATGGAAGTAATTTTATATCCTAAAAAAATGGTTAAAAGCAAATATGCAATTTCATTCTAATTTTCTTTTTTTTAAGTGGTTTTTTTTATCTCTCTCTCCCTCTCGTTCTATGTCTCTGTATTTCTTTTATATCATGCACATATTTATATGCAGGGAACTTATACTGTTCAACCAGTATAACCATATACACAAAACCACTTAAGATTTCAACAAAATAAAATTCAGCCAAGCTTGCATGAATCAGCTCAGCCTGTAACACTTGTTTTTATCTTTCTTTCGAACAAAACAATTAACAGTTATAATTTCATTCATGTACATATATATGTAAGAAGAATATAGGGATGTAAATGCATATAAATGAGAGATGTTTTAGAATCAGAAATAAAATAACCTTATCAGGGATTTTTTAATATAAATTGAAAGAAAATGAAAACAGAAAAATGGGAAATTGACTTAATGGAATATATGACTTGATGAAAATATATATTTTTGTTTAATCTATTTTTTTTTTTTACTAAATCAGCACTTGTTGTACTGAAACCATTTTGGACAATCCATTATAAATCAGTCAAGACTCCAGACCAGAAAATTAATTATTAAGTCTGTCATATGACTTTGAATGATCGGTGTAGCATTTTGTCTACAATGAAATGCCCCGAAGATGCAACTTTCAATATAATAACTTGTTGCAATGATTTGGTTGAAAGTCCATAACCTCAATTCTCAATCAATTCCCACATCACACAACCCACATCCCCTTCCCGTGAAATACGAAAAACCTAAATTTTCGAAAGCTTAATCCTTCCAAATTCTTATCCTTGCAACCAAACACATTTGTACATTTGTATCAAAGGTCCATTCCCAATTTTTGGTTCAGAAAGAGTGTAGTTTTGGTGGGTTCAAGTTGCGCACTACCTAAAGGAACATCAAACTGCCCCGATGGATGTCTTTCCCTCGGAAAAAAAAATATAAATTAAATTTTTCGAATTTCAAAATATATTTGTTTTTAGGAACTGCTTACATTTCTTTTCACTATAATGTTGATGATTCATCAAATTAATATCAAATAAATTTCAAAATTGCATTTAGTACAAATATTTAACAATCTCATATTACAGATATCATTATTTGTTTCAAGTTTTCGTGTAATTTAATTATTGAATTTTTTAGCCAGAGGTTAAGTAAACATTATTTTAAAAATTTCAAAAATGGCCATTAATTGAAAATGCATTAAAAGAATCTAAAAAAAAATATTTATTTAATAATAGTTATGTAATTCAATATTTAAACAATGTAACGTAATTAATGTTAAACTCAACTGATAAATTAAATAACTTAAAATGTAATGAGAAACTTTTTTAAATATTTTTCTACATCAGTGTAGAAATTAATTTTAATTTAAATTTGTTATAAAATATTTAAAAATTTAATTAAGTAATTTATATAAAAAACAAAATTTTTAAATTTTATATTTTTATTAAAAACTAACATCAAAAAAATTAAATTTCATTTTTGATATCAAGTATCAGAATAAAATTACAGAATTTTAGGGTATGTTTAGGTATACTATAAAGTAAATGAAATAAAAAACTTTGTTAGTTTCTATTTAAGAGCAACTCCAATATAATTTACCAGATTTTTTGTTTTATTAAATAAAATAAAAAACTATTTCATCGAAAAAATGTTTTCTCTCTATTTTAACTTTAAGATTCGTTGTTGTTCATTGATTTTTTAGAGGAGCAGAAAATCAGAATATATAAAAATATACTGTTATATCTAAAACTAAATACTGAACCAGGTATAACCAATGAAAGATTAAACCACCTTAAAAAACCCTTGGTACCAATTTAATTTTGATGGTAATAGTAATATGAATGGATATGGTATTGGGTACTTCTATCATATATACATTATACCTAATATAAACTTTTATTTTTGTTTTTGTTTTTAAACTCTAAAGTAATAACGAAAATTGTACTTTGGTTTCATTTTGTAAAGAACATGTAGAATAATGGTTTTATATACTGTTATGGTTTCTCTTCTTTTTTTTCCTATTGTTATTTTGTTTTCAAAAAAATAAAAAGTGGTTAGAAAAGAAAAGCAATTTTAATAAAAGCTATATTAGTATAGTATCAGTTGAGGAATAACGCTCTATATAAATATATATTTAATTTGGTAAAGTAAATAGCTTATGGTTGTAAATGTTAGCTTCAATTTTCTAAAAAATACAAAATAAACTAAAAATAACTGTAAAATAATATTTTATTTTATTTTTGGGGGGCTGTCTAACACTTGATAAAACAAAATAGTTTTTAAAAAAGTTATTTTTCAATTTGTACTGTTGGCATGGTGGAGAAATTCTAGATAGCTTTAAAGGATGAGTACAGGGATTATAAAATAGATATTAAAAAATTACTCGGAAAATCTTGTAGAGCATTAAAGGCAGAATGAAAATATAATATCAGCAGTTGGAAACTGATATATATAGTTCGAGAAAAAGTGGGGCAGGTTTTTTGAAGAAAAATTGACCAATACTCTTAATAATAATATAAGAATTGTATATTAATTTCTATATAGTATGAATTTCATTTCTATGGTTGTGTATAATTATAATGTGTATACATATATATTAAATAACTGTAATTTAAAAGATTTTTAAAATTTGTAATATATTGGAAGGTGTGAGAATAACTATTAAGCTTTTTTTTATATTATCAAATAATTTTTAACAAATAGTTTTTTGTATATAGTATTTCTAGTAGTAATAATTGTATAAATAATAATAAGTGGGTTAAATCACTGTAAAATTTAACAGTTATGTTTAGAATCAGAAATAATATTAGATTTTATGGTCCAGAAAAATAGAAAAATATTTTATTGAAAATAGTTTTTCCCTCTACTTTTAATGTTTTTTTTTTTTCTCAGAATAAATTTTTAAGTTAAGTTCTTCAGAAAACAGTTTGTAATTTAATTTTTCAATAACTAGTCGGGTATATAAATGTAAAAAGTCAGAAATTTGTAAGAGGATTTTATGTTAAGCTATATGTACGTATGTTATTCAGAAAATATATATGTATATATATCTATATATTTTATGTATATATAATATAAAGTGTTGATCTAAAAATAAAATTTTGGAAAATTTAAGGGAAAATAATAGTTATATTGAATTTTTATATTAAATAATAAAATTTTAAAGACCCAGAAAATAGAATTATGTGTTTTTTTTTGTATACTGAATAGAATAGTTTATTCGGAAAAAGGTAATAGTATAATGGTAATAGTTTAAAATGATTTAAAATATAATATAATTACTTATTAGCATATTAAATTTTCGATTTGAGTATAATAAAAGTAAAAGGAATTTTATTTGAGTTTTAAATTTTCAGACACCTCAACATATTTAGAAAAATTTAAGGATTTTTAAGAATTTAATTTGATGTATTAAATGGTGTACAAAATAATATTTTTGAGGATTTTAATAGATGGAATTCAAATGAATGTAAATTTTCATGAGAAATTAAAGGTGATTCATTCACCGTTCGAGAGAACGGCTACCTGAAATAGCTCCACGAACAACCGTCCTCAAAGAAATGGGAAATATCACCACAAAAAATTGGATAGAAAATAATTCCACATTTCTACAAAAAAATGCCCGTAAATTTTTAATTTTGGGGATTTATTTCGCTTTTAATTTGGGGCCTTATTTCATATAAATCAATTCCCCGGAAAAAAAAATAATTTAAAAAATTTAATATCCCTTTAAAACTTTAAAATATGTTATAATAAAGTAATTAATTTTATATAGCAGGCTGCTGTCTCTAAACTCTTGCCAATTAAATGATTGAAGTTAGATTTTGCATCTAACACTATCATCAAAAAAAAATTATTTAAGAATTCAGAATCTTACACATAGATATAAATTGATATTCTGTAAAAAGGGAATAGCCTGATCTTAAACTTAGTTCTAAAATCTCTTCTAAGTCAGAATTTTGCATGTTCCTATATATAAACTGTCTGGAAAAATAGAATGTAATTTGAATTTGAATATAACATTAAAATCACATTTAATCCCATTTAAAATTCAACTCAAAAACCCTTCCCATTTTTCCGATTTAGGGTTATTTGTGGAAATATAAAGATCCTTTAATTAGTATATGATATTTCTGTTTTTTTAGTGGATGACATTTTAAAGAACTTGGGGATTATCTCTTTTTAATGTTGGAGGTTAATTCACTTTTTTTGTGGTAATATTTCAAACTTAATTTATGGTATTATTTCTTTTTTTTTGGGAAATTATTGTTGCTTAAATAATTAAATGCTGGGCTATTCCTGGCATCTGAGGAAACTAAGTAATAAAAGAAAACTGGGTTAAGTTCTATCGAATTCATTTAACAAAATTAAAAAAAAGTCTTAGTACTGAGTATAGAAATAGTTTTAACTTGATACAATGTACGTATATTCTTTTCATTCCTTTATTTTTTAAAAATTTTCAATTAAATTTTTATCATTCAATACTTTTTGGGATTTTGAAACTTTTCAGAAACCACAACCATTTCTTTTTTGTTAATTTTTCACCTCAAAAGATCAATTTCATTAAAGTTTTTCTTCTATATTCTTTTAAAGTTTTTTTTTTTTTTTTAGTACTTTGCAACATTTTTTTGTTTTTTTTTTTACAATTTCATTTGCTATCTCTTTTCAATTTTCATTTTGGAATTCTTTTTAATACTTTGTTCTTTGTTGACTTCTTACAAGAAGTATATGTATTTTCGAATTATACTTATGTTCAATATTATTTTTCTATAAATGCAATCTGTGGCATGTTTTTTCTTTTTTTAAACAGAACAAAAGAATCAAAATAAAAAAAAAAAAACATTCTTTTAGTTAAAATCATTCAACCTAAAAACCAACATATGTTCATTCATTTTTTGTTCTTTTTCTGAGGGTAAAATGATAGCATCAATCATAGTACAAGTAAAAGATTTATAAAATGGGAAAATTTTTTTATGTATTTGATCTGTTTTTTGGTTTCTTCTTCAAAATTTTGTAATTTTCATTTTTTTTTTCTGGGCTTGTCTTTGTGTAAAGTAAAAAAAAATAGAATAAGTTCTCTAAGGAATTGAATGTGTTCATTTTCTTTGATTTTCTTTTTCATTTTTTTTTTTTTTTTCGTAATACAACAGACGTTATCAGCTTTTCTTATGTTTTTCTTTACTTATAGTTTTAGTTACACTGAAAGTTTTTTTTTTGAAAATTCTCTGGGGCTTATTTTAAGTTTATATATATATATATATATATCATTTTTAACCAAAAAGATATGAAATATTTTCTTTTTTTGGAATTAAAGCAATTGTTTGTATTTCTTATTTCCTTAAGAGTTTTTTTTTCCGAATTTTCTTGAAAATTAAAATGGAAATTTTGCATATATTACAGGTAGACAGATTAATAAATTGAAAAACCTGGTTAAGTAAAAATGAAATGAAATTGTTTGATGCAACGTTTTTTGAGATGGAAAGGTTTTTTTTTAAATTGAAATTTGCTAAATAATCATTAAGTGTTTTTAAGTTCACTTTGAATTTGGAAATTCTGAAGGGGAAGAAATGACATGAATTTCCTAAAATTCCAATTAATAGGAAGTTTGTAGTTGCGTGGAGAGATTTCTTCTTCTCTAAATTAAAACTAAATAATTTTTCTATTTGTACTGTTTGTATAGTTGAGAAATTGTATATAACTTAAAAGGATGGGTGCAGAGATTATAAAATATATATTAAAAATTTACTCGGAACATTTTGTAGAGCATTAAAGCCACAATAAAAATATAATATCAGCAGTTGGAAACTGATAGATATTGTTCGAGAAAAAGTGGGACAGGTTTTTTGAAGAAAAATTGACTAATGATCTGCATATAATATAAGAATTATATTTTAATTTGTATATAGTATGAATTTTATTTTAATGGCTGGAAATGTGTGTACATATATATAAACACACCTGAATTTGCTAAAATTGCAATTAACAGGGATTTTTTCTTTTCTAGGAAGGGACGTTATGAATGTCAAGCGAATTATTTTGATCAAGAACACATAAAAGTTTTTGTATAATGTCAAAGCTCTCAATATTTTCAATTCCCTTATTCAATATAATGATTTTCTAAATTATAACAACTTGACAAAGAAAAATAATTGGTTGTTTTTGTAAATTGAAACTCACCTTTAAAAGGCTTGTGACCTCATTTGTATCTGATGTATTGAAATGAAGAATTTGGTTTTATTTGAAAAAATAGTTAAAGTTAGGGGAATCATCATTCATTTATCTAGAACCCTTAGGTTTTTTTTCAATTTTTAAACACGGGGCTTATGACTTTAATTTTTTAAGTATTCGTGAAAATTAAAAGCATGAGAAAACAGAACAGAACATCAAAGAAATATTAAAACATTTTACTTAGATAATCAAAGGGATTTTTGAATGCCTACAAAAAAACTGCGCCTTTCATGCTTCATATCCCTATATCCCATTATTGCAATTGCTGTATCCCTATACCACAGTCAAGTTTTACATTGAAGAAAAAATGTGGTTCAGCTAGGTTATAAGCCCCATTTATAAAAATTTTAATTTCAATCCAAATTTATTTTTTCATTTATGTTGAATTGGATTTAGGTCAAGAAATAACGAAAGTAAAATATGGAAAAAACTTGAAATGAAAATAATTTTACTTTAAAAAAAAATTTTCTGAGCAAAACTATTCTGGAAGATTTCAAAATATCTTCATTAAGTATAAAGTGTATAAGAGCTAAAGAAAATTCCCAAGGAAGAAAAACAACTAGATCTGATCAGTTCTGTTTTAAAGTCTCGGCTTAAGGTGATTTATAAATTAAAGAAAAATTTGTTTTTATTTCAGCTTTTTATTTTCAATTCCTTCTAGTCATCACTTTCTTTCTGAGTCTGAGTTCATTTACATTGGCGCTGATTTATATTTGTGTCCGGATACAAGGAAGTAGAAAATGTATTTTATTTATTTATTGTTTTTTTTAATTCACTTTATATTTAAATTATGATTTTTTTTATAGTTTTTTTGTTTTATTTCTTACGGAACGATTAAAGATTGGGGAAGTACCGTTATAATAAAGAAAATATACAGGTATAAATAAAATCCCTTTTGGATGAAAAAAAAATGCGATGAAAAACGATAAAACTTAATTTAATTTTCTTATTCCTCATTTTAATTTGTTTTTTTTCTTAAGTTTTTCTTTTAGTAGAAAATTTTTTTATTAAATTAACACTCCCGATAATATGAGGGGTTTTAGAAAGAGATAAACGATAAAATAAGTGAAAGAATGAAAATAAATTATAAATGATTATAATGAATATATTCGAAAAAAATTGCAAGGAATTTAAATGAATGCAACGATTTTTTTTTACCTTGGTTAGAAGTCATACCACCCTCTTTTTACTCATGATCCCATTGCCTCCCATCCTGTAGATTTTCCTGGTTTTTTTTTTGTGATAATTAAAATTAAAAACTTAAATTATTCTCATGAGTAGACTCGACTAAAGTGTTTTAAAAGAATTAAAAAGTAGTTTTTAAATGGAAGAAATGAATTTTTGTATTACGTTTTCATCTATAAAATGCACATAAAAGTGAGTTTTTTTTCAATTTTCATTCTTAAATATTTTTCTTTGACATTTTGCTTCTCTTGTTTTTAATTTTCTATTAATAATGTAAATGAAAAGTTTGTTTTTTTATTCTGAAATGAAAAGATTGTTAATAATTAAAAAAAATAAAAAGATGAAAGTAAATAGCAATTGAAAATCAAAATTGGATGATGCAACACAAAAAAAAAACAAATTGAATTAAATTAACTTGAATAGGTTTTTTGTATATAGATTTGTTGAACACTTGGTTGAGGAATTAAATTGAAAAGTTTAAAGAAATTGAAGAATAGGATTATTAAAAATAAGTTAAGATATTTGATATAGCACTTTGGTAAGAGGAAGGGGAACTTTATTTCATAATAGTTGTCATACTGTTCCGTAAAACTGTTGAATAACGTGTATATGCTTACGATTCAATGAATTAATTTATCCTTTCTGTTGTAATTTAATTATCCTGAAAAATGCCCAAAGAAAATTTTACTTGTCAAAGGGTTTTTTTTTTGTAGAGTAACTGCTGATATTGTAATTAGATAATCTATAGTTAAACTTCACCAAGTTACTTTACCAAAATACCACCCTCCATCCAGGCCATTTTCACTCCTCTTAACGGTCTTCGTAATATTGTAGATTTAACTCATTTTTTCAGATATCCTGAAGGTGTTGAGACTTGCTCTATTGAATTAATATCAATAATGCCTCCCTTTAAACAATTCCAGCGTAACACCAGGGAGGCCTCGACCACTCATTTCTACACAGTGTAATTTCCTAGGAGAATCCGAACTGGTTATGGAAACTTATTGATTGTGAGAATTGCTAGAATATGAAACATGCTTCCATCCAATATGTTAAATTTTCAACATTTCAAAAGAACATATATAAGTTCTTCTCTAAGCTGCATCCCAACTCTCCTCTTCTAACCTATTTGCCTTCAAATTCTGCAATTCAAAAGCTTCATAGAAAAACTTACATATCTATTTACATAGCAAGGTATAAAGGAATTCGTTCATTTGCGTAAAAAATAAAAATAAAAACGAATAACGAAAACATTCACTTCTGAATCTGTAGGTAAATAGAAGAATTCCATTGTTAATTATAAGGAATCAAATAAAGTTCTATATTGAAAAGAACAACCAATTAATTAAAATTTTTGGATTATTTTCCAACTTCTTCGAAATTTTCAAATCATTCAAATGTACACGCGAATGGAATTTATTTCATTTAAAGACAAACTTTAAATTACTCTAAAGAAATTAGAAGAAGAAGTTTCTCATAAAATAATAGTGCAAGTAAAAAGATATCCTTTGGGCATTTTATTGAATACATATACACTCTATTCATGATATTTTATTAACTTTAGTGAAAATTGGAAAATTTAATTCCCAATTTCATTATTATTGCACTTTTATGATCTTTAATCCATTAAATTATAAAAAAAAAAATAACGAATTGTACCTTTATATTATTTTGTACTTAAATAATTCATTTGATACTTATTTTATGCTTTGAATTTATTTTTTCTCGAATAAAATAAAAACAAAAATAAATTAATACATAAAATGCACGAATGTATCTATTAAAACCATTTTTTTTTCTACTCTAAAATAACATATATACATTATATAATGTACATGTAACGGTATATCCTTGAAAATCCCATGATAAATTTTTTGTTCCGTAATTTTCACCTTTCATAAAAAAAACTTTTTTTTTTTTTCTTTCACTAAACTTTGTCTTTTCGAATAATTTCTTATATATTTTTGATCTTGGCACACCTTTTTTGTATTACAAGTATATCCTTAAGATACAACATTTACAGTTTGGGTTAAAATGTTCCAGTCACATATGTAATTAATAGATGATTATTTGAAGAACTTCGAAATATAGATTGCGATTTAGGGACAGTTTTTTGGGTGGCTAAGAAAATGTTTGTAATAAATTTAAAAATTAATTTGACTAGGTTAGGCTAAATTTTGGAGAAGTTTTGGCACAGACGCTATGGGCTAGCAAATTTCACTTAATGTTCTTAATATGAATAAAAATTTCTCTATTATAGCTGCGCTTTGTTTTAGCTTCCTTGCGAGTTCGTCATATCACAGTGATCCTGGATATGACGCCATCATTGCCTCATTACCTTGAAAATTGACAGATAAATTTTTTGTGAAGGACATGAGAAGTTATTAAAGCCATCTATTGGATCCTGCGTTGATCCTGTAGATAGTATGCGTATTTGAAATGCTTAACCTTCAAACATTTTTGATCAAAACATTAGGATGAAACATGTGATACCAATTTACTGTTTGGTTCCGGGAATGAGGATGTGAAAGGATTATTGGAAAAAAGATTTGGGAAATATAAGATTCTAGGATTATAAGGGATGAGGAAAAAAGTATTGCAGTCTAACGAATTACTTCTAGTAGTCGTCCTTGCTGTGTTGTAATAATAAACTACTGTGATAATATAAATCTGAGCTGAAGTAAAGATTTTTTAGAGATCCGGTGAATAAATTAGAAGAAACTGCAAGCTTCCAAACTTTGCTTTCCAAAAAACCTCTCATTTTCAAAAAACTCAACGTACATTTTTCGTACAACATGCATTGCACAATACTGCACCCCATTTCTTAAATTCTAAATAAAATCCATAATTACTCCTTAAAGAAATGAATCCTTACAAAAAAAAAAAAAGGATCTCATAAAGGATGAAAAGGTCATTTAATCTACTTTAGAAAAAAAAGCACAAAAATAAAATTAAATTTTTTCTTAAAAAGAAAATGAAACATCATGATGGTGCAAAGATATCCACCATCAATGAAGAGAAAGAGAAAGAGATACAAAATTAAAGTTTAGGAATAAAAAAATAAAATTAAGATAAAAATAATCAAAACATAAAAGAAAAACTAAAAAGTTCTATGACTTTTGAAAAAACTTTTTTTTTTTTTTTTTTTGATTTTAGGAAAAATTTTCCGTTTTGTTTTTTTTTATTACAACATTCAAGAAAATTTAACTTCAATGTTTTTGAATTAGATAGAGATAAATAAATCCATTATATAACAGAAAAAAAAAAACATAAAAATAACGGTAAGAAAATCAAATAGAAACAGTTACAGTTAGAAAACAAAAAAAAAAAAAAACTTTATTTTATATCGTGAAATCTTTTGTTTTTTTCCCAAAAATTTTTTTTTCTATTCTCGAATTAAATCAAAGTTTGGGCAAAAAAATGTGAAAAAAAAAAAATATTTGAAGGATTTTTCAGATCTCTCAAATTACATTCAAATATCTTGCAAAAAAATCTAGAAAAAAAAAAGCAATCAAAAAAGTACGATGGAAAGGTTTATATACATTTAAAAAAGACCGACCCTCAAGTCATTTTCCTGGGAAAAAAACTAGAAAAAATTTAAAAAAATGCCTTTATATTTTTTTTTATTGTTCAGATTTGTTTTTATGTCCATTGGGCGGATGCCAAAATATTCCAAACAAATGAACAGAAAGAAAGAAGTGATGAAACAAAGGGTTTTTAAAAAAGGACGTCTTAAAAATTAAACATTTTTCCATTCATCTTCATCATGTTCCTTAAAAATTTTAACTATCCCAACTAAATCAATAAAATTCCCAAATCTTATCCCCAATTTCTTTTCCCAATCCCGCACCTGAAAATCAAACGATACATATGCGTATTGAAAGTCCATTCTGAGTTTGGTTATAGTTGATGAACCATATGAATCCCGCACAATGATTCTAAATGGCTTTCAATGCTTTCTACCAAACCTCGTATAAAATTAAAAAGGGTATTAAAGTTAAAGGAGCTTATAAAAATTGAAAATTTCCGGTTTATGATCCCCGACAGCTTTTAAACGAAGAGTCATATTAAAAAATTTTATTGAAAAGTCATAATTATTTCTTAATATCGAACTCCAGTCGCCTCAAGTTCCTAACTTAAACTGTTTAAAAAATATAAGGTGCCTAAAATTTGACTAAAATTTAACTCTTGTTACAATCATTTAAATATAGGGCTTTTTCGGACTTTTAGGACTGAAACCACTCCGTTCTGGGCGGGGTTACAGAAAAAACCTTCTTAAAATCAATTTTTTTCATTGCTTAACAGTGGTTGAAATCTATTTTTTTTTTATATCGAGCGTTGTAAAAGTATGCCAGCAGACGAGCGTACGGACGGACTGTCAGAGTTAGACTATATATCCAAATTTTTTGAAAATGTACTAAAAAAAAGGAGTAACAGCGAAATAACGTTGAAAATATTTTTATTATCTTCCTATCCTTTCTATTGTTTTATAGGCTGGCCGCTCGCCTAAATACGGATAGATTATATTGATTTTGTTGTTTTCCTCCTCTTCATTTTTCGCAAAAAAAAAATAAACAAGTGGAAACTGGAAAAGAAAAACAAATTTATCTAAAACAATTTTAGTCTATTACAGATGAAAAATAAAATAACAAAAAGACATTTCTTTATCCAGGTTTATGATCTGCTGAAGTTGCTGTATAATAATAAAGTAGAAAAAAATAGTAGGTATTGTTATAGAAAAACAATGACTGAATTAGAACTTTTATTGTATTTAAGCGTATAATAAGATAGTCATTGTTAAATTGACTGCAATTTTTATATACTAAAGAAATTTAGTTTTGGTAATTTAGAATTGGGGATTAGTAATTCATACATAATATAATTAAAGGGAAGTGTTGAAGTTGATTATTTGTGTGGTGGTCAACAAAATTTAAAAATTCAATGTTTTGAAGGAGGGACTTAACAGCTTTTGGTTTTTAAAGTGAGAAAATCATAAATTTTACTAAATTATAGTCCAATTCTTTCTGTAGGATGCACATGGGGCGGCAAGGCCTAAGTGTTAGGATAGCATTAAAAACCCCTTATAAAACAAGAAAAATAATATAAAACAAGAAACAGCAACAATATATGAATGAGATTTATTGGATTTTAACTATTAGATTTTAATACATTTAAGATTTTGATCCATCTAATGATTCAGTGGTAAAAATAGAAGTTCAGGTGTATGGTAAGACATGATTTTGTTAAAAAAAAAATTGCTATATTTTTTGATCCAGTCATAGGGCTTCTTCAGTTTCTATCATTAAATTATCTAGATTTAGGTACTATTGGTCAAAGAAATATTTCCAAAATATAGTGGTACCTGTTTTACATTAGAGTTGTTCTTTTGGAAATTTCCATTCCATTACCCAACAGTTATTTGACCCTCGAAATATTTTGGTATTTCAAGTAATTTTTTTTTAAATTTATTGTATACTTTGGCAACTTTCCAAAAAATTCCAATACAGGTTCGATTCTAATCTAACCGCCAATTCTCTCTTACAGCACAAATTCCACTTCCTCACATCCACCTCTATATAATTAGACAACTAAAAAATATAACAACTAAGTCAACATATGCTAAGGAATCCGTTTTAATATTTTGCAACCATTTT
Organism: Dolichopus griseipennis; assembly: GCA_963082915.1. Lineage (NCBI taxonomy): Eukaryota > Metazoa > Arthropoda > Insecta > Diptera > Dolichopodidae > Dolichopus > Dolichopus griseipennis. The sequence continues at coordinate 26,405,265 of OY720443.1, forward strand.
AAAACAAAGGCTTATTTAAAGTCAAGTTAAAAGAATTATAGAAAAAGTCGAAAGGCAAATTATTAGCACATTTTTAAGTCAATAATAAGGAAATTGTTTGCCTTTTTAAACAAATTCACTTAAAAACGAAACCTTTATTTGAAAATTTTCCTTTATTTGAAAATCTTCCTTTCACAAGATAATCCAATTTATAATATGAACCCAAAATTCAGTTCTCATCCACATTTTTTTTCTATGTAAGTCACCTATGTAAAACAATATAAAGAAACACCTCATTTTTAAGAATTAGTGTATGTATGTCCTGGCACTCCATTATATCCAAGTTGTATGTACATACACTTTAATATTGAGACGATAGATTGAAAGAAAAGAAAAAGAAATTAAAGGGAAAAATGAAAGAGAAAAAGAAAATTGGTGTTAAAAAACACATTAGGTTGCAGAAAATTGAAGAGTCCTTTTTTTGACGAAGTTATAATAAAACCAGGAAAATCTTCTATTTTTTTTTTTTTGCATCACTTCTATATACTCACCATTAAATTTTTTTTTATAGGTAAAATAGAGAATTTTTAAGGACATTTTCAAAAAATTTTGAAAAAATGGGCCTATTTAGTTTTACTCTGTCCGTCTGCCTATCTGTCTGTTAGGATTGTTGGAAAACATTTACAACGATTGAATTAAGGCACTGAAGCATTGAAATGAAACCAAGAGGAATGTTTCGTAAAAAATCTTCAAAAGAAATATATTTTCACCCATTATGGAGCAACAATCCTCCTATGTTTGGAAAAGTCCTTATTTTTCAATATTTATTTAAAACGTATTCCAAAGAACATCTTCGATTTTGACGCCAAATTTTTGGTTTAAGCAAGTTTTGATGCTAGTCACAATATTAATTCTTATGGTCCTCCGAAAAAATTTCGGAATATCCCTCTACTTGAAGCTCCGGGATCTCTAAATTTAAAAATCTTCTATTTTTCTATGAGACACCAGTTAATACTTCGCCACCTGTGCATATTTTTCCAAAGTGTACTGCTTTAAAAATCCTTGATTTTTTTTCATTTCTTGTTGTATTATCCTGAAAACTTATGTAAATATGTGTGTGTACTTGAATATATATATACAAATTTTCTTCGATTATAGAAAATATCATAAAAACAAAAATTCTAGGAAGAAAAAATTAAAAAGTAAAAAGCAAGAAAAAATCAAGGTAAATAAAAATAAAAGGTAAAGGTAATAAGAGATCCTGGTAACATCAAAAAGGATTTCTCTATTCACTCAATTCATTGTTTTTTTTTTGTTTTTAATGTATTTTATCATGCATATGTATTGTATGGTTTGTGAACCTAAAGTTCATTATATACATACATATATACAAAATATTAAATTGGATTATATATATATATATATAATTTTTTATGGTATTACCTTATGCCTAAAAATATCTTTTTTAAAGACATTTATTTATACTTGAATATTGTATATATGGAGAAGATGTGCAAATCCTTTGTTTTTTTCTTATTGTTTTTATAATTTTATTTTATTTTTTTTTTATTTTATATTACTACTTATAAAAAAGTAACAGTTACAATAATAACAATAACTGTAAAAAAGGGAAGAAATAACAACAATAAATAAAATAAAGAAAAATAAAAAAAAATAAAAAATAGGATAATAAAAATAAATGAAATGAAGTTGTTGAAACTCAGTTGAGTGTTAATACTTTCATATTGTTCAATAATTGCAGAACTCATCTCATTTGGTCCCATTTCTTCATTGTCTTCAAAAAATATAATCTGGTTAGATTGCTGATGCAATTATACGTATGCAGATCCTAAGATATGGCACAAAAGAGTGTCATCCTGTGCCAGGTTATTGAATCTAGCATTTTTAAGATCTTTAAATGTTGAGTTGAATTCTGAAGATTTTACAAAAAATTTGTTCCCAAGGACTACCAGATATCTATCTATAATCTTCTAATTTCTGAATCCACCATTTAAAAGGAATATTCTAGTTGGAAGATTTTGTTCCCTAGACCCACTAGACTGATCTTTAATATCCTAAATTGTAAGTCACCTCTTTGAAATATCTTGGAAGGATTTCGTATTTCATAATTTAGAAATCATGTAACTATGGCTGAATAGACAGAATCACACCTGCATCAATATCTCCAGACTCACTATGCTAATTTTTCAATAAAAGTGTCAACAAATTTTAAAACCAAAATGTTAAAAATTCTGAAAACGGAGTACAGCGTTAAACATAGTGTACAAAAGTTATCAAGTACAACGACTCAGGACAAAAACCACCAATTTAAATTATACTTATATGGAATTTTGTACTAATGAGGAATTATTGAATTTTAAAATTTTAAAAGAGTTATAAAAAAAAATCATTAACTAACTTACGAACTTCCAAATTTGCTTCCAAGTTCTTTAAGAACAAGAATAAGGATAGATTCTTCCTGAATAAAGTATTTGAGTTACGCAACAACCATAGCCTCAGTCAAAACACTTGGTCAAATCACTACGAAATGTGAGTTCGAGGATACCTTAATTAGAACCTATAATATGATTGAAAAATCCAGGTTTATGTATTGGATTTTTAATTTTCAATTTAACCATCCCCGACAGATTTAAAAAAGGCAGGTATTTTTGGAAGACGTATTTGTATTTTATAAAGAAATAATGGCGCACTTCAGTGTTTCAAATTTATTTAATAAAATACTTTATACTATTTAATAACATTTAAATTAATCAACTTGGTTTATACCTTGAAAAAACAAGGTTTGAGAATTGGGTTATAAATTGCGAATGGAAACGTCATCCTATTACAATATATCAGAGCTAGGTGTTTTTTAAAGCCATACTTGCACTTTATAATTAATATAATTATATTTTATTATTCAAATTAATAAACTTGGTTTATGTCTTTGCTCAATATTAAAACATCCTTCCTCTCTAATTTTTATTAAATTTAACCCTTTAACACGTCAAAAAATTTATTATTGTAACTGGTATATTTTTTTTTTATTTTTTTTTAAAGAGCTCCACATCTATTGAAGAGCGGTTGTAAAATATACAAAAATTATAAAAAAAATTGAAAAATAAATAAAAAAATTTTTTTTATATGAGTCTAATAAAAAAAAACTATAGACGAGAAATTTTTTTTATAAGATCTCTTAACAAGCTTAACATTTTTAACAAGTTCATTTAGTCCCTTTTTTTTACTCGGTATCGTTATACCTCTTTTAGCTATTCATTGCTGATTTTTACGATGGTCAGAACAATGGTGGACCTCTGAATATTATAAGGATTTGCGTCTACAAATGGATTGAAAAAAAAGCAATTTTTTTTAGATTCCTTTCCTTTGTTCGAAGTTTAAAACAAAGTTTTTTACTCTTCTGAGTTGGGTTTTTTTATTTTATGAGTGAAACCATAAAAAAATTAGAAAGAGAAAGAAAATATTGAAAAGGATAATAAAATAAAAAAATTATTTTTTTCTTTTTTTATTAAATTTTAGTAAATTATATATACAATATACATATATTTATACAAAATACAATATATATTTAATAAGCAAATTTATTTATTTTTTATAACTTTCCATGTTTCCATGCTACGCGATAAGCAGCATACAATTTTGAAGTTTGGTGATTTCAAAAGAAAAGATGTAAAATTTAAACCCTTTTTTTATTAAGTAGAAATTAAAAACAATGAAGGCACCTTAAAAAAGTGTAATGGGGAATAAAATACCCAGTGGACCAAAGATTCAATCTAAAGCAACCAAATTATTGATTAAATTGATTGGAAATTATTAACTGTATACGATTGAATATTCAAGTACGAGTCCTAGTACTAAAACAATAAACAAATTCTAGTATTGTGACCCTCCAAAATTAAGCAGTCAATAATGTATATAATGCCATTGCCTTCTTATCTACCTGGTGAAACAGAAGTGAAGATACAACATGCCTAACCTAAAATTAGAATTAATTTTAATGAATTCCACATTCAATCAGATTAGAAAAATTGAGAACACTTCTAAAGCTTTGGAAGTACTAAGTCGGTTTAAGCTAAAACGTGTTTCCATTTTGTATTGAAAAAGTAATGCGTCAGCATCTGTATTGGTACAAAATCAATGACTGATAAAAAACTAGAAGTTTCGTCTTAATTTCACTAAAATTATTTAGTGCTCGAGTACTGGCACTGAAGAAATATGCATGTCGTAGACGAAATACTGGTATATTTAATCAAATGCCCAATAATATATTAAATATACAATGATTAATATTTATATGGCGAATTACTATTAAAGAACTATTAAAGAACTATCCTGAGTTCACTGGCTTCTGGAAGCTGTTACTGGTATCTTCAATGATAAACATTTTCCCCAAAACTAAACTGAGCTAAATTTAAGAGTTTTAGTTGTACGAGAAGACGTGTTTAGAAATCAACGAACTTTGATTTATAAAAAATTTGTTCCCAAGGACTACCAGATATCTATCTATAATCTTCTAATTTCTGAATCCACCATTTAAAAGGAATATTCTAGTTGGAAGATTTTGTTCCCTAGACCCACTAGACTGATCTTTAATATCCTAAATTGTAAGTCACCTCTTTGAAATATCTTGGAAGGATTTCGTATTTCATAATTTAGAAATCATGTAACTATGGCTGAATAGACAGAATCACACCTGCATCAATATCTCCAGACTCACTATGCTAATTTTTCAATAAAAGTGTCAACAAATTTTAAAACCAAAATGTTAAAAATTCTGAAAACGGAGTACAGCGTTAAACATAGTGTACAAAAGTTATCAAGTACAACGACTCAGGACAAAAACCACCAATTTAAATTATACTTATATGGAATTTTGTACTAATGAGGAATTATTGAATTTTAAAATTTTAAAAGAGTTATAAAAAAAAATCATTAACTAACTTACGAACTTCCAAATTTGCTTCCAAGTTCTTTAAGAACAAGAATAAGGATAGATTCTTCCTGAATAAAGTATTTGAGTTACGCAACAACCATAGCCTCAGTCAAAACACTTGGTCAAATCACTACGAAATGTGAGTTCGAGGATACCTTAATTAGAACCTATAATATGATTGAAAAATCCAGGTTTATGTATTGGATTTTTAATTTTCAATTTAACCATCCCCGACAGATTTAAAAAAGGCAGGTATTTTTGGAAGACGTATTTGTATTTTATAAAGAAATAATGGCGCACTTCAGTGTTTCAAATTTATTTAATAAAATACTTTATACTATTTAATAACATTTAAATTAATCAACTTGGTTTATACCTTGAAAAAACAAGGTTTGAGAATTGGGTTATAAATTGCGAATGGAAACGTCATCCTATTACAATATATCAGAGCTAGGTGTTTTTTAAAGCCATACTTGCACTTTATAATTAATATAATTATATTTTATTATTCAAATTAATAAACTTGGTTTATGTCTTTGCTCAATATTAAAACATCCTTCCTCTCTAATTTTTATTAAATTTAACCCTTTAACACGTCAAAAAATTTATTATTGTAACTGGTATATTTTTTTTTTATTTTTTTTTAAAGAGCTCCACATCTATTGAAGAGCGGTTGTAAAATATACAAAAATTATAAAAAAAATTGAAAAATAAATAAAAAAATTTTTTTTATATGAGTCTAATAAAAAAAAACTATAGACGAGAAAATTTTTTTTATAAGATCTCTTAACAAGCTTAACATTTTTAACAAGTTCATTTAGTCCCTTTTTTTTACTCGGTATCGTTATACCTCTTTTAGCTATTCATTGCTGATTTTTACGATGGTCAGAACAATGGTGGACCTCTGAATATTATAAGGATTTGCGTCTACAAATGGATTGAAAAAAAAGCAATTTTTTTTAGATTCCTTTCCTTTGTTCGAAGTTTAAAACAAAGTTTTTTACTCTTCTGAGTTGGGTTTTTTTATTTTATGAGTGAAACCATAAAAAAATTAGAAAGAGAAAGAAAATATTGAAAAGGATAATAAAATAAAAAAATTATTTTTTTCTTTTTTTATTAAATTTTAGTAAATTATATATACAATATACATATATTTATACAAAATACAATATATATTTAATAAGCAAATTTATTTATTTTTTATAACTTTCCATGTTTCCATGCTACGCGATAAGCAGCATACAATTTTGAAGTTTGGTGATTTCAAAAGAAAAGATGTAAAATTTAAACCCTTTTTTTATTAAGTAGAAATTAAAAACAATGAAGGCACCTTAAAAAAGTGTAATGGGGAATAAAATACCCAGTGGACCAAAGATTCAATCTAAAGCAACCAAATTATTGATTAAATTGATTGGAAATTATTAACTGTATACGATTGAATATTCAAGTACGAGTCCTAGTACTAAAACAATAAACAAATTCTAGTATTGTGACCCTCCAAAATTAAGCAGTCAATAATGTATATAATGCCATTGCCTTCTTATCTACCTGGTGAAACAGAAGTGAAGATACAACATGCCTAACCTAAAATTAGAATTAATTTTAATGAATTCCACATTCAATCAGATTAGAAAAATTGAGAACACTTCTAAAGCTTTGGAAGTACTAAGTCGGTTTAAGCTAAAACGTGTTTCCATTTTGTATTGAAAAAGTAATGCGTCAGCATCTGTATTGGTACAAAATCAATGACTGATAAAAAACTAGAAGTTTCGTCTTAATTTCACTAAAATTATTTAGTGCTCGAGTACTGGCACTGAAGAAATATGCATGTCGTAGACGAAATACTGGTATATTTAATCAAATGCCCAATAATATATTAAATATACAATGATTAATATTTATATGGCGAATTACTATTAAAGAACTATTAAAGAACTATCCTGAGTTCACTGGCTTCTGGAAGCTGTTACTGGTATCTTCAATGATAAACATTTTCCCCAAAACTAAACTGAGCTAAATTTAAGAGTTTTAGTTGTACGAGAAGACGTGTTTAGAAATCAACGAACTTTGGTAAAAAAATAACGGTATTTCCTCAAATTTCCTCACGAGTTTAAATTAAAATTATTTTCAATAAATAATTTAGACGACACAATTTACTACATGCTGATTTATTTTAAAACTAAATAAAACCTAGAAAACTTATTGCTTATATAAATTTAGTGGATTTTTAAAGATCCCCAATATACCTTAAATTCACTAAATCTGTTTAATAATTAACAGCACATTGTTAACTTAAATTTGAATACGAAATCCCCCAGTGTTTTTTTAAATGTTTCCATAGAACTTTTAAAATAATATAATATACTATATAGCTTCTTCTCTTTTACACATTATATCTATTCTATTTTCAAATGCTCTTATATATATTCAAAAACTAATACACTCATTGACTATTTGAAAAAAACCACTACTAGATGTTAATACAATACCATATCTTCCACTTTAATTATTTATTTAGTTTTTTTTTTACATTTAATTCTCTATTTGTCTTCAATACTTTTAATCCTGATGGGAAATATCTTAATTAAATATCTTTGATTATTTTATGCTTTTGTTCAGTTTTCCACTTTGCTATTCATTGTTTTCTAAATTGTAAGAAAGAGAAAGAACGAGAAATATAAATTAAATAAATTTTATCCTTCTTTTAGCCATAAAGTTGTTAATTTTTTTTTTTTATTTACTTTTTATTTTAGCACTTAAACACCATTTTTACAATGTGTGTTATTTTAAACGAATTTATTATTTGTCTATTGAATACGAATTTTCTATTCAGTGTTAAAAACAGGAGGAAAATAAAAGAAAAGAAAGAGAGAGAGAAAAAAAAAAAATTGAAATTGTATAGCCACTTTTTTTTCATCTCTAAATTAGTATGCTTCTGTAGAAATAAAAGTTTTTATAATCGGGATTTAAAAAAAAAATTTAGAGATAGAAGTTGTTTAAAGTTTTTTTTAGAATAGAATAACTTAGTGGAATGAATGGTGATAAGACGAAAGTCCGGAAGTCAAAATTCCTTCGGGGATTTTATGTCTTAAAATGTCTCATTTTTGGGTTCTTCCAGGGACTTAATGTCTCATTTATGCCTCATTTGGAGACATTCGACTCTACCTTACTGATAGCAGTAATAATCTTCCGGCGATTTTTAACTTAATTAAGTCATAAGTCACCGCGGGATTTTTGGACTTTTGTCATATCGTCGGAATAAATTTTTTAGAATAAACTTACTAGCTTACAATATAAAATAATATAATTTAATTGGATTCAAAAGCACAATTTGGGTTAGAGCTAAAACCAATTTGGAAATAACAAAATATTATAAATTGTGCTTCGAAAAGTCTCCAAAACAGTAATCCGGGACTATGTTAGTATTTAGTCACAACAAAATTTAATTTTTTAATATTAAAGAGTTGAAAACTACCAATTCGATCCGAAATTACCCAAAAAGCTTTTCCGGAAGTTTGGAAATTTTTCTATAGGGGCATTATTTCGATGTGTGACTTTATTATAGTTCAAGAGTTCGAGAGTTCGTGTTAATTGAAGTTTTAGTGTGTCTAAAGTATCTTGTTGTCATAGATTCGATTAAAAATTTCAGAAAATTCGATTACCAACTACTACTACTACTACTACTGATTAAATCAAATACTTATCCTAGCTTACTATACGGACCTATCCTTTATTTATTAAAGAATTCTTATTTATTAATTTATTATAAACCCATTTATCTTCTGAAGCGAATTCCGTATTTCAATAATTTATAACCCTTTCTATTGATTAGACACAATATCTAATAAATTGATTAGAAATAAAAGACCATCACAATACAGTGTTTATATACAAAAACTATCTTAAAAGTACCCTTCACACATTCAGAGGCACAATACAATCCTTATAAAGATGCAATAAAAAAACAATGCTAAATTTAGCATAAAAATGCTAAATAAATACAAAAAAAAAAATCAATTCAAATTCAATTGCCGTTTACAAAATATTAGTTTGAAAAAAAAATCCATTCATTAAAATCATTTGGAAAATCAAGGAAAATTCAAAGAAAATTTTTATTTCAGCAAAATTTTTATCTATATATATAAAAGCGAAAGTTTGTTTATTTGTTTGTTTGTTTGTATGTTTGTTTGTTTGTTTGTAGCGAATAGACTCCTAAACTGCTCAGCCGATTTTCATGAAAATTTGTATATAGGGGTTTTTCGGTACGGAAAGAAATCGTGGCCCAAAAATTTTGCTCTAACGGTCCGCCAAGTTGGGGCTGTGGTGCAAGTATTTAAACTTCTTTGTTCTAAAATGAAAACGGTTTGACCGATTGACTTCAAATTTTGTATACGTGTTGCTCTTTGAGAATTGTGTAGACACTATTAACAGTTTTGGAATTTGTTAACCCATGTCGGGCCGACGGGTGGTCAAAAAAAATTTTGGGTCCAAATTTTGTCCGATTTTACGAAATTCTGCTATGGGTTATAACAAAGCCCCAAAAAAAATTTTGTTGAGTTCCATTAACCCATTTCGGCCCATCAGCTTTTTATAAGTTTTTTCAATACTTTACTCTAAATTCGAAACGGTTTAACCAATTGACTTTAAATTTTGTATACGTGATACTCCTTGAGAATTGAGTTGACAATATAAACAGTTTTGGAATTTGTTAACCCATGTCGGGCCGATGGTTGGTCAAAAAAAATTTTGGGTCCAAATTTTGTCCGATTTTACGAAATTCTGCTTTGGCTTTAAAGAAAGCCCCAAAAAAAATTTTATTGTATTGCACTAACCCATTGGGGCCCCAACAGCTTTTTATACGTTTTTTCAATACTTAACTCTAAATTAAAAACGGTTTAACCGATTTTCTTCAAGTTTTGTATACGTTCTCCCCTATGAGAATTGAGTTGACACTATTAACAGATTTGGAATTTGTTAACCCATGTCGGCCCGACGGTTGCGAAGTACAAAATTCAAAAGTACTGCTTTGGCTAAAAAGGAAGCCTCAAAAAAATTTTGTTGAGTGATTTGGAAGCAAATTACGTCCAATTTTGCGCAATACTGCTTTGCCCAAAGAGAAAGTGTAGTTCCGTTAACCCAGTGTGGCACAGTTGCTTTTAATAGATTTTTGCGTTTCTTAACTCTAAATTAGAAACGATAAATTAGAAACCGGTTGACCTCAAATTTTATATGTGTGAAGCAACTTGAAAATGGAGTTGAGACTGTTATCAGTCGGTCCTACAATTGGTCAAAAAAAATTTTTTGGAAGTAAATTACGTCAAATTTTTGGAAAGTAGTTTGTACTGCTTTGAATTACAGAAAGTTTAAAAAAATCCTAGGATAATCCTAGAAAAATCGTTTTAAAAAGATTGCTTTCATACATTTTAAAATTTACATGTGTAAACCGTGTGTAGTTTTTGTGTTAACTTTTTGCAGTAACATCAACTTCAATTAAACCTCCATTGAGAGGCGCAGCAACGCGCACCGGGTACAAGCTAGTATTTTATAAAAATTTAAAGGATAAAAAAAAAAAGGATTCGAATTTCAGCTTTTTTTTTAGCATGCGGTTGCATACAAGGATTTCAAAATTATTTTGTTTTAGAATGTTGACTTTGCAAAAAATATTAGAGGATGCATCATTGCAACAATAGGATCCGTTATTTAATATTTATTTATTTTTAATAAACAATTTATGCCCTTTCACGAGTGTATGAATTGAAAATGCGAAAAAGAGATAGAATTACTTAGTTCTGGTTTTTTTATAATATGAAATAGAAGCATTTTAAGCTTATTCCGTATTTTGCGAAATGGTGTTGCTTGTCTTTTTAGAAATTAAAATTCTCTAACTATTTTTATTAGAAAAGATTAGTTCGGAGGGGGGATGTCTATCAGTGTGAGAGAATGAGGAAGAGAGACAGTGAGATGTAAAGTAGAAAGAAAAAGCATAGCAAAAATCAGGATATTGAAAAAGAATTTGTATTTTTTACATAACTGTTTGTGCCTGTTGTGATTTGGTTTGGAATGTGATTCTAATTTCTAAAAAAAAAAAAAAAAAAAAAAAAAATTGAAAAAAAAAAAACACAACAACAACTATAGAATACTAAAAAATAAAAAATAAACTCTAAAATTAACTACCGAATAAGGAAGGATTTTAAATGAATCCTTGAATCCTTTCAATGTATATTATATGTTTATTATATTGTCGTCGTAACATGTTATGAATACATGTATGTGTGTATATATATATTTTATACATATAAATTGTATACATATTTATATATTTACTTTATATACTTGAATGGATTTCTTTTTTAAAATCGTTATTATTAGCATTGTTACAAAATTTATTTATTTATTTTTTTTGTATTCATTTGTTTTGAAATTTTAAGTGAATATATATACATATATATATATATATATATACATGTATTCTTGAAGTTCATTGAATCTTTTTTAGAACAATATTTGCTTATGGTATTATTTGGTTTAAACTTGCATTCATGTAATAAGTATAATATTAAGTTGAATTGTTAGAAAATTATTAGATTAGAAATTTTAAGTTTAAGTATTTTAAGTGCTAAAAATTTATGTTGTTATTTCAATTAATGAAGTGTTAATTTTGTGTATTTTTGAGTATTAATTGTATCCTGAATATATATATACTTTTTTATATTCTTTTCACTCCTGCAGGGAGCCTTAGCAGGGCTTTCGATTTGACATCTACATGTCGCACGTTTTAAGCAAGACTTTCATTGACATCTACATCTTTTCAAAACAGGTGTTGTTATATATCACCAACTTTTCATCTTGAAGGACAGTAATAGGTACTCCTGATTGTATATAAACTTCAGGGATTTCATATTTCTGTTGTTTGAGAGGCAGGTTTTTGAGAGGCAGACTCTATTTTTCAACTTCGCGTTACACAATTTATGCTTGTAGATGGTTCGTCGAGCGTTTAATCTGTCCATCTCCAGTCCCTACATCTAAATTGATTGGCTGTAGGTTCCTCAGTGTTAGAGATCTAGAGATCTTCAGATTATGTAAACGTTTTTATTTGTAAAAGTACTCGACAAGGACATGTGTCATATGATTCTGATGCACTTATTAATAAGTTCTCCTAGGGCATGGCTTTTGATACAGAAATAATAAAAATATTTTCAAAAATTAGGGATAAGTGCAATTGCTACAACTTATTGAAGTGATGACTAATGTAGTTTTTCCGTCTCGACTTAAGAATTCATGGGGCTGCTGAAAAGAGAATGCAAAAGTTTTTTCGTCACTAGAAATTTAAGTGTAATTCGACCGAAGATGTTTGGTGATAAAATTATATGATCTCACTTTACGCCCATATTGATCTTGAAATCAGTAATCAATTAAATACCTCCTTATTTTCATTCCTTCCTGAATTGAAAAAACACTTCATAAATAATGTTAATTATTAGACAGACAATCAAATTATTAAATTTTTCAATATGTCAATTGTTATATTTTTTTAATTGAATTAATAAAAGTTCAACATTTTGTTTAATTAGTTCTTCATTCATTCCTTTTGTATTTCAATTTAAATTCAAAAAAAAACATTTCCCAATATTAAAAGTCAAAAAATACCTTCATAATTCTTGTAAAGAAATTCTTGTTGAATGAAAATTTGAAAATTTTTTTTTTTTTTTTCGAATTAAAAAATCATTCATTTGGTGTAATTTTCATTTTTAATAAGCTGTCACAATATACAAAAAACTTACGTGTTAGTGACATTTACAGCATTGACATTCTTATAATATCTTCTATGCATTTATATGCTATTTATATACCAGTGACGAAATCAACTTTGTGCGATAGAGTGAAATTAGTGCTTCCTTAAATTAAAAATGATTTTTGATTTGAATAAAATGTTTTAAAATGAAATGATTTAAATAGTTCAAGGGTAAAAGTGTTTGAGTGCCTGAGAACGATCTGGGTTCGAATCAGTATTAAAATTCATATCTCTCGTACTTTATTTAAAAAAAATTAACGAAAAAGGAAGGAAATGCATTAACCCTATTTTATTATTAAAAATAATTAAAGATTTAAAAACAAAAGAAATTTAAAAAGAAAATTAAGAGAAGACCATGGTTTAACACATTTATAGCTCAAAGAAGTAGGTTATATATTGAACAGATTTGTTGTGTCTTGAAGGCGATCACATACTTTTATAAGGCTTTCTCATGAACTTCCTGCCTTCTACGAACTTATTAATATGAAAAAAAATTTAATTATTAATATTTAAACTTTCGTAAAAGAAGATTAAGCTCTTTAGGTTAAGTATAATTCTGTTTCCAAAACTCTTTTTCCTAAAATAAACTCCTGTTTTTCTATATTTTCTGATTTCCTCTTAAATACCAAAGGCTTTTCCAATATGCTGTCCAATTTTCACTAAATATATATGCGCGCCTCGTCACTGTCTTTTAAATAATAAATGCATATACTTTCGGAAATACATTTTACATTACGAGTACGTTCATGTGTCATTGAGTTCATCATGAGTGTTCAATATAATAATTTATGTAATTTTCTTTTCATTTTCATCATGATCATATTTTTCATCATCAATGTATTATGTATGGACTGCCATCAGAAGATGAAAATGTATATAGGAAATTGCATTTTATTTTTCTTTGCATTCAATTTGATGAATTATGTATGAATTGAAATAAAAGGAAAGATTTTCTCTTTTCTACCATTTGGTTGGAATTCGTTTAACAAGTTTTTTCTGTTAAGTGACGATAGAATATTTTATTTGCACAGCTTCTTTTCATGATTTTGTTGTTTGGATGAAAAGATATTTCAGATTTGTAAATTTTAAAAATTCCAAATTATATTATTTGTAAAATGGAAAATATTTTTCCAGATTTTTTTTTTACATTTATACAGGTTTTTTTTTAAAATGAGGTAATTTTCTTCTTTTCAGATTCTGGAATTTTAGTATTTTATACAAAATATTAAAAAATAAGTTTAAATTAATTTAATAATATAATTTGCATTGTTATATTTGATCTCATTAAATCAACTTACTGACGTGGCTTCAGCGTTTATAAATTTTAAAAGCACAGACATTAAATTTAAGGTAACTTTTGAGGTTGAGGAGCTTTTGAAGCTGAATTTCTATAGTATCTAAAAGAAAAGTTGGTGATGTATAGCTTTTTTAATCAAAGAAATGTGGATCACGTACGTGGGATCATCCAAAGTAACCTAGAATAACGGCATCTTGTTTCTTTGATTGAATTGGGCTTAAATCCCCAGGAACTTGCTCTTACTTTTAAAACAAAATTTAAACCCAACTTACTTTGAAATTGGTCTTACTTACCATCAAATGTACTTTGCTTAGTTTAAGGGTTCTGGAATGAAAAACGGATGATTATTTATTTATGGAAACGAGATATTATGAGAATATATAAGAATCGAATTTCCAAAAGCTGTATTACCAATCCAACCTCTATTATCAATTAAACGTGATGAATATCTGTCTCACAATTTGTTTGACATTGCAAAACTTTGAAGCCTTCTTCATATTAATTGCTTCACTTGCTAGACTTTTCAAGTTCTAAATGTAGTCTTTAATAGAATATAAATATATATACAATATATTTTAATGTTTTTAAATTAATAAAAAACAATTTTTAAATATAACCGATCAATAAATTTCTTTTATCGTAATTGCTTGTAGGCGTTTAAAATCCTAAAGATATGCAATATAATTAAATCTTTATTTTTTTGAGGAAATTTTTTGAAAAAATCTAATGTAATTAAATTTTTTTTTCAAATTCTTAATTTAAAATTGTAATTACAATAAATCAAGAGAAAATCTAAAGTAATTTTAACAAAATTTAAGACTTTTTTACTATTAAAAATTTTTCCCATTAAATTTAACAAGAAAATTAAATTCAATTTAAATTAAATTAAATCCCATTAAATTTTTTTTTTATTGGGTTTTAGAAAATAAATCACAATACTAATTCTAAGTTTTATAGTAAAATGAGAAAAACAAACCCAAATTTAATGTCTTCTTAGAACTATTTTATTAAAAAAATAAAACCTCAAATATAAATATTATTTTTTTAAATTGATTTTATTTTATACAAACAAACAACACTTCCATTTTATACAAATTATATACTTTACTTATACTTTACAAAAAAATATTAAAACTATATCCAGTTCCTTGTTTCCTTTCCATATTTTTTTTTTATTGATGAAAGAAGGGTCGGGTCGCTCTTTGCAAAATCAAAGTTTTTGTGGTATTTTTTTTTTATTGAATTACATTTAATAAATTTTTGAAAAAACTTAAACAAAATATAACTAACTATATTTGGCACAGTATAATAGAAGGTCCTTCCTTAATATCCTTTTTTTTTGCTATTATGTATATATAAGTATGAGTTTTATTATAAATTTGGGTTTTTTTTTTACTCCTTTTTTTATTCAAATTAAATATAATAAATTTTGAATTTAGCAATAAATTTTGTAACATTTGAAATTGAAATTTTTCTATAAAATAAGAAAAAAAAAAAATAAATACTCTAAGAATATAAATTTAGTTGTTTTGTTTTTTTTTTGTGTGTGTGTGTGTGAAAGAGAATGAAATAGTGTGAAAAAACTATAAGTTTGTTAATACAGTGATGGGGCGTCGTTAGTTATTGACTCGTAAGATAATAACTTGAAAAGTGTAGTGGATAGGTTTTAATATAACATATCCATTTAGTTTTAGGTTTACAAACACTTTAGAAGACATACGAGCTCCGAATATGGATTCGATTTATAAATATTGAATAAATAAAAAACTCAAGAAAATTACTTTCGAAGACACAATGTACTATATTGAGACACAATGTACTAAAAAGTTTTTCAAAGTTGAGATATTGAACAGGATTAACAATTACGTATTTCTCCTTCTTCTACTGCCAATACACTACTGGATGTTAAGCGATCACTTTATACACGTTTTATTACAGGCTTGCGATGATATTCTTCTCTGAATCTTGCTCCGTGAACCAATTTTTTCTATTGTTCTAATACCCGTCCAGTTGCGAATAATTCTCAGCCACGACATTTGTTTCCTCTCGATGCCCCTCTTGCCCCCGATTCTTCTGTCGATAATTAATTGGAGTAGTTCGTATTTGGAGCTTCGTTTGATGTGACCAAAGTAATTAAGCTTTCTGCCTTTAAGAATTAAAAGGAGTTCTCTATTTATATTGAATTTTTTAAGTACTTCAAGGTTTGTAACTCTATCGGTGTATGAAATTTTGAGTACTTATTAATGACGTATTTAGAAAATGGAAATTCAATTTTCTCAAACGAACCCAGCTGTAATGAACCGCTACCTGAACCAAATAAGGCCAACATCTGAACAAAATAAAACAGAACTGACTCCCAAAAAAAAAATGATTAATACCTAAATAAAATAATATTAAGCTACAATAGTATTTTTTCGAGTATAAGTTTAGCTCATTTATTCCGGGCTTATAAATACAAAAACTGATTTAGTTCAAAATAAAAAATTTTGACTTTAATTCATTTTTGATTCGAGTGTTAATTGGAGGAACCATTACAACTAAAGCTTATTCTAAAAATCTAATTGCTGACTTTAAACCAGCGTAAGAATTTGTTCAATTTCATTATATTTCAACTTGGGTCTGGGGTTTTTAGTAAAAAAAAGGAATTCATTAGAAATCCTTGGCGTGGGTAGTACAATGGCCTGAACTGACTTTTGAATTATAGAAGGAAGTTTTTCACCACTGTAATAGAAATTAACTTCTAATTCATTCTTTGCTTCTCCTGTTACTTTGTTTATAAACCAAAAATCCAAAAATTTTCAATTCAATAATTTTTAAAAGAAAGTTTAACTATTATAATTCAATTGGTCTACAAAAAAAATGGTTATATATTATTTTAAATATTTTGAAAAAACTGTAATAACAAAAACTTTAAAACTATAAAGAAACAAAATAACTGTAATATCCTTTTTTTTGTGCTTTAACTAATGTTAATATAAATTATTGTGAATGTTTATCTTTCATTAAATATCATTGTATTTAAAGGGTTTTTTTTTTTAAATATAAATTTTAAATATTTTTATCTATATATAATATATACTTTTGTATATATATGTGTAATATTTTCTTTAACATAATGTTAAGTGAGTATTAAAGAAAATATTTTAATGTTATTATCATGATTACATAAAATTAGTAAGCCTCGAAAAGCTATAGTAATTAATATTTAGTAATTAAACTTTTTTGAATGAAGACTTAATGCAGTTATAAGATGTCAATAAAAAACCAACAACGACATCTATGATATTTAATTGATATTTTGTACTTTTACTAAAATAGTTCGAATTTACTTAAAAAATTTCATTATTTTCTTATTGCCATACATATATTTGACATTTTAAAACTATCTGTCATTTGAGAAGTTTATTATTTTTAACCTAAAGTTTCATTTATGATAAAGGGATTAATAAGAGTCGTAGATATACATATGAGTCACCAACTTTGGTATGTAAAAACATGCAATTGAAAATGATTTAATAATTCTGACGTAGGATTTCTTCATTATAGGATAAATAACTGTTATATACAGGCTAGACAATATTTAGCATAAAAACTAAATTTCTAAACCTGTGTTTCACTATTTATACAATTCTGCTGTATATTAATAGATATTTGTCGCAATCTATGTGCAACCCTGTCAGAAAATATAAAAGTCATGTATTAATTATATTAATTCTTCAGAACAGATATTGGTATCCCTGATTAATATCTAAAAAAAATCTAGGTTATTGATCAAGTTAAGAATGACAGTAAAATTTTGACCTATCACAGTTAACTTGAAAGTTGAGGCAATTTGTAAAACATCTAAAATTCTTCATAAAGTATTTTTAATGTTTTAGGTTCAGGACAACTTTTTACATATTATTAAAGATTATCAGGATCTTTAACAATCCCTTAACCATGGAGCTTATACGCAATTAATTTCTAAAAATCCTTTTCATTTTAGTTGTACCAAATAATTTCACAACATATCCATTTGGAGTTCAATTCGAATTATTAAACGCATCATAAATGTTAAATTTTTTTAATATCTACAAGTACACGTGTATACATTTAATAGTTCAATTAACGACTTATTTGTATTAAATCCAGAAACATGTTGCAACTATTGTGAATTTATATACCTAACTACAACTATTGTGAATAAATATAATTAATCCGTAACATCCATTCACAGTTCTAAGTTTAAATTTAAAACTTTAATGACAATTCACATTTAACATTGGAAAAAATAAAAAATATCAGTGTTAGAAAGAGACAGAATGATATTCATTTTCTTAAATAAATCGTAATATTTTCTTTAATATCTGACCCATTAAAAAAAATGACCAAATGAATATATACATTATAAATACATATACACATTTAAAAAAAATGAACAACTTTCTCCATATTTTCCTTTTAAAAGAACCTGTACTTGGAAACGGACAAAAAACGGAAATGATAAATCGATTTTGATGATTTTAAAATATGGATTCAAAGAGATAAAAAGTAGAAAGAGAGAGGGAGATACAAAATAAAAAAAAATACTTATATTCTTCCTTAATAAAAAACAACACAAGAAAAACAAGTCTTCCAATCCAATATATGTGGTTCCCAAAAAATTTTTTTAAATATCTTTATTTTATTTATTTGGGAACCCTACATACAATCTACCCAATGTCCTGAACCGTAGGCTGTTTAAAATAAACTACTTATTCATTTTATGTCTATATATATATCTATCTCTTTCGTTCTTTATATATTATACGTCCTTTATGTAATGTATACATTTTTATAATAAAAATATTATTATCTTTATGAATATTATTATAAATAAATATATAATCTGAAAAAAGATAGAAAGAGATAGCATGATATAAGAAAATATTATTTTTAAAGTATAAGAGAACTGACCTAGGATATTTTATATATACATGAAATATCAAATAACCCAAAAAAGGATTACATTAGTATATATATATATATATATATTCACATACAAGTGGTGATATATTTTACTTGTATACTGTATATATGTATGTGTTAAGATTTTATTAAAATATTGATGAAAAATATTTTTATACTTTAGTATTTGTGTATATATATGTATTAATATGTCTCTGTGATTGCTATTTTATACATGGGATTTTTGTATATATATTTTATCAATTTTCATCTTAGTAATTTAACTTTAAGTTTAGTATGAGAGTGATATGAAATCTTAAAGATAATAAAATAATATAAACTAGAAATCTTATTAAATCTATTGTTTCTTTTGAATATATTATTAAATTTGCTTTTGTGTGTATGTGTGTGTGTATTTATATTTATTATCTATGTAAAAATAATGACCAGAAGATTTAAAACACATAAGATATATTATATTTGAAATGAAATGAATGTGATGAAAGTGTTGAATAGTTATATGAGAGAAAATTTTTTAATAAGAGTATATAATATGTATTAGAGATTATTTATTATATTTAAAAAAAAAAGTTTATTATTTACAGGAAAAAATTTTTTTGGTTTTTGTTTTTTTTCCAGGATAAAAGGACTCAAATTACAGGATAAAAGAAATAAAACTTATATATCCTACTATTGGTATTTTAAATTTATATATATATATATATTTATATCGAACGAATTTGTTTAGAAAAAATAAAAATAACTTTTAGATTTAATTTAAAATATTATTTTATTAGTGATGTTTAATACATCTAATTTTTATTACAATTAAAACCAGTCTCTCCTATTTCTCAAAAATACACTTCTTTTTATATCTTTAAAATCAACGGTACTTTACATTATATTTTCTTATATTTAAAATTATTACCATATATGGTAATGATAATGGTACAAAATATTAATATAGGAACAAATGGAAATTAAATATAAAATATTATGAATTGGTATAAAAATATAATAAGTAGGGACAAGTTGACCGGGGATAGGAATATACTAAATAGGGATAAGTTAACTCCTCCCCCCTTAAGTCAAATGTCCTCATTTGAGAGTATTATTTTACAATTCTGTTTTCTTTTCTTTTTTTTTTTTAAGCAATTTTTTTTTCTTTGTTACAATGTTTACAATATTTATACTTTACTAATACATTATACTAATACATTTTTATTTTATAATTTACATTTTTTAGAACATATTTTAAAATTATACCAGATTATACCTTTTATAAAAAAATTCATAATATGTAAGATTGTAAGATTAAAAATTTAATTTATCAGAAGTACACTAAAATTCTGCCAATCTTTGCAAAAAAAAAGTGCGCTGAATATCGATTCTCGAACGATATGAGCGCCATATTTAATCAAATTAATAAAAAAATTACCTTAAAAGTCAAATTCGAATATTTAAATATTGTTGTTTTTTTTTTTTGTTTTGTTTTTATTTGTTTACTTTTAAACAAATTTTACATTTTTTTTTTAAATTTTAAAAAATTAATCTACATACATTATCATAATATACATTAACATAAAAAAAAAATAAATAGTGAGGCGTTAGAATAGTGAAGCAGAAACAATTTCAAAAAATAGGTACATCTTTCCATTTAACAAAATGCAAATAATTGGTTTTCTTTTTAGGTAAAAGATTATAAGTAAATCATCGATATATCCAAATGATAGCAGAGAAAACTTAAAGAAGAAATTTTATTTATAAGATTTAGATTTAAGTTATAAAATTTAGTTTTAAGTTAGTACTAGGATATTTGTTTTTTTAGGTAGTTTAATTGTAGGTAGGCTAATTAAGTAGGAAAATTAATTAGTTTGATACTTTTTTTGTTTAGCTAATTGCGATTTATAAATTTTTCGGTTCTTGTTATCGATATAATAATTTCGGTTTAGTTTATGAAGAGATACTGGTTTAAAGTGAGGATCAAGTTTTGTAACTCTTAGATTTTTTATTAACATAGGATTTTCGTTTTGATCTTTTCTATTTCTATTTAGATTTGCTATTGTTTTTTCTTTTTGTGTTCTAATTTTGCATGATAATGTTCGAATTTCTTCTGAGGATAGTGATCCATCCTGGAAACTAATAGGTCTGTGCCCTGTGGATGAATGAATTGTATTATTATAATACAATAATGCATCTACCACATAATCACTATCTTCTCTTATTTCTTGACCTAACTTTTCTTTAGTTTTCATTATTCTAATGTGCTCATTCAATGTATTATGAAATCGTTCTATATCGGAGTTTCCCGTATGCAATTGAGGAGTAGTTAAATGAAGTTCTATATTATTGTTTTGAAAAAAATTTTTAGAACTTAAACTTCCAAAGCCTTTTTCATTATCTGTAATTATTTTTTTCGGTTTACCTATTATACTTATATAACGTTTGATAGCTTTTTCAATGTCTAACCAGTTTCTTGATTTAATGGAAATAATTTGAGCATATTTGGAAAGTTTATCGATAAATGTAAGATACGCTTTACCTTTTTTTAAAAACCAAATATCCATATGAATAATTTCATTTTTAAACGAAGGTGTTTCTGTAAGTCGGAACGGTAATTTCAGAGGATTTCTTTCATATTTTGCTGTGTTGCAAATGTTGCAATTATTAATTACTACAGATATTTCTTTCTTTAAATTAGGGTAGTATATAAATGGTTTTAATTCTAAATATACCTCATTAATTCCTCTGTGATTATGTTTAAAGTGCTCCTGCAATATTTTTTCTTTTAGTTCAGTTCTATTTGCAATATCTTTTAAGATGTAATTTACTTTATTAACTACAACAGGTACATTAGCATTTTTCCAATTTACATAGATATCTTGAAATTGTTTAAACATATTAAAATCTTCAAATAAAATTCCTACAATACCTTTTTTTGGTAAATAATTTTTTAAAATATTTTCATATAAATTTTTATTAGGTTCGCGAGTTATAATAGTAATTCTTTTCTTTCTAAATATTTTTTTTGATTCAACTGTGTCTATATTTCCCTTTTTTATAATTATTTGTGTTTTAAATATATTTAATGGTAATTCAGAAATTTGTATGTAATGTCGATTATCCTCTTCAGCACTATGTATAGTAGCCATTGTAGACATATTATCGATATTTTTCTCGTTAATATTAATTTCAACACGCGAAAGTGCGTCTGCTACATAATTCTCTTTGCCCTTTATATATTCAATATCATAAGTATACTCCTCTAGGCTAATTTTCCACCTTTGAAGTTTACTATTAGGTTCTTTTATATTGGCTAACCACTTCAAAGGCTGGTGGTCCGTTTTAATCGTAAATTTTCGACCATATAAATAGGGCCTAAAATATTTTGTTGCCCAAATTATGGCAAGGAGCTCTTTTTCTATTGAAGAATAATGAATTTCATGTTCATTAAGTGTTCTGCTGGCAAAACTAATTGGATGGTTATCCTGTGCTAATACAGCACCAAGAGCGAAATTGGAAGCATCTGTAGTTAGTACAAATTTTTTATTATAATCAGGATACCTTAAAATCGGATCCGATATAATTAATGATTTCAATTTATTGAAAGCATTTATATAATTTTCATCTTGTGGATTAACCTTAATACCCTTTTTTAATTGTAACGTCATCGGTTTTGCTATTTGGGCAAAATCTTTTATAAATTTTCTATAAAACCCAACTAATCCTAGAAATTGTTTAATTTGTTTTTGATTTTTCGGAATAGGAAACTTTTGTACAGCTTTTATTTTTTTAGGGTTTGGCTTTACGCCATCTTTAGTTACAATATGACCTAGATATTCAACTTCTCTTGCCATAAATTGACATTTATCTAATTGAACCTTTAAGTTAGCCTCTTTTAATTTTTGAAATACCTTTCTAATTGATATTAAATGTTCTTCTAGGCTGGTACTGAAGATGATAATATCATCCAGGTACACAAAACAAATTTTTCCAATTAGATCTGAC
The DNA here is from genome assembly GCA_963082915.1 of Dolichopus griseipennis. Lineage (NCBI taxonomy): Eukaryota > Metazoa > Arthropoda > Insecta > Diptera > Dolichopodidae > Dolichopus > Dolichopus griseipennis. Next base: position 26,428,218 of record OY720443.1, read on the forward strand.
AACAAGGAATTCATCAGTCTTTGAAATGTTGACGGTGCGTTCTTAAGTCCGAACGGCATCCGCAAAAATTCATAAAGACCTTGGTTTGTTGAAAATGCTGTTTTAGGGATGTCATTTTCAGCTATTTCAATCTGGTGAAATCCCCTTGCCAGATCCAATGTTGTGAAGTACATTGATCTTCCTAACTTATCTAATATGTCATCCATATTAGGGATAGGAAACTTATCATCTATAGTGATAGAATTCAATTTCCTATAGTCAATCACTAGTCTCCACTGTGGTTTACCAGATGCATCTGCCTTTTTGGGAACTATCCAAAGAGGAGATGAGTATGGTGAACTACTTGGTCTTATTATACCCTGTTTTAACATTTCCTGAATTTGTTTTTCGACTTCACTTTTATGTATTTGAGGGTATCTATATGTTCTTGTGTAAACGGGAATATTGTCTTTAGTTTTTATTTCGTGCTGTATTTTATTAGTAAATGTTAAATCACAATTTTCTTTATAAAAGATTTGATCGTACTGATCTATTAACTGCGTTAATTTATTTTTCTCTTCATTATTTAAGTCAGCAGTTTGAATTTCAGCAATACAGTTTTTAGAATAAGTCCGTTCTTCACCGACCGGTACTTTTTCAGAAAGAGTTATATAAGCTTGTGCTTTTGTTTCGTCACCCTCGTTAAAAAAAATAGGGACGCTTATATTATCATTCACTACTAATGAATGCAAATTATAATCAATTTTAGCTTTATGAGGAATCAGGATGTTATTCCCAATTATTCCATTATAGAATTTTTCAAATTTTAATTCTAAAAATTCCATCATTTCTTTTGATTGGAATATTTTAAAACTTGGTATTTTAATTTTAGTATCACTGTAACATTCGCTTTGTAATGTTTTAATTTTAATTGGTTTTATTTTTTCTTTAGATTTAGGGTCACAAATATTTTCGTTTATTACACTCATATTTGCTCCCGTATCTAAAATAAACCGTAATGGACCTTTAGTTGTTTTTATTACTATGTAGGGTAAGCGTCTTTGGAGGCACTCAAGGGAAAATTTTCGGTGGTTTGATCAACGTCCATACGTGAATAATTCCTACTATTATAAGAGTTTTGAGAGGTTCTAAAATTATTATTGTTTGTTTGGTTGTTAGATTGGTTATTATGATTTTGTCTATTGGAGTTATAACGAAAATTTGAATTGTAACGAAAATTTGGATTACTTCGCGGTATATTGATTTGTTGTCTATCAATATTTTGATTAGGCGAATTATGGCGTGCACCATAATTATAGTTAGGTCTGTTATTTAGCTGGCGATAAGTGTACCTATTATTTGCATTAAAATAATGTGCATTATTTCTATTCAAAAAGTTATCATTTGTTCTATTTAAATAATTGCCTTCTGTTAAAATTTCTAAGGCTTCTTCTAAATTACTAGGATTTCTACATTGTAAAATAGTAAACATAGGCTCTCCTAGCTTAGTTTTAAATATTTCTAAAGCCTGCCTACTATTACTTTCAGAAATCCTAGTTAGATCAGCCTCATTATTTATTTCATTTTGAATTTTTAAATTTAACCTACTTAATATACTTATAATCTTATTATAAAAATCTAATACTGTTCCTATAAATTCTACACATCTTAATTCATCAAATATCTTATTACTACTTTTTTTTTCCGAAAAATTATTTACTAAAACTATCTTTAAATTATTCCAATTTGATATGGAATTATATATACTAATAATTTTATATGCCTCACCTTTTATCTTCCTTTTGATGTTAATAAAAAAAAATTTCTTCCCTGCTTCATCAAATTTAGCGATGAATTCCCAAACTACATCAACCGCTTCGATGAAATTTTTCAATTCTTCAGGTTCGCCGTGAAATTCTGGGATGTTATTAATATACTGCAGGGGATCGATCGTGTACTGCTGTTGTGTAGGTGCCCCCACAGTATAAAGCCCTTGTTGAGTAGACATTTTTTTTTTTATTATTATACTTTTTTGATAAGTGTTTTGTTTTTTTTTTTTTAAATGTTTTTTAAGAATGTTTTTTGTTTTATTACTTTGATTCTTTTGATGTATTTAAAAACAATGTGAATATTTTTTACAAATTTTTTTATGATTTTGTTTTTTATATAGAATTTTTTTGTTTTATTTTTGAATAGATTAAGTATTATTTTCACTTTTCCCGTTGTTTAATGAGTCTTCTTTTTTAATTGTAATGAAGGCATTTACATTATTGCAATTTTCAATTTTTGTTTTAAATGTATAAGTGTGTTGTATATTATATAAATTATTTTTTTTTTTTTATATTCTATTAAAAATTTTTATTACTTTTTTTGTTTGTTTAATTTTGCACTGCTCATTTTCATTTCGGTTTTAATATTTATTTAAATATTATTTTTATTAATATTTGTTTTGTTATCAGTTTTAATTAATTTTACACAGAGAGATTTAAATGTTTTTAGTTTTTTTTTTTATTTTTCACACAAACTCTTATTTAAAATTTTTTTTCCCGACTGCGCCATTTATATCGAACGAATTTGTTTAGAAAAAATAAAAATAACTTTTAGATTTAATTTAAAATATTATTTTATTAGTGATGTTTAATACATCTAATTTTTATTACAATTAAAACCAGTCTCTCCTATTTCTCAAAAATACACTTCTTTTTATATCTTTAAAATCAACGGTACTTTACATTATATTTTCTTATATTTAAAATTATTACCATATATGGTAATGATAATGGTACAAAATATTAATATAGGAACAAATGGAAATTAAATATAAAATATTATGAATTGGTATAAAAATATAATAAGTAGGGACAAGTTGACCGGGGATAGGAATATACTAAATAGGGATAAGTTAACTATATATATGGTTTTTTTTCTGAAATTTAATTGAAGATTTAACTGGTTTTATTTTAATAGTATTTTTAAGATATAAATCTTAAGATACTTTTTGTTTTTTTTTTTTTAATTTTATTATAAGGTTAAAAATAAAAATATTTTTTAATTGGTATGATATTATTTATATCTGTATATATTACATGTATATATATGGTATTTAAGGTATTAATGAATATATGCAGGGTGTCCTATTAATAACTGTCTTTAAGTAAGTTAAAGACTTACTAAGTACTTCTTAGTAAATTAAAAACTTACTATTTCGCAGTTCCATACTTAAAGGTCTTTGTATGTGTTATGTGTAATCTTCGGTAATTCATATGCCACTGGATACCTTTCTAAATATAGAAGCATATCCCGCTATTTGGAATGCTATCCTTTTTTGTCTATAAAGAAAACGGTGAGACTCTTCTGAGATTTTTAATATATAACGGTATAAGCTTATGAGATGAAAAGCAATGCAAATTGAAGAGGAAGAAATTTTTAAACGGTAGAAACACTCTGCAAAATCTGGAAACTGATTTATGTTAAGTTAGATGAAATTCCTCTATTCTATAACTTTAGGAGGTTAAATCTTTGAAGCGATAAGAGATAGACAAATGATAAAACAGTTTAATAAAAAATAAAGATTATTGGGCTTTTTGAAGACATTTTACAGAATTGTCATAGAAAGCCAAGAAACAATACGAGGCGAATTTGTTAAAATTTAAAAAAAAATATTAAAAAATTCATTCAAGGATCTATACATATCATAGAAAGCTGATGAGCCTAAGATTAGTCACAATGACTTCCTGAAAAAATTACCTTCTCGTAAAAGCCTATACAGTAGCAGTGGCTGTTAATAACGGGACATCCTGTAAATAAATATATTGACAAAAAAGTCTGTATTAAACTAAAAAAATATTTAAAAATTATATTATATATCTATGAGTATGAAAAAGAATTTAAAATAAGATTTATCTAATGGATAGAAATTAAGAAATATATGATAGATATAAAATGAGGTTTTTTAAAATTAAAAGATTTTATTTTTAATTTTATTTTGTCTTTTTTATACCCGTATGACTATATAGTCAAAGGGTATAATAAATTTGCCATTACGTTTGTGACGCAGAGAAGGAGGGGGGGTACATATAGACTCAAGTGTATGGATCGGATCAGAATCGAAAAATAAATCGATTTAGCTATGTATGTCCGTCCGTCCGTCCGTCCGTCCGTCCGCACGATAACTCAAAAACTGAAGGAGCTAGGATCTTGAAATTTTCGCAAATTCGTTTTTTTGCAATAGCCGTCATCGCTATTTAAATCCAGCCATTTTGGTCCATGGGTTCGGGTAGCCGCCATACAACTTCTTTTTTTATGTGAGCATTACTCTGTACCTATTACAGCTGCGTGTCTGAAATTTTGTCAAAAGTAGTTTAGTTTTATGGCCAAAGTTTCTGCGAAATTTGGTTGGTCTAGTGGAGTGGGTTCGAGTAGCTGCCATACAACTTCTTACTTTATATGAGCATTACTCTCCACCTAATGAAGTTGAGTGTCTAAAATTTTGCCAAAAACTGTTTAGTGTAATGGCCAAAGTTTCTGCAAAATTTGGTTGGTCTGCTGCAGAGGGTTCGAGTAGCTGCCATACAACTCCTTCTTTTATATGAGCATTACACTACACCTAACAAAGCTGGGGGTCTGAAATTTTGCTAAAAATAGTTTAGTGCAATGGCCAAAGTTACAGCAAAATTTGGTTGGTCTACGGTAGAGGGTTCGAGTAGCTGCCATACAACTCCTTCATTTATATGAGTATTCCACTACACTTAATAAAGCTGTATGTTTTAAAATTTTGTCAAAAGTAATTAACCGGATGATACAATGTATATGTTACGGTCATACGGGTATCCCAGAGTTGACACAGTCTACTCTACTACACTCTTCCTCCTTTCTTGTTGCTTTTACTTTAAATGATGACCTAAATCTGAGTTAATCGATTTTTTTTTTAAAGTTATTATTTATTTGGTAATTAGTATATATCCATCCATAAGATAACTTATTTGTTTGATGTTTTTTTAAGTTTAAAATATAAGTATCTATAAAATTTTATTTTGGTTTTAATCTAATAAATTTTTTATTTTTAATTTAAAGAACTTTAAGATACAATTTTTTTCTAAAGTGATATTAATTTTTTTTTAATATATGAAAATTAGTAGAATATGTTATTTATTTCTTTTAAATTTAAGAATTTTATATTTTGGTTAATGTGTTGAAAAAATATGTGATTAAAAATATACAAATGTGCTGAAAATGAAGTTTAAATTAAAATTATAATAAATTTAATATTTATAAAAAATTATTTTTTTCTACGATGAAAATTCGTTTTTAAAAATTTTTAATAAAAAAATTAGTATAAAAAGAATTTATCCTTTGAAAAAGAATTTTAATATTAATTTTTTGATATTGAGTTTTTTTTTAATTAAAATAGTTAATTTATCTTTGAATTTAATTAACAATTCTTTTTTATATAATTTAATTTTTAAAAAAATAATTTTGAAAATACATATTTTACCAAATAAGGTTAACTGTTAATAGTTAATCAATAACGTAAAAATTCCAAAAAAATAATCAAAATATTATATTCTATGAGATATGGAAGACGTTCGTATTACTTTCCACCATTTGGAATAAATGGATTTAGTAATTAACCCACCTCCCTTACCATGTAAGATAATTTTTTAAACTTAGTACGAATTCTTGGTAGGTTTACAAAAAGTTAAAAAACATTTTTAAACTTTATGAAACTTTTTTGAATGAATTAACCACGATATTAATTTTATAATAAAATATTAATAAATATTAAAATCATATAAAATTTTAAATAACATTTAATATTCAAAGAGTCCTTAAAAATGTATTAGTAAATAAGAAAAATTAAAATTTAACTAATATTAAAAAAAAATTATTTTTAAAAAATTATTTTCTTCCAAAGTACAGAAATAAATTAATTTTTAAATTCTTGAAAATTCCCCATTTTTTATCTATTTTACTTGAAAGTCAATATTTTTTTAAATATTTATTTAAAAAAAAAAACATTTTAATATAAGTAATTAAAATATTTTTTAAATACTATTTAATTTCTTTTTATTGAAAAACAAAATATTAAAAAAAAATTTAAAAAAATTAAATATGAAAAATAAAAAAAAATTGAATTTTTCAAAAATATTTTAATTTACTGGAATTTATAAATATTCATAAAAATTTTCCTCTTTGACTTATCAGAGCACATTTTCCTTATTTTTTTTTTATTTTTCTCATTTTTTGTTTTTTTTTATTTTCTTTTACAAAAGACTTTTTTGTTTAAGCTCTGGAGCTTTTTTTGGTATTTGTTTTCTTGGTTGAGTCCCAAAAAAAAAGGATAACAATATAAACGAGTCCTATTTTAAATCAGTTATGATTTTACAAAATTACTGAAAAATTAAAAAATTTGTACAGATGAATTAGGGAAATGGACAAGGGAAAAAAAGAAAAATAAGAAAAATTTTAAATTTTTAATATGCTCCAATTAAGCTTTAGGTACCAATCAGTTACTTATCCTGCATTAAGCAAACTGCAGAAGCTGTAAGGTTCCTAAATGCAACGAAATTTATCTAGGTTAAAATCCAAAATGGTTATAATATAGGCCTTGTGGTCACGAATTGTTATAAAACCGGTATATTTCAATTATCAGTACAATTACCAATAGTATTACCTGATACTCTTTACTTGTTAAATACCAGGATCCCTTAAATTTCGATACTTGATACAAAAATCAAGTATAAGTAAAAGAATAAAGTAAAAATATATTTAATTGCCAGAAAGTAATTAAATTTTGAGTTTGATTTCTTTTGTAATTATTTTTTAATATTTAAGTACTTTCGAGTAATTAAGTACCAGGAAACACTTAAGTATCAAGAGTTCAATTACTTGCAATTATTCAAAACCCAAGTATTGTGCGAATAGTTTCATTCTCGAAAAGTATCTAAAAAACAATTGCAAAAGTAATCAATCTCAAATTTAATTACTTTCTGAGAATTGAAACAATTTTTACTTGGTTCTTTTCTTATACCTAAAACTTAGTAAGCATCGTAATCTAAGAAATACTGGTACTTGATAAAGTAATAAATATGAGTACTTGTACTTAGAAGTGTACTTAAGTACAATTTTGCTCAGTATTGTATAGATAAGTATTGCTTATATATTTCATCATAATAAATTAAGTTTCGTAAACAAAGTTTTTAAGAAAATATATAATCATACAAGTTCATTTTATATCAGTAATTACATAAAATTTTAGCCTACAATATAAGCACTTTTTATAATATTCACGATGTGTTTTAATCAATTCATTTATAAACAAATATTTTTTTAGACCAATTACTTTAATAAAAGACTTGTACTTAAATAAAAAAAAAACAAAATTTAAATATTAAATTTTTTGCCTTCCAGAAATTTACAAACATTTTATAAAAATAAAAAACAATTTTGTTATTTTTTTAAGTCAAAACCGAAAGAAAACAACTTTCTGACTTTAAATGGTCCTTTTGTACCTTTTAATATGACATATATTACACATATATTTATTAATATATACATATAATATTGTACAGTTCCCCTACATAGATAGAAGCAGTTTTACCCTACGTCTAAAATTTGACTTCAGAAAAAAGAAAGAAAAAAAAAAAACAATTTAAATTTTTTGTGTAATTTATTCATTTTTTCCCATACCTTATGGACAGGTGATCAAAAAATGATTTATATAAAACTGTAAAAATTTTAATTTTTCAGGAAATGAAAAAAAAAAATAGAAAATCATTTAATCAAAAGACTGTTCTCCAATTAAGATCAGAATGAAATCGTATTTAATTACATTTGCTTTTCGATTTAGTTTTTATTCAATAAGTAATTGGTTTTTTATGGGTTCGTGATAAGTTTTTTAAAGCTCTTAACTTTTATTATCTACTTAAAGCTTAGTTTCAATTTCTAATCCGGAGGATGTTTCTAAACACAACAAATACAATTTTAGCTATTGAGTATGATAATGGTTTTTTGCCTTAGTTTGAAAGAATTGAGAAAAAAAATTGACTAACAATAGTATATGAAATACGCCTGAGTGTATGCAATTTTTAGAAATCTATGTATTTTTTTAATTAAACGAATCTGGTAGTTTATATTAAACGAGTTAATTTTGTTGTTTAATTATAATTGTAGTTTATATAAAATAAGATAGTATGAAAAAGGCTTTTATCCCTTAAACTTGATTAATAAGCCTTGAAATTCTCTCTTTTCCAGTATATGCATTGGTTTCACTGCTTCGATATCCACAATGTAAAAAATTTCGAAATTGGAGGTTTTATTACGAAATACAATAATCAAGATTCTATTGAATTTAATTACCTTAAAATTTTTAAAATTTAAATTTCAACTTAGGCCATTTTCTACTTACAAAGTACTTGCAGATAAAATGACATCTCTTAAAGTCATTTATATATCTATAATCTTCATCACAAAAACAAACATCTTTTTAAAAATTTTATAAATATTTATATTTTTTTTTATTAAATATTTTGTTATTATTTACAAATTCTTTACATTTTTTTTTTTTTTTAATTTCTGGTAAAATTTTATATGACCTTACATTTTTTCTGTTTTTGTTATTACATATGTCTCTGTAGATACAATTATATGAAATGTATTTATTTGATATGAAAAGATGCATTTACCTCTAGAATATATGTAAACCATATAAAAGTAAACAAAATATAAATTTTTAGAAAATTAAAAGATAATTTCTAAAGCGGGTTTTACACGATTTTTTAATTTTAAATTGCTTTTTTAATTTGTTCTTGTTTCAATATGCTGTGTTTTGGTCGAGGCTATAACTGAGTGGCCCCCATATATCAAACTTAACGCAAACTCAACTCAAATTTTAGATCCGTTCTTAATTTAAGTGAAATTCTTGCCCTCTCTCGTTGAGGGAAGTTTATCTATGAGTTGAGTTGAAATTTGAGCTTTTTATAATACTGATTTCAATGTTGAATAAAACCTAAGACTAGTTTAAACTTTCAAAAACGAATTTGTTGGAATAGTTTAGATAAATAACTTGGTAAATCACTTAAATCATAACACATAACTGTATTTCTAGCTTTTAATTTTAGAAAATGTAAAACCCGCTTTATTAAAATTACAATTTAAAGAAAATTAAAAGGTAAACAGGAATATTTTTTGAATACAAAACCAAAAATAATTCATGAAAATAATTTTGAATTACGGTAAATAAAAGAAGAAAGAGAAAAAGAGATAAACTTGGAAAAAAAAGAGAAAGAAATAAATGGTAAAAAAAAATTATTAAAAAATTAAAAAAAACATATACCTATTTGTTTATGTTTATTTCAATTTGAAATTTTTGTAAATATATTTTGCTTGTTGTTATGTATAAAATACGAGAATATGGATGTATATTTTGTCAATGTATATGTACATATATATGTATAATGAAAAACTTTTTTTTTTTTGAAATCTTAGAAAAAGGTAAATGATTCTTTGTTCCTTTTTATCTGAATAAAACTTTTACTCTTAAACTTAAAGTTCGACTTTTGAGGGTAGGAAATTGAAATTTGAAAATTTCAATCTATTTATTGTTACTTTTCAAATGTTAAATAAAAAATAAATTATGAAAATTATGTAAATGTCTCATTTCTTTTTAAATTTTTACTTGAGTTGGAAGTTTATATGTTTTTGTTTTTTTTTTTTTTTGTATATTATAAAAATTTAAATTTTTAAATTGATTGCTTTATTAACAAATAAATAGTACAACTAAATTTTTGGAAATTAAATTTGAAAGTTTTCTTTAGTGAAGCTTGGAATTCTTTAAATTATGTTTGAAATTATTAAAAGTGATTTAAATTTTTTGTATTTTTCTGTCCTATACTAAACTGTAAAATCGATAAGCCTGCCTCAAGGGATGGAAGCATAATTTTTGAATATAATATTCTTATTTTGAATATTTCCAAAAATAGGGACTCTAGCTGTAAAGATAAAATTTAAGAGCTCACTCAGAGTGAACTTTGTTGAATGAAGTGAACCGGGAATGAGGGAACTCACCAATTAGTGTGAATAAAGATTTTACTCAAAGTTGCTGCTGTCACTCAACCTAATTTCAAAATTAGACTTTTGAAATTTCAAATTTGATTTGTTTAATGCAAAAAATTGTGATCATTTTAAACATTTTAAAAGCTTAAATTTTGTTGAAATGAAAAACGCCTGAGCGTATGCAATTTTTAGATATTAGCTCACAATTTCTTTTTTTAATTTGTTTCGCTTCTTGCACAATTTTTTAGTTTTTATAATCAGAACTATAATTTTAGTTACAATTAAAAAAATCCTGGTTCAATTTCAAATATAGAGTGTTGCTACTAAGCATCCTCATTTATTATTGATTGTTTTTCTCTGAGCCATCTTTTTATTCACACAAAAATGGAAAGTCCTTTCAAATGTTAAAAATTTTGAGTGAGGTGTTTCGATAAGTTTATCAATTTTTTTTATTTATTCTCCTCAAACGGAGTGTTCTCTCAAAAACGCTTCAATCGCACTCAATTTTTACACACACCACCCAGTATTAAGGTATATTTAATTATAGACAGTCAAAATTAAAATTGAATGTTTTCATCTATATGTGAGTTATAAATCAAAATGAAATAAGTTTGATAAATATATATATATATTTATTTTTTGTTAAAATTAAAAAAAAAAAAAAATTAAAAACTTTTTCACTCCCAAAAATATGCAATTTTGTAAGATTTCATACCTATAGATGAAAAAAATCTATTGAATACTTGAATTATTAATTATTAATATTATAATATATACAGAAACACTAGGCTCACTCTTCATTAATCAACGTTCGCCAAAGGAACAGGTCGACATCCTAATTACAATACTTACCTACTTACTTACTTACTGGATCCTAGAACCCCTGGTGGGGCATAGGGCGTCAACAAATCCTCTCCACCTTTCACGATCCTTAGCAATTCCTTTCAGCTGTAGCCACGTTTTGCGTTGCGCTTCTGCCTCTTTCAAAACAGTACTTCTCCATGTTTTCCTTGGTCTATCCACTCGTCATCTGCCTTGTGGATTCCACTCAAAACTTTGCCTTGCAATGTTTTCTTCTGGCTTCCTCAAGGTATGTCCGATCAATCGCCATTTTTTCTCTCGGATCTCGACCTCAACCATTTTTTGGTTCGTTTTTTGCCACAGGTGAGTGTTGGTAATGATTTGCGGCCAACGAACCCTCAAAATGCGGCGTAGACAACGGTTTATATACGTCTGCAATTTTTTGGTGATAATGGCGGATACCTTCCATGTTTCACAGCCGTATAGAAGTACTGATTTGACGTTTGTTTCAAATATTTTTAGCTTTGTACATGCTTCCTAAATAATTGAACTGCTCTACTTTTTCAATTTGGCTTTCTTCTAGTAGAATTTGCTGATGTGTGGAGTTCTCTGTACGCATGCTTTTGGTCTTAGCTGCATTAATTACAATAAGTTTTAGATTATTTTACGAAACGAACCAGAGTATTCCCAAATTATAAGTCGTCACCACTAAATTTCCTGTGGCAGCCACCAATTTTAATTGAAATTTTTATTTAAAATTAATTCAAAATAAAATATACACTTCCATTTTACAATTAAATCGTTTTTTTTCCCGTATACTTAATTAAATTTTTTTATCAATACTTATACATATATTAATTAAATACATTATAACAAGTTAAAAAATTTTAATTTGTATATGTAATATATAAAAATGTATTAAATGTTAAAAAATTGCTTCGTTTGAAGTTTTTTTAATGAATTTTATTTAATTAATAAATAACTTAAAAATTTTTTAACAAAAATTTTCATTGATATTATTTAATTAAAAATCAGTTCTAGTTTTTTTTTATTATTTTAAAAAATATTTAATTAAAAGTTTTCTTTCAGCCAATAGCTATCAAAATTTTCATTTTTATTTAACATAAAATGAATTAAAAATCACGATTTAATTACAAAAATTTTATAATGAGTTCACATTCAAATTAATTCCCATGGTTTTTTTAAAACTTGAGTTTATTACAAATCTAACAAAAATAGTATTTTTATTACTTAAATTTTTATTGCACTTTCTAAAAATACTCAAAAATTTGCATTTTATATTCAAATCATTTTACCTTTCTATTGTTAACTCTTTGTTTGACCATTTTTCGCTTTATAGCTATACTTTCATAATAAAACTTTACAATATGTCCTAAATTTTGAAGAAATAAAAAAAAAAAAAACTTTTGAACAACTCTAAAGAAATTAATGTACGAAACTTAAATTGCAGGAACAATCTACGAGTATAAATAAAAATAATAATCGGTCATATAATATTATGAATTCAAAATTAATTTTTTTTTTTTATTTTAATAACTTGAAAGGAAAATTTATAGTTTAATTTGAAAAGTTTTTCATTCAACTAACAACTCTAATTAACACAGTTGTATAAATACAATATTAAGTTAAGAAAGAAAATCAATTAAAGAAAAAGCACATAAAAATGTTAAAATATGGTATGGAGTAGAAAAACATTAAAAAAATTTGTTAATTTTATGGGGGGGTTGTAGTTTCAATTGTTTTGAATTAAATTTACAACAGTAGTAAAATAAGTATAATGAGCAAAATAATAAAAGTACTAAAATATGGTTTAATTAAATGAGAAATAATCATAAAAATATTAAATATCAAATGGTCAATGATTCAAATTTTCCATTTCATTTTTTATTATTTGAAATTTTTTGAATTTTTATTTCCTAAGCTTTTTTTCAGTTTTATTTTTATTTTGATAAATGTGATGTCCATCGATCCATAGTAAAATCAAAGGACATGATATAAAAAATAATTTGGATCCCTAAAAGTATGCAATTTTGTTAAGTAATGAAAAAACTTAGGGCCTTAGCAGCTGAGGGCTTAATTACGTTTCTTATAGTGTTTAAGAAATATTGTATTTAAATAAATAAATTTTCATAAACATTTTAAATATAAAATGGACATTGCTTCATATTTTCCACTGCATTTTTCATAAGTTAAAATTTCCTAGACTTTCATTCCACAAAGGTTTTCTAACTCTTATTTTTATTTTGGTAAATGTGATGTCCACCTATCCATACTAAAATCAAAGAAAATGCTATAATAAATAATATGGGTCCCTAAAAGTATGCAATTTTGTTAAGTAATAAAAAAACTTAGAGCCTTAGCAACCGAGGACTCAATCTATTTTCTCATAGTGTTTAAGTAATATTGTGTTTAAATAAATAAATTTTCATAAATTTATTAAATATAAAAGATTCATTGCTTCAAATTTTCCAATTCAACTTTCATAATATTAATTTTTTGGAATTTTCATTCTACAAAGTTTTTGTCATTCATATTTTTATTTCGGTACAAGGAATATTCACCGATCCATGGTAAAATGAATGAAAAGCTAAAAAAAAAAATGTTTCGTCCCATAAGGTATGCAATTTTTCTAGTTTTCTCTCTTAAAACTAATAAGTGACGAAAAAGCTAAGGGACTTAGCAGCTGAGTGCTCAAATCATTTCTTAATAGGGTTTTAAGTAACATTTGATATCTTCCAGCGATCCATATTAAAATGAAAGACAATACAATTAAAAAAATTTCAACCCTTAAAAATATGCAATCTCATTAGATATCTGTTTAAACTAAAAATTTTTTGATTTGGAATTTTAAAAAACTTTTAAATTGAAGAAGTATTAATTTAAAATATATTTTGTGACACAACAGTATTCTAATTTAAGAATTTCTTATAAATAACATAAATATATTGCGTTCTAAAATCAGTTAATCAAATGTTTATTTTGAAAAATTTTAATTAATTCTAGTTTTTTTTTTTTAATTTAAGAAAGAAACGAAAAAACAAATCGGACATTTTTTTCAACAAAAACCAAAAAAAAAATTATGAAATAAAGTCAAATGTCACGCAATATTAACGGACTTTCCAATTAAATGATTTCCTATTTGGCTATTTTTTTTTCTTCAATTTTTTTTTAAGTTATTTGTCTTTTTAGTAGAATAAATACCGTTTATTTGGAAATGTTAATTTGAAGAACGGTAACAAGACAAAAATGGTCTTTCACTCACGCCTCTCACTACATTTTAACAGTTGAACTCCTTTATTTTGATTTCTTAGCTGTTTTTTAACCGTTATGTTGACTAACTGTCACGACAAAAGTCTTTAGAATTTAAATGAGTTAATATAACTAACGGTACATGTAATATTTGAACTGTTAAATGGAAAAATTTAATAGGGTTCGTGTCAAAGATATAAACTACACAAAAATGATTTATAACTGTAGTGTCAGAAGAAAAGAAAAGGTTAACGGTAATAATTTGATTTTTATGTGAACTTGACCATTTTAACAGTTAGTATAGTCGTCACAATGTCCAAAACGTATAAGAAAATTTGCAAAAATCTAGCCAGTTTCATTTGAGATCAATTAAAAAATTATTTTCAATTCATAGTACCTTTGAGGTGATAAAATATTTCTGACAAGCATTTACCGTTATTTTTGAAAAACTTGCAATAACTAAAGATAGAGATTGTTATTAGTAATATTTTTTAATAATTAATAAATAAATAGATTTTAATAAGCACAAAAAATACGAATTCCACGTTTTATCCGATTCATCGGCGTCTAATGCTTAGAAAGTATTGACAACATTGACTTGTAGAATTATTCCAGGGATAGTAAATTTTAAAAATATGATTTGCACTAAATCAAAAAATACATCTCCTTGTTGAGGACTTAAAACAATATCATAATATCAAATCGAAACCTACCTCAGCTTTAATTCTAAGTTTAACATTTTCACCTTTAATAGCTGTTTAAATGTTCCTCGAGCAATAATAGAAAACGTTTCAAGGGCAGCTGAAGTTCCGATTGTAACAAATTTGTTAAATAATAAATAATCTATTAAACCAACAAATGGAATTGCATCACTTCCTGATTCCAATCAAAGTACAGCAACTTTACCTAAATAGTATCTGGCCTTAGAATTTATTTTTTCAGTTAAATCTTTTTGTTTTCAATCAACAGCTTAAAACACCTATTAAATTATAGTATACATTTCAGTACTAACTATATAATTAAAAATTAACCACTTTAAAAATACATTCTTAATAAAAGTGGTTAATTTTTTTCACTCAATAGGTAAAAAGTAACATGACCGATAAATTAAACATAGAAAAGCACTTAAAATGCGTGTGAAAATTATAGACTTTAATTATATGTACATATATAAAACAAAATGGAACATGACTATTTTAAATTTTGCATGTTTTTAATCATATTATATAGTCTAATATTACACTTTTTTAATTAATTTAAATTTTATTCCCATTTTAAAATGTATATTAAGATATTATAATACCTATATCCAATTGGATAACGTGCGATTTTAAGCGATATTAAGTGATTTCATTAATATTATAAATAAGTATAATAATTGTAATGATTTTATCACAAAAAAAAAAGTTTATTATTGGATACATTGATAATGATCATGCAACTGAAATACAATATGCATGAACTTTAAATAATTATGTTAAACTTGTTGAAAGTTTTTTAATTTATTGGTAAAGAAATTTTTATAAAGTTGTTTTTTTTTTTGAGATTATTACTCTATTTATTACTTCAGTAATAGAATTCAACAGAACTAATTTGATTTAATAATAGTTAGAGTATATTAAAGGTCATTTTAACATGGCAATTCAAGGTAAATTTAACATATAAAAAAATTTTTTTATTTTAAAGTTTTTAATGTAATAATGGATTGTATATTATATTGCACCAGGCACTTTCATAGTATTGAAGCGTAATGTAAAAAAAAAAAAAACAAACCCACCATGCAAGGTGCCCTTTTGGGTAGTGCCGTTCTCCTACTAAGCAAATCAATCCTTTTTAAAACAAAATTTTAAAAACTAGAAATGTTTTATGCTATTTTTTTGAGGATTTCGAGGATGAAAGGGAATATTGCAGACTTGCGACCCGAAATTCTGAATTCCATAGGATACATAAGAACTTTTGGGGATATATTTTGAAGAAAGATATTAGTCATGTTTTATAGATATTAATCCTCCTTTTCTTACCTTAAGGTACTGACGAAATCGCCATCTTAACAACTCTACAGGGGTTAGAATCTAGCGTACTCCTTATTTCATATTGGAGTACTTTGAACGGAGACTCTGAAAGTTTTAATTGATTAGAAAAGATCCTCTGAGTACCTATAGAAAAACGATTAGACACCAAACAGTGCGGCGAGGAGCAAATTGAGGGTCGAATTTGTTTAGGGATCGGTAATTAGACGATTATTTCTGTTTCACCCATTAGTAATAAAGTCAACCAATATGTTAGACGAGAGTCTTGTTTAGCAAAAGATTTAGAAATGAAAGTTATTGGCCTGATGCAATATTCTCTTCCACTGCTCACGGTTTTGTGCAGACCTACTCCTAACCTAATTGGTGAAATGGCCGAGCCAATGAAGGCGTCTGATTTTGATTTTTGTGTCTAAAGTCATTCATATAGTTCATAGATTTCGGCATTATATTTTCTCTGCCAAGTCGAGCCATTGTTTACAGGGCCATATAGTTTACACAAAATTTTTTCTTTAAGAATATCTAATGCTTACTCAATTGCTTCTGACAGTGTTCACGATTCTGAACCGTACAGCAGAACTGGAAGTATGAGCGTTTTGTATTGTTGCACTCTTATTTCGGCATAGGTGTTTTGAACGAAGCTGTTTTGACAAACTCAAGTAGCAACAGCTTGCCATGGTTATTTCACATCTTATTTCTACATTTATATAATTTTGGATAATAATAACTTTCATACAATTGGCAGAATGAATTCAAAAAAATCAAAGATAGTAATCATTTGTCTTCATTAATATAATATCATATTTTTAAATGTATTTTCCTTTTTTTTATAATTTATTTTTTTTTAAATTATTTTCTAGTTAGTTGTTTTTGTTGGTTTCTAACGATTTTCTTAAATACTATTTTCCTTCATCCATTACAAAATTACATCCGTGACATTCAACATCGTTTATATACATTTTTCCTAAAAACAAACTATTTTTATAATTTAATTCTAGTTTTATAACCGGAATCACTGAAAAAACAACTAACAAAAAAAAACCTTTCATTTAATATTTTTCCTTTGTTTTTTTTTTTTTAATTTTTCAACCGGAAAATATTAAAATAACAGAGTAGTAACTTTACCCTAATTTTCTTTATTTTCTTCACTCATATTATATTGAAAAAAAAAAAAAAAAAAATACCCAAACTCAAATATGTGAAGAGAATTTAATCAAAAAATCATAATCTTAACTACTTATATTTTTTTTTATATATATATATATACATATAATATAAATCTTATACTATATAAATATAGTATATATACTATGAAACTATTACTACAATGATAATATTAGAAAGAAAGAGAAAGAAAACAATATAGAAAAACAAAACAGAATAGAAGAAAATGAAAGCAAATTAGAAAATGATGGGAACATTATTAAATTTCAATTTGGTCAAAGATTATTGTTATATGATAAACTCTTAATAACTATAATAAAGTTTTTTTTTTCATTTCAGTTTCAGTTCAGTTTTTTTCCAAGAAAATGTTTTGTTTCAAGTTTTCGTTTCATTTCATTCCGTCCTCCCACATATTCTCCCTTCTATATATGATATACTCGTATTTCTAAACTCTTTTCTCTTTCTTTGGCTACTAATTTAGTCTTGGATTCACTTTAATTTGTCATGTGATATTAAATATAAGAACAAAATAAAAATAACGGAAATCGAAGTAAAACTATATTATAACTGTATATAACATATTGTATAACAACAATAATAACTGTAATAATATTATAATAACGGTAAGCTTATAGTTTATAAGAGAATTTTCTCATCATTATTTCTTTATTTTAGTGTTGTTTTACAGTTATTTTGTTGTTTTACCGTTATTTTGTTATTTTACCGTTATTCTGTTTTTTTTTTTTTTTTTGCTACTGTTGATGACCTAAAAATTGATTTTATGTTCATTCGTGAATCAGGGGTGTGTGTAATATATTAGTTATAGTTTGTTAGTTCAGTTGGTATCATCAATTTGTTATATATATTTCTACAATCTACCGTTATATTAAATAAATATAACTGTAAATGAATTTCTATTTGATTGTTTGAATATGTGTGCGCCTTGCTAACCACACAAATATTTCATAGATGAAACATTAATGGAAGGCTATAGAAAATTTAGTAGTAGTCAAAGCATATAAAAACGTGAGACGTTTAAATAATTGGAAGATTCCAAAAAAAAAAAAAAACAAATGTAAAAGTGAAAAAGAGATAGAAAATATATAAAAAAAAAACTTGTGAAAAAGTTTTTTATTTTTTTACTTTATCTGCCTTTTTAACTTTTCAATAACCGCAACCATAAGAAAACTATATTGGTAAAAAAAAAAAACTTCAAGTCATTCTTGATTAGATAAATTTAATATTTTCGGAAGGGGGGGGTGAGGGTTAAAATAAAAATTCACCCCGGAAATCATGAGTACTGTTATTAGTTTGAATAAAAAATTTTGTCCAAAAATCACATGTATATATACGGAGTAGAATATATATACATATATTGAATATGTATGTATGTATGTATATAACTTGTATAGATATTTAATAAAATATATTTGAATGGTAGTTGAATGAATAACTATAGAGGGGATTATTTGTATGTAATTTATTATTCAATTCATTGTAGAAAAACTTATTGTATAATAAGAAACTAAATTTTATTTTAAACTCTTCAATAAAAATTAAGTTCAAGGTTAATTGTATTTTATTATTAAATAATAAAAATACATAATAATTGTCGAAAAACAAAATACAATAATAAAATATTATAATAAAAATTATAACTAGGTAAAGTTTAAAAGTTAAGTATAGGAAATTAATTCTTAGTACAAGAGAAAATTAAAATTGTTTTACCAATTCTAATTATTTTCTTATTATGGTAATTTTTATTATAATATTTATTTTTTTTTAATAATGGATTTTGTAAATAGTGTTTTAGTCTGTCTTTTGTGTGTTTCGCGTGTCTTTTGTCTCTAATAAGCTTAAAAGAGTTATTGAACGACTTATGAATTTATTTAAGTTCAATTATTTCAATAAAATGAGTGACTGAAAGACTAAACGAATTTTGAAAAGAAATGAACAAAATCATATACTATAAATATTGCCAGTCGATATATGCTAAGGTCGGTCGCAATTACGAATGCCATAATCGCTCTATTCTAAGGCCTATCACTTTTAAATTGTTGGTAATTATATCACTTTTAAATTGTTGGTATGGCAATTTTTAAGAAATCTGTCATAATGTAAAGTATTGTGAAATGCTTATTTCTATTTAAACCTCTTTTATTAGAATATTAGCTCCTGCTATTTATTTTGAGATCAATGGTTAAGAACGCTGTGGCGATGAATGACTTTACTTGTACATTTTAAAAAATATTAGTATATAAGATTTCATTTAAATACATTTAAAATATATCATTAAAATCTTCTAATTACAAAAGATTGACTCCAAAAAAAATTTTAAACTTACTCTTCCTCATAGATTTCTGCCCAACACATCTATTCAAATATAAAATACAAAATTGCATACATTTAGGCGTTTCATTCAATATTTTACAATATTCTAAAGTATTACTTTGATCATTTCATATTTAATTCTAAATTCGATTCTAAAAAATTCCTTTACATCGTTATTGTCGAAGCCAAACTAGGCATTTGTCCCATCCTAAAGGGACATGTCACACAAAAACTTCGACCTTGTTCAAAAAGACCTTGGATTTGAGGGGTAAAATTGTACACTATCTGAAACAACTCCGCACAGTTCTAATAAATGGTTTTCAAGCCTGTGGCTATCACTTGTTAAAAAAAATTTTTTTAACTTATAACACGGTTACCTTGACAACGATAAAGTTTTTCACTTGATCTGATAACTTATTTTTGTACTCTTCTAACAACAAAAAGTTGAAGTTAATTTTCTTGGTTTAATTATATTTTATTCTTTTATTTTATTTTTATTTTATTATTTTTTTGTGTGCTGAATATTTTGTTGTTTAAGAGTTTCTACTTAATTTTCAATTTAATAGTTTATAAGTTTATGGTAAAAATTTAATTGAATGTTGTTAAATAAAATCAATGAGTTATTGAAGTTTTTGTTTTGTTTTTGTATTTTTGATTTTTTTCTTATGTTGGTTTTTTGATATTTTTTAGTTTTAAAGAATTTCTATTAGAGAATAGTTGGTATTGAATATTGTAAGGAAAGTAGAAGTTTAAGAAAAGATAAGTAGTCTATGAATTTTTAAATTAAATCTTGGGGTTAGTTGAGGGAGTTGAGTTAAGAGAAGGAATAGAGTTAGATAGAGTAATGGGGTGAGATTGAAAGAATTAGGTCAAATTGAGAAATTCCATTAGATTTAGAAATTTGAAGATAAATATAAAATTAAAAGTGACAATTTGTTAATTTGACAATCAAAATGATTGACCAATAAATTTTAAGGAATTGTTAACTAATATTGACAAGGGCTTTATTTTTATCAGAATTGGATTTCGAAAATATAAGTATTAGCAAGTGTTATCAATGCAAATTATTATCTGTCAATTATGCGTTTTTTTTTTCAATTTATATGTTTGTGAAACACTAGTATACTTCCGGCGATTAAATTATGAAACAGTGCTTCAACCATTACAATGCTTTTAAAATATTTATACGTCTTTGCCAAAATGGTCATTTGCCAAATTTTACCATTCTTCTACCTTTAATTGTTGGTTTATATTGAACTTTTAATTAAAATTAAAAAACTTTTATTAATATGCAATATCGTCCAAATTTTTTTGACATTTATTTTAACATATTTAAGTGTCACATCAATGTCAAAGATAATTTGACTAAGGTTTCAAACATTATTTTTTATTTTATTATATGTCAATTAATTTGACACAAATTGTTGAAATAATTTTAATTAAAATTTTTTTTTAGTTGGTACTCGAATAAGCTGTTACTCAACCTGTAACTTTTTAAACACATTGGAAAGCCTGAAAAAATACTCAAACTTGCTAAATACTCGAATAATATTCAAAATACATATAATATAAATCCTAAATTGTTGTTATATCGTTTATATGGGGGCGATCCTGACACATTGGCGTTGCGGCCCAATACTATATTACTAATATAATTTGCAATTTTCCATTTTACTTTTCTGTAAATATTATAGCCTAATAAAATAAATGAATTTAATAAAATATTATATTTTGATATTAATAGAATTTTTAATGCAATTGTGTGTTATTTTGCAAATTTTAATGTGACAGTTTAAATTAAGACGTTGAAAAGTGGCATCCTTTCAAAAAATTAATTTAAAAAGAGATATAAATTTAAAATTTTCCATTAACATTTTTTCCTATAGGTTTTTAATTTCAAATGTAATTTAAATCCAATTTTAAAGTACGAAGGTTATAATAAAAATTAGACTGTGTATATTTTTCGAGAACAGTTTTCATAGAGCTTTTAATAATTAAAAGACTCGGCTTGTAGTGAACAACCGAAGCTGGGAGAAAATTTTTAAAAATTTTTCAATGATCTAGAAATGTAATTACGCAGCGTGTCTTCGATTAATAAGCCTTACCACAGGCTTCACCTCCATTCCTATGACTGAAATGTAATTAGACTAACCTAACCTTTTCGGATGATAAACCATTTGCTTGCTTTGGCTAAAATTGCTAGAATGTCCTTTTGCATAACTTCTTCGGGTGATAAAGCATGAGCTTAACCAATTCCCAGGGACTCAAATATATTTCACAAAATAGCCAGCAGATGGTCAGTAATAGTCCTATTTAATGAAACCATTTGGCAATTAGAAAATGATATTAAGAGTCTAGTTTAATTGTGTATATTTAACTTTAATCAATTTTGACAACAGTATATTCAAAATATTTCCTCAAAATATCTATAGATAATTGAGTGAGGTTTAATTTTAAAATCTGATTTGATTTATAATTAAAATTTTCATTACATAAATCTACGTCATTATTAAATTGACAATCAAAATTAAAAATAAAAATTATTTAAAAATATGTTTGTTAATTTAAAATTTATTTTTAATTCTATGAACCGCCTCCTCACCATACATTTTCATACATGTGTAAAATTGTGGTTTTATTACGCTCAAAAAAAATGTAAAAAACAAATTATCTACTTTTAGGCTTCAAATAAGTCTATTTTTTGTTTT
Source organism: Dolichopus griseipennis (assembly GCA_963082915.1). Taxonomy (NCBI): domain Eukaryota; kingdom Metazoa; phylum Arthropoda; class Insecta; order Diptera; family Dolichopodidae; genus Dolichopus; species Dolichopus griseipennis. The sequence continues at coordinate 26,450,551 of OY720443.1, forward strand.
TCTTGCTTTTTTACGAAGAAATAAAATTAAAACTGAAAATATAAAATGTAATTTAAAATTATTTACCTATTTTGACAATCAAAATGTCATTTTAGGGAATAGAATGATAAAAATGAAAAAAAAAAAAAAATGAATTAAAGAATACCAACAAAAAAAAATGTGAAAAATCAACCACCCACCATTTTTAAATATAGTGACAGTATTTAAGGTATAATAAAATAAAAAATTTTATAAAAACAAAAAAAAAACAAGAAAAGAAATGTAAAAATGATAAGAGTACCTACAATTTTTTATATTTATCTTTTTTAAATTAGCAAAATATTCAAATATTAAATAGACTTAAATTTTAAATTTAATGCCTGTGCTTCGATTTAAAATACCAAGTACTTTGCGACCTTGCTTCTTCTATTTCAGTGTCTTTTTTTTGAAACTATTCTGATAAGTGCAGTTGAAAGCTTATTTCTAGTGTAATTGCCGCTCCGCCTAAGTTTTTAGTATCTTAACGGGAGCCTCAGTGATTTAGTGGTTAAGAATCTGAAGTATAAACTGAGGCAATGCGGAATTTATATTCGCATAGATCGAAGTCAGTTCTTTCAGTTAAGGTACAAAGAACCTTGCAACTCTTCTTCTTCTCTCTCGGTTTATGCTTTTGAAACTATTCTTTTCAATTGCCTATTTCAAGTATAACTGTTGCTTCCACCCATTGTTTAGTTTTTCTTTTGAGTTGAAAGTTTAGATTCAAATTGGAGAATCAAGGAGAGCCTCGGTGAAGTGGAGCATCAACTGAAGCAATGAGGTTTGTTTTCAAGGAAATTTACTGAAAGTAATTTTCATTACAAAACTCCCTGTCGTAGCTAAAAGCAATTAGTTTCACTCTATTAACCCATTTTAGTCATCTAGGGAACATTCACAATTATAAAGATCGATAAGTTAAATTGATTTCTAAAGTTTTTGGTTGGGTGAAGGAACAAACTGCAGCCACCCAACTGCAGTGCAAGGGAATGATATCAAAATCACAAAATCTAGAATTACCTGGGTAGAATTACCTGGCATGGAATCTTGACTAGCCATCATAATACTTATACTTATCTATTAGGGACTTATCAGGTAGTAGAGTGTTTAAAACTATTGGTTTGATTTATATTTAGACTATTGTACCGTAATAATATTCTTTAAAACCCGTGATTGAATACTATTGATGGATTTTTATTAAAATACTTTTTTTAAAAGAAGCAGCAACTTTATAATTTGTTTTCAATGATTCATGTTTTTGTCTTCAAATAAAACGATTTCTGCGCATATTAAAATATTAAGTATCCTATCATAATATTCCGGTTCCTATAGCAACCCTTGAGGAGTTTTGATTGAAATTATTTTACTACTTGTGTCAAAATCATATGTTGTTAGAATATCTTCCTTTTTATTAGGTTCATTAACAAATCGCTGACTACAAATCATCTGTAGGCGATGAATTATTTTGAAGTCGTCAATTTATAAGATCGCTCATTTTAGGCAATCTCTTGAATGCTTTAAAAATAAAATTTTTTTTTTTTTGGAAATAAAAAAACAAAATAAAAATGAATATACAATAAAAAGTAAAATAAAAAAAAAAATAAGTAAATACCATTTTTATGTCTAAAGTATTTTCCGGCTGTCAACTTAAATTTTAAATGATAATAAATTTCTTAAGGACGCATCAATTCATTTTCTGTAGCATAATACAGTGTTTGTTTTTTTTTTTTTTATTCCTGTATTCCTGTACACGCAAAATACATACAAAATACCAGTGTAATATAAATATTTTGCCTTCTCCTCGGTTTCATTTCAATTTCTTCGCCTGCTGATGTTGTTTTTGTAAGTAGAGAGTATTACAATAGAGAGAAGTATCTTGTAAAGGAAATTCCGTTACCTTTTGTTTATTTTTTTTTTTATTTCTACTTTTTTTTGCATAAAGACCACCTTTTCCAGTTTCTTAATGCGGATACAAAAATTTTGTCTCTGTGTTTTTGTTTTTCAATTTTTGGGGAAGGTATTAGTTATTTTTTTATTTTCACATTGTACTGTTTTTTTTTTCTATCGTAAATTTTTCATTTCTTGACATTTTACCTAGAGGGAGTTCTGTACTGTTACTTTTTTTTTTCCTTTTCTTCACGTACACAAAGAAAAGTGGTGGAGGAGAAAAAAATAACAATTTTTCTTTTAAAAAACAGTATTTTGAATTAAATGATTACCTCATTCTTCTGTCTAATGTGCGCTATAATACTGTCGTTCCTGGGGATTTGAGTTCAGTTCACTTTGAACAACAGGGCATTATGATCTTAAATGAAAAAAATTGTGACAAAAGCATTATTGCATTGGTAATTATTTTGTTTGTAGGATTCGAAATGGATTAGATTAAGAAATTATATACGCGGTGAGTCTAATATGATACGAAAGTCTTCAAACACTATTTGGGTTCTTCAAAGTGCAAAAACTGATGGAAGGTCTACCTAGATATCGTTCAGTGTTAAGAATTCTCTAAACAAATATACAAGGAGACATGAGGACATTACAGACATCAGTAATAGTAATTTCTTCCGCTATTAAGATAGTTCCTCATCTTAAAAACGGAGGGCTTTTGAGAACTCTAAAAACAAATATATTGAAGGCATTTCTTAAAATCTACTTTTAGAAATATATTGAAGACATTTCCTAAGAGTTCATTTTTGTCAGGAAGCAGTGTCCCATGAAAGGTTTTACAAGTCCCTACTGGTAACACCAGTGTTGAGAATTCTGTAAACAAATATACTGAGAACATGACGACATTACAGTACATCATCATTAATAGTCGCCTGAGGATCTATCTAAATAACGAATGACTCTTGAAGAATTCTACTAACAAATATATTGAAGACTTTGTGGTCTTTCAAAGATTCTACGAGTTCCGACTAAACAAAATTCATTTGGTTTACTAAACATACTTAACCTTTGCGGAAACCGAGCGACTGACAAACGCATAAAGAATCTTAAGACCAAAACAATTACTAATTTCGAGACTTTTTTAATATAATTTACTTATAAAACCTCTCCAATTTTTTAACTTAAAGGATCCAGAAATGAAAGAAAAACATCATAGGTTCCTTGTGTGTAATATAGATTCAAAGAAAAAAAAAACAACAACAAAAAAAAAACATCAGTATAAAAAGAAAAAAAGTTGAAACAACTTTAAATCGATGTAAAAGATCTCAACGTGAGTAGAGATAATGTTACGAAATTGATGAATAATTTCCTTTATTCTTAACAGTATTCTGATACTATGAGTCCTGAATTTTGATGTTCGCTTTAGTAGGATGTCATTGTTATATTTTATATATGTACATAATATATTTTGAATTTTTTGTTTTTTTATTTAGAATTTGGAGGCGGAAATAGAAAAATAAAAAAAAAATAGGGAAAAAACCACTTGAAAAATAAAAAAACTGGAGATATTGTAATCTTGTCGCAATGTGATTCTAGGCAATCGTATACTTTGAATTTTATTTGTGTTATTTTTTTTTTTTACAATATTACAGTATAAAAAGTATCTTTTGTTTCTTTGTTTTTACTTTCTTTTTGATCCCCTATAATACTTTTTTAGAATTAAAGAAAACTGAATGTATTTTTATTTTTTCATATTTGCTATTTTGATTTAAGCACGTCGCCTTTTTTTCCAACGGATGTGGCAGCTTATGGTTATCTGTAGCACAAAAATAAAAAAAAATTTGAGTTTAAAATTATATACCTTTGAGCCTATTTTTAGAGATATTGTAATTATTTTCAGATATATTTTTATATTTGTTTGTGGCAGGACATATTTATTTTAATACATGTTCAGTTCATTTTTTTTATTGAGTCTTTAAAGCATATGGAACCTAGGGTTATAGAAAGCTTTAATAAAAGTAATTTCTGTAGAAATTATAAAAATCGAATATAAAGTATCTTAACATTGTATGAATCAAAACAGGCACTTCTTAATAATAGACGTGCATTTTTGATGGAAGCCTCAAATTCCTCAAAGATTATTTCCGCGCGAAATATGGTATTATATTGGTCTACAAACTCGTAAATTTTTGATAAGATATACAATTGCTTTGAGGCAACCAATTGATCATATTTTTAAATGTTTGATGATAGTTCTTTTATCAATTTTACAACCAACAGTTTAAAACAAGTAATTTAACAGGTGTTTTCTTACGAGGGTTGATTACAACTGATTTATAGGAAAGCACTGATAGCCACTCAGTAAGCGATTCATCTGGCTTGTGTTGGACTTCCACTAAACTAAAACCAACCCCTTTTTAAAAGAAAACTTAGAATGAACCTTAAATACAAATGTGTCTTTGGTTTTAAGGATCGGGATTACGAAAGCTAGTTTGACATAAGATTTGTTAGTTATGGATTAAGTTGGATAAAGGTAAAAATTTTGAAGGATATCATAAAGATGGATACTAAAACTCTTCTCAAACTTTTTAGGATCGTATATATATAAATCACCAACTTTTGGAAAACACATTACAAGGTAACTGATTCAATAATCGTGACGTAAGCATAACTAATAAATTTCATGAGCGATATTTCGCCATCTTATTAATTCAACGGTGTATGGATGAACATCTGTGGCAATCCTTGTTACACGTCGAAAAATTTTGAAAGGAGACATTAATTGTTTGATTTCTTTAGAATAGGTGTTTGTCCCTATAAGGTATATATATACGGGATTAGTGACCAGACGGTGCACCCATGAAAAAGTACAATGTGAGTTGAGGAAATACTGGAATCGTTAATGAAACGAATAGCTCTATTTTGCACTTTATCGAGATATGATGTTTGAGCTGCTCCCGCCCAAATATGTGTATTATACTCTATTTTCGGTCTAATGTACATTTTTATAAAATTTTAAGAGATACGCTGCAGAGAAGTAAGTTAGCTTTAAGTCTTAGCTTTTCTCAATCTTTTGAAATTTCATTAATATCCAAATACAATCCTTTGTTCAACTCTCTTAACTGTCAACTATTTATTTTTTAATCAAGAAATTATTAATTCTGCTTCAATGATCAATTGAATCTTAAATTAAACTTCACTGTGGGAAGCTATATAAATAGTAACTTAATTCTCATACCTTAACTCACTATACATACTTCTTTGATCTAATTTCTTTTCATAAAAATTTCAATTTGATTTTCATTACATTAAACTTCACTTAAATAAATATAAAAATTTTCTGTATTTAGTACTTAATTATTCATGGTATGTGGTCTGGATTTGATATTTAATTTTGCGAATCTTATAAAAAAATATCTTAAATTTTCTTAAGACATTTAAAAACCATTTAATTGTTTATTAAAATAATTTCTTTAAGCTATTTTTTTTCTAAAGTACCTTCAATTAAATTATCAATAGATACTTATATATTATGTTTCTGACACTTACATCAAAAAAGTTTTTTAAAAATCTTGAAGAAAGAAAAATAACGGTATTTCCTCATCTTTTATATATTTTACAGTTTAATAAATTCTGACTAAGAAAACTTTGCAAATTTATTTTTTTATCTTTGAAAAACGTAATTAAAAAAAAAAAAAAAAAAAAAAATATTTTAGACTTAGTTTTGACAAGATGTTTACAGAGCATTTCAATTTTTCCAACTAAATTATTTAATTTTTAAATAAAATAACCTCAAAGACGATTAACTTTTTTATCGTTGAATGTGCACTGAAAAAAAAAAAAATAAAATATAAAATGAAAGAAAAAGCATAAGTTACTTTTACATGTTACCGTTATTTTATGCAATTTTCTTGTTCTTTTTGTTTTTTTCAAACGGTACTTTTAGTTTTAGTGGTTTTTTTTGTTTTTTTGCCAAACCAACTCTATGTATTTTTAAGTAGTCAATATAATGTAAAAAAACATTTGAGGGGATTTTAAATAAGAGAATATATACTGGTTTACCAAGCTCTTAACTCAATTTATTTGCGGGAGGAAAATGAAAATGTAAAAGCTATTTCAATTCCAAAATTTTGTAATTCAAAATGGTAAAAGGAAAAATAACAGTTTATCTTCTAGATAAAATAACAGAAGGAATTGAATTTTTTATTTCATCATCTTAGATAAGAACTAAGAAAAGTTGGTATATACCTGGTGTATGACTAACTTTGGAGAATTTACTAATAAAATTTTTTTAATTTTTTTTAAATATATGTAAGTCGAGGCTTCGATTTTATGTTAGATATGCCAAACAGGTAGTACAAATACCTTTTTTAAAAAGGGGTTGCAATTCAAGTAAAAGTTTGTGGAGTCTTCAGAGGAATAGCGTAAGGAGGGAAATTACTTTAAAATGTAGGAGTTTTGTGGCTTTCCCTGTAAAATACTTCGGCACAAATTTTATTAACCACTTGTATTGAAGGCTTAAGAAGTGTAGGAAGTTTGAAGACTACTAATAATGCCTTATCTAATGAATTTAAGAATTTTTTTTTTGATTCTTTGTTATCATCTACTCTGCTAGCACATGTCGATTTAAATTGTGTTTTATTCCAAAAGCACTTTAAATTTTCTAATTGATTCTTAATTAATTTTTTTTCAAATTTAAAATTGCATAAATGTTGAAAACAGATGCATTTTTTTAGCAGAGAAGTGAAATACCATTAATATCATCAGATAAACATTTTAATTATAATGGGGGGCAAAAAAACCTTAGTGAAAAATTTAAATTTTATTTTTTTTCTGGATATTAAGTGTTTACCTGGAAAGTTCTTTTGGTTTTCTCTAAGTATTCTAAAAATTCAAAAAAAAAAAAAAACAAACCAAATAGCTATTTAATAGTTTCATAGTTTCTGGATTTGTTTTATTTTTCTCATTTGATATTCCTCGGAAAACTCACGTTTAAGAGTCCATCGAGGGTCATTGTTTTTTTTTTTTTTTTTTAAATATTTCCTTCTTCTTTTCAGGGATGTTTTTTATATATTCAATGTACAGGAACTTCTGTTTTCTGGTGTTTATTCTTTGTTTTTGGGTGTTAATGCTATATACGAAATTCTATGAAATCCACTTGTGCCTTTTAATAGTTGTGTTGTAAAATAAAACTTACAAAAAAAAACAATATTGTTATTTAAATTACCCTACGTACACTTGCACTTATTTTGTATAACTGAGATTGTTTGTAAAACTTTGTGTCTAAAGAACTTTCATCTCCGCAATTTAGTCTAAAAAACATCTCTGTTTTAAATTAACTGTACGGCGGTGTTGATAATTAGATAAACCGGTTTCAATTAATAACGCCCTCTGTTCGAACAGAGCATAATATGGCAAATAGTTGCACTTTCAGATTAGCTAAAGACTTTCGGTAAAAGGCATTTAATAGAGTTTGCCGAGAGACTATCTAAGACAATCTGACATTGGAACTTTTCGGATCCCGAGTGGCACTTAAATCCATTGTTATGTAGCAAAAAGATGAAGCAATTTTAGATCTGCTAGAGACTTGCGGTAAAAGCCAAATCATAGAATTATCTGGTAGAGATTCTATATAGAGAAATCTGACATTGGAACTTTTCTGATTCTAAGTATCTCTTTTAGCACTTTAAGCTAATTTTATGTCTCAAAATGATAAAGAACTTCCAAATGTGCTAGAATTGGTACTTTTTGTGTTTCAAATATCTCTTTTAGGGCTGTTATAATAGCCTCGAATGCCATAATGTGAGATATAATTTGTCTTGGCGAATTCTATCCTAACACGTTGGCCTTACCGATCCTTTGTGCATTCAACTTTCAATACTTTATATAAATTTAATAGCAATACATTTGTATATTTTAAATTATATTTGGTTACCATGGTGATTTGTAAAGAAAATTTATTTACAAAGAAATTTTAATAATAAGCATATTATTAAAATAAAAGTATTACATTGTAATTTTCGAACTCTTTTCTTTTGAAAATTTTTAAGTATGGCAATAGCCTTTTTGAAGAACATTTTCTAATGAAAAGATGCTCCTATTCCAACTTAACGCAACAAGGACCTGGAAAAAAATTAAATATTACTAAAATTTTCCTGTACTAATAAATTCTAAATTCACTAAAACTACTAAAACAAAACCATTTTAACTTGTATTTTAAGAAAAGCCATTCGAGAAATATTAAATACCTACAGAGCTTTTAAATTGCATTAGATAAAATCACTTTAGACAAAAATGTAAAATCTCAATTGTATATCAGGTCATTGTATTGTATAAAAATATTGCAAATCAGTTCAGTTCTAAATTTTTGTATTAAAATCCTGATGAAACTTTGTTTTACAATTTCTTTTATTTTTATTGTTATTATTGTAATTGTTGTTGTTGTTTTTTTTATTTTTATTTTTATTATCCTGTTTTTTCTTTAAATATCCTACATTATATACATATATAACAAAAAACAAGAAAACACAAATTGTTGTTATACATACATTAGGTAAATTGCATGCTGTAAGATAATAAATTTTACTTTTTAAGTATAACAGTTTTAGTAAATGTTTTTGAGAATTAGTTACACCTTTTACATATATACATATACCTGATATTATTATATGTTATATATATATACATCAAATAACATCCATTTTACATTCATATGAGTGTATGTATTTTATATTTTATGTATGAAGAAAATTTAACTTTATAAGCATGTATTTATCACTGAATTTTCTTACTGACTAACTTGAAAATTAATACTTGAATAAAATATTGTAAAAGTTTATTTTTTGTATTAGTTTTTTTTTTTTCTATTTTTTTTCTTCATTTTTGCAACTTTGCATGTTAATATAATATAACATGTAATATATATATGGTAATATAAATATAAATCAGTATCTGAATTTAGAAGCTCATGTATAAGTAAATATTTTATGGGACAGAATATTCTGTTAATTACACTTTGTTTAGTAGGGAGTTATTAAGGAAAAAGGAAGAATAATAAAAAAAATTAAAAAAAAAAAATTTACATATTTATTTTGCAAAAAAAAAAAAAAAAATGGGAAACTTTTATTAGAACTTTAGGAAAAATGCAAACAGTAGCGAGTTAATTTGTATTGGTAAATCATAAATTCGAAATTTAAGTACACTTTTCAGAGCAGTTCCGAAGATTTGGTCCCATGTATGAAGGTGCACTGTAGATTTATAATGTTCCGCCAATTAAGAAAAATTAAGGCTTCAGTACTAGGGCATTAAATTGATTAATTAAAACAATATTAGAAGACTTTTTTTCAAGCTCTTGATCGCAATTCTAACATTGGTTTGACACTTTGACAGGCAGCAATTGTAATTGTCAAATTTTAAAGTTAATAATTTTTGAAAGTATGATTCATATGTTTGCCCATAGTTCAGACCTTTTATGTAAAAGCTTTTGTTGATCAGTTATTTGATTCATATATATATATTTCTTAAGTAACTCTACCTGGAAAATATTACTAAATGTAAGATGATGTGATATTAATTTGTTTTTTCCTCAAATATTATATGCTTAAATAAATAAGACAAACTTGGTAATGATTTCAATCGTTACAGGCCATTAAAGGTTACTGTACTGCTGTATTTAAAATTATATTAAAAGTCATAAATATTAAGGATATATTTTAAAACAATCAGTTACTGAGGTTTATCCTTATACCAATTCCATATATCATATTTATTTAATTATACTATTACCATATTTGATATAATTTTAATATACTATTTTTATATTTGAGGGATTTTTGAAACAAATCTACAATCTATGTGAACATCGAACTCCCAACCATCGTTTAATATGCCAGCTACTTAAAAACTGCACCACTAGGACGCTTATGCCATTTTATAATTATTGTCATAATTATGTCAACAAATCAAATTGCATATTTTTAGGTAAAAATTACCAAAATTTCAATACTAAGACTACAACTTTGCTTAAATCTATTCTAACCTATATACTAAAATGCATCAACGTCACTGCTTCAAAGTATATTTGCATCAAAAAAATTTTTTTTTTAATATCTACATATATTAGTATATATTTATACATATTACATACATATTATATATTTTTTAAAAATAACATGAATGATTTAATTACAAACGTCAAAAAGTACATTGATCTTTAATAAAAAATTAAGTTACAATACTTATTAAATTTTATTTTCATTTTATTTTGAATTATTATAAAAGATTTAATATGTACATTTATACCATATATATGGTACTAATTAAAATACTTGTGTATATAATTTGTATGTACACATGTTAAAAAAATAAAGTGAATAAATTTGCTTTATAAAAAATTTGAATGTCAGTTTTAACTAATGAATAACACAAATTGTTACCTGAATTTTGTCAAGTGAATAATTTAATAAAAAAAAAAAAAATGTAAAACTATATGGAAAATTTATAATTGTATGTAAGAAAGACATCTTTGTAGAAATTCGCTCAATATTAGAGTCATTCGTATATTATGTATGTACATGTTCTAGTATAGATGCGACTAGAATATTATTTTAATGAAATATTGTATAAAATAGAATTTAACAATTTATTTTATTTTTTAATTTAAATTATTTAATTAAGAAAATCTAGGTTATTCACAATTTATTTAATTTTTCATAGTTATTATTCTTATAGTGGGTCCATTTTTGTGGAGGTTGTGGTTGCATTAGTTGTTTTTATGATATTTTTAAAATGTACTACTGCTAAAATCACTTTGGAATGAAAAAATGAATTGATTGTGATTAAATATTTTTTAGACATTGTCATATGATTTGTTAGGTGTAAGCCTTGAGTAATTTTTAATTTACCTTGATTACCTTAATTTACTCTGGGAGTATTTAAAGTTACTTTGGAATGAAAAAATTAGTTGATTGTACGTAAATTAATTTTTGGACATTGCCATATGATTTGTTACGTGTAACCCTTTACTTATTAAAATTCACTACTTCTAGATTTACTTTGGAATGAAAAAATTAATTCATTGTTCTTAAATGTATTTTTGGACATTGTCATATGATTTGTTAGGTGTAACCCTTTACTAATTTTAACTCATAACTCAAAAAGTTAATTTGGAATGAAAAAAAATTAATTGCGCTTAAATTTATTTTTGGACATTGTCATGTGATTTGTTAGGTGTAACCCTTTGCTAATTTTAATTTATCTTGACTACCTTAATTTACTTTGGGAGTACCTAAAGTTACTTTTTAATGAAACAATGAATTGATTTTGATTTAATTTATTTTTAAACATTGTCATATGATTTGTTAAATGTCACCCTTTAGTAATTTTTTATTTAAAACTTTTTTAATTGATATACAGTGTTCTTAACTTATCATCATTGATATATTAAATTGAATCCAAACTGCATATAGTTAAATTTTAATACAAACATTATTTATTGCATACTTATGAGCGACATAATAAATTTTTAATTTGTATCAATGTATAGTAAATATATTATCCATGTAGAAATTAAAATGTATTTAATTCACTACAATATAATATTAAGTATTAAATACAAAGTATAATCTATATATATATATATATATATATATATATATATTTTTGAATATATTTTAATTTTAGCCTGAAAAATTAATATAAAACAAGTGATATACTAGTGAAAAATTAATATAAAACAAGTGATATACTAGTGTTATTTAAATTTTTTTTTAAAATAAATTGTATATTATGTAGAAAATGTCTTCTATTCTAATTAAATATAATTTAATTTATTTACTTTCTATATAATTTACATATGAAAATTTTCCCAAAATTTAGGTCATAATAAAATATTCCACATATATATTTCGTAATTTTATACATATAGTATTAAATGAACTTTTATATTAATTTTTAGAATCCTTAGAATATAATTAAAATTGATTTTGAAATTAAAATAATAAATGGAATATTTTGAATTTGAATTTGAATTTTAAATATATATTATAAAGTATTTAAATATTGTAGATATATTATATTCTTAAAGTAAATTTTAATTGTGGTATAAAATATTCAAAAATTCGGGTTCAAAAATATCTTTTATATTATATTAGAACTTTATTTAGTTAAAGTGATATTCTGCTTTTATTTTGAAATTATTTGTGTAGAAATGATTTAAGATACAATTTTGATTTACAATATTCATATAGTATTTTAAATTGTTGTTTTATTGAAATTATATTAAACATTTAAAAAAAAAAAATATAATTAAAATTTTTGAAGATTTTTTAAGAATATTATATTAGAGTTTCAGTAAATTTGATATATAAATTTTATTTATGTAAAAAATTTTGTAACATTATTATATAAAATACTTTCTAATTTTTAATATATTTATTGAATGTAATATATAAATTTTGATTTTATATATTAAATAATATTTCTATATTTTAGAATTAATTAAAATTTGTTCTATTAAGATTATATTTTAATTCTAATATAATACATATATTGATACTTATTTGATACTTATTTAAAATAAAATATTATGAGATTGATGACAAGAACAAATTTTGGAGAACTTTGAATATAATTAGTTTTATATTAATTCTTTTTAATTAATTTTAAAAAAAACACATATTGTAGATTGAATTTTATTATATTAATAAAGTTTTAAATTATTGTTAAATATATTGTATTAATTAATAAAAACAATATAGTATTAATTTTCGAAAATTTGAAATGATATCTTAGACTGATATAATAAAATGTAAGATAGTATGACAATATTAGATACAAATTTTATACTAAAAATTTAGATTCATATTATTGATAAAAATTTAATATATTTATTCATATTTATATATATTAAATATCTACATGTCTTATGTTTTATTTTATATATTTTTAATGTATAAATTTATAATTGAATTTTTAGTATTACTATCGAAGAAAATTATTACACTTATATGCATTACTTATAAAAGTAATTTAAATTTAATTGCAATCTGAGTTCAATATATTGTAAATTTAAAATATTTTCAGTGCATTGTACTAAATTGTTTGACAAATTTTATTTAAAAAATAAATTATTAAAAAGGAAGTTAAGGAATATTAATTTTCAATAATATGTTATCATTTGTATAGAATTCAGTGTATTGAATGTGGTCATAGAACTTCCAATTTATATTGAAAATCAATTGAGAACTCTAACTGATGCATCTTAATTTTTAAAATATTCCTCATATTGGTGGGAATGCAAACAGTTAAGAAACCAAAGTCTCTTCTGGGTTTTGTATTATATAAATCAGACTTCTTCTGCCTCAGTGCTAAACTCTATTCTAACATCTGGTTAATATTAGAAATGCTGAAAATGAAAAAAGAATGAGAAAAATATAAAAAAAATAGTGCCAAACAATGGAAAAATAATAATACATACAATTTAGGTCGTTGCATTGGCGGATGTTTTGCCTAATTAATACTAATATATATGGGCTTTCACTCCTCTCTTCTTGAAATAATTTCTGTATTTTAGGAGCAATTAAGTTGCATAGTGACTCAAAGGATATACTAAAATTGCCATACGTTGGTGACGCAGAGAAGGAAGGGGGAGATATAGACTCCAAGGTAGGTAAATTGATCTAGCTATGTATGTCCATCCTTCTGCGCGATAACTCAAAAAAAAAAGTAGTTAGCATTTTGAACTTTTCACAAATTCTTTTTTATGCAATAGCCGTCATCGCTATTAAAATCCAGCCATTATGCTCCACGGGTTCGAGTAGCTGCTTTACAACTCCTTCTTTTATATAAAATTACTCTACACCTAATGAAGCTTGGTGTTAGAAATTTTGCTAGTAACCTTTGAGTCAGAATCTATGTTGAATCTATGCAACTTTTTTGTTCCTTTATTTTGTCAATAGTAGTTAACTTTAACAGCCAACGTCGGAATAAAATATATTCGATGTAGCTGAAGAGATGCAAAGAGCTGCCTTCCAACTTTAATTTTCTTTTGTTCATAACTGAAAGCCTAATAAGTTGTGTATTTAAAATTTTGGCAAAAATAATTAACCAGATGATATAATATCTATATTACGGTCGTACAAGTATTCCAGAGCCTCGGTTTTTTACTAGGATTTTAATTTACAGTACCCAGCATTAGCTTCTTCCTAATTTAGAAGAATCACGCATATACAAATATGAATGGGTATCAATTCCAATTTGAAAGGATTAAAACCCAATGATTTTAATCCTTATTCATTATGGGCTGTAATTCAAATAAAAAAAAAAGTAATATTTGGGGGATTTATTTCGTCCACACCTTGAAAACTCTGAGTAGTTCCTAACAAATTACAAGTTCTATTGAAGAAAAACAATTAGAACCTCATTTTGCAATTCCAATTTATTTTTACTAATAAAAACCAAATATCCAAATAAATAAATATAAAATAGTAATTAAAATCAAATAAATATTATTTCAATATTTTCTAAAGTTTTTAATTACAGTTTGTTATTGACCCAAATTAATTTTAAATTTAAATATTACAGAAGAATTAAAATTTTAATATTTTCTTCTTTAATTTAAAATAAATTATTTTATAACCCTTTCATTTAAATAATTTGTAAATTATTACAAAATAATATATTACATGAAATATTAAATATAGAACCTTTTCAAAATTTTTTAGATAATTTTTTTATAATTTAATATCTTTAAAATTACAATAATTAATTTTAAATTGTTAAAAAAAAGATACAATATTTTATACTTTAAGAATGTTTTCAATCTTTTTTTCAATTTTGTTTAGAAACAAAAAATAAAAAATAATTAAAAAATAAAATAAAAATGGGAAAAAGATCCATCAATCTTAAGAACATTTAACAATGACATTTTTGTTAAGTTGAAAAGTATTTTAAGAATTTTTTATTAATATTAAATACATATACAACAACAACAACAACAAATCAAATCAATGAGTTCTTTTTGAAAAAAAATTCCTTTATATACACATACATACAAATTCTGAAAAATTTTTTCATAAATTGTTTCTTTGTTTTACTTAATGAAGTGTCTTCCAAAATAACAAACATTTAGAAAGGAGTCTGGGTCCAGTATCCTTCCAATGGACAATATTTCAGTATTTTTCATTATTTTATTTGATCCGTAAAAAAAAACTCAGAAATTTTTTTGAAATATTGAACATAAAGTGGGGTATACATAGTTTATGATAAGTTTTGTGTTACTTTTTTTTTTAATTTTCTTTTCAAACAAAAATGTCATTTAAGATATTAAAAAATAAAAAATTGATATATACACTCACACATATACAATTATACCCACTTACAAGCATAAAATATTTGATTTTAAAAATATGTTGATGACTTTTGTTCCAAAAGTTTTAAAAAAATTTAAAAGTAAATATTGTATAAGTGTTTTGAAAAAAATAGTTGAATGTAGCTGTGGGTTTCATATCCAAACTTATGTGAATGGAACTTTAATATTAATTTTAGATAATTATTAAAAGTTAGAGAAAAATTTTTATGGTGACCACTGAGTATATCCAAACAAAAAGCTGTACTACTTTCATGAAATCCTGATAGCGTTGCTAAGTAACTAAAAAAAATTAAGACACAATTTAAAAAAAGCTTTAAGAGTATTTTGAAGAGCATAATAGGATTGATTAAAATGAATAGTCAGTTTTAATGGGGCGCCTGCTTGTAAAGATGCGTTAAGACCCTTAATGAAACGCATCGGGAATATGTTAATTTTTCCAAAAATCAATTCGGCAAATTAATTATATTCGTGAATGTTAAACAGTAATTTCGCACAATGAAAAAAAAAGTGTTGCAATTATATTTCATTTCTTTCAATTTTAGTATGTCATTGAAAAAAATCGATTTAATCTAACTTAATAACTTAATCGACAATTTAGTCTGATGGCTAGAAACGCTCTTCATGGTACCTATTTATTTCAATTATAGCTGCAAAAGACATCTCAAGAAAATTTAAATACTAAATTACAAAGATAATTTTTTAAATATAATTCTTCTTTATTTTATCGACAGCTGGTCACCTTAATACATTAAACATCAATTTAATTTTAAGTTATTTGTTCTTCTTACATCTCATTAAAATAGAAATACAAAGGCTTTCCATTTAATAATGTATTCTCTATTTTTTCAACAACTGGTCACCCCAATTCATTCATTACATTAATTTTAATTTTAGTCATATGATCACCTTACTAACCAGAACACTACTAATAAAACTAGTAAATATTTAATAATGTTCAAAAACTTAAACTACTAATAAAATCTACTTTTAAACAAAATAGGCAGTACATTCTACAAAATTTACTATATGAATAATCATATGGTCACTCTAATTTTTTTAATATTGAAGAGAAAAAATTAACAAAATTAAATTTTCATTTACTTTAGAATTTTCAAAGTCAAAACTAAATGTCATAACTACAAAAAAAAAAAAAAAATGGAAACTAGATTCTTTTATGAGAACATACACTCAACTACAGTTAATTAAAAATAGTTTTTTTATGTACCTAACCTATACACAATATGTACGAGTATATAATGTAAAGTTCTTAAATGTTTTGGTTTTTTTTTTAAAATTAAAAAATTTAGCAAAAAAAAAATTGAAAATTGAATGGCAAAGAAAATTTTTTAAAGATTTAATCTTAAAAGTATTATAATAATGTGGGAAAGTTTTCTTTTAAAATAGGTGTATATTTTTATATATACATATATATACATATACAAGTTCCTAGATTGTAATATTATTATATAAATGTATATAAGAGTTAATAAATAGATGCAAATACAATGTATGTTTAGTTTTTCCAAAAAAAAAAAGAAAAAATTAAAAACAGGAAAAACTAAAAGAAAATTCTTGTATTTAAATGAAAATTTTCAATTAAGAAAGAATTTTAATTTTGTCAAAAGAAAATTATGTTCCTATGTTCCTTTTTTTTAAGGATGTTACAGAATAAAGTGTTATTAAGTATTAGTGTTCTTCCTATATATATATTGTACTAAGTATATATATATATTAAACTAAAATACACAGGAAATTATTATATAATGTACATATTATTAAAAGAGACGAATTGTACAAGGAAATTTATTCATACTTTAGAACTCAATATTTAAAAAAACAAAAAACTAGAATTTAATTTAATTTTTCGAGTAATTGGTCTTTTTTTTTTTGTTCCAAAGTTTTGTTCCCATCATAGAAGAACAATTCATGACTTTTAAAACTTTTTGTTTTTTTGGTTCTTATTCTTATTTTTTATAATAATATTTTTCTAAATGTGTTCATATATAAAGTACTTAGTCCATAAATAATTGCTTTTAAAATAAATATTATAAAATATATATTTTTGTTCATTAAAATAATTAATACAGGGTGATTTCTTTTAACATTTAGTTTAAGGGTTATTAAGAGAAGTTGTATAATTTTCTGGGATTTTAAAAATTTTCCAACAAGTATTATTTTAGTATTTATTTTAGAATAATTTTAGTAAAATTTTAAATAAAGCTTGTGAGATCATTCATTTAACGGTACAGGGTCAGAACTCCCAGGGTCATAAGTCCCGAGGCTATTTTACAAAAAGGATAATCCCGATTTTTTAAACAAAGTCTCGCATAGTCTCGCATGTATATAATTCAAATTAATATTTTTTTCAATATTACTAATAACCTCTCAGCTGAGAACTATATAAGAGAGATGTGACCCACCACTCTGAGGCAAAACTCCCAGGGTCATAAGTCTCTTATGGAGTTATGGCTCCATAAGTTTAATGTTAAAGGCAGTAATCATCAAACTTAGATAAGATTACATACTGTTATTAAAATTATATTACTAATAGTTTGATTGTTATTTCTTAGAAATTTATAGTAACTTGTACTAGTTCAAAGACCAAATATCTTAGTTGCGTTCAAAATCAAAATTCAATAACACCGTTTTAACTTGTCAGATTATAAATAAATTCTAGATTATTACTTATCATCCTGCTTCGGCGTTATTTAATATTTTAATACATAACTTATCTGCATAGTTCTTATTATGCATAGCTTCTTCTACATTTCTATATCATCATTCGTCAGTGGTCTCTATTAAGTAAAAAGCAGGCAGATATTAAGTTTAGCCTAATACATCTCATAAAATGAAAAATTTTTGTAATTAAACTTTTAAAAGTATGGTTACTTTTTTTTAGTTTAGTTTTTGTTTAGTTTTACTTAAAAGAGTTTTAATTAAAGTTTTAAATAAAACCTAGTACATTATTTACTTTAAGAGAGCTTTACTTAGCTATTACATGAAAATGCTTCTTGGCTCTGCATATAATAGAATATTCCATTAACACTTTACCCGCTTCTGCTTACAAACTTTTTTAGTTTAAAGTTTTCTGGGCTAATTAGTTCGAGTGATAAACAGCAAATTGTGTACACATATGGTCCTTGGTAAAACCATTTCACTACTGGACCAATTGACAAAAAAAAGTTTCACAACAAATTTTCATTGCTTACCTTTCAGTTTTATATAAGTGGTGGTGTTTGACAGCTGGAGTTGATTATATAAAAAGAAATCGGAAAAGTTGCTAACCTGTTTTTACATTTGACGTTCAAGAAAAAAAAAATTCTAAGTTTATTTTGTTCAGTTAAGTCCCATTTTGCTTTGATCAAGATGAAAGTGTAAAGACTATAGCTTCTCTTAAATTACTGCTTCTTTTGAAAGTTTTTTCATATTTAACTTCCCTCAAGAAACGGTTTCGAAGGAATTCTGCTAACACATTCTATTTCCAGACTCGTACATATAGAATACTCGTACACCTTCGATATCAAAAATGGTTAAACATTTGAAAAAACGCTGGGCAGATCTGCTAGATACATGCTGAATCATCGGTATCAATTGATACACATTCAATTAATTTTATATTAAATTAAAATAAAAAAAAGTTTTCTGATATTGAAGACACCCTGTGCACGATCATTTCCATACATTTGTAGAAGAAAATTGAAATATTTTAAAGATAACTCGCACAAAAAAAAAGAAAAGGATGGATATTTATGATATGAAACTTTTTTTTTTTGATAATTAAAAAAGAAACTTCCGGTAAATTATTCTTTAAAAAAAAAAAAAAAAAAATTTAAACTATAGAAAAAGATAGAAAATGTCCATTTTTTTTTTTATAAATTTTTAATATTTGTTATTTCATTCTTTTTTTGCCTTCTTATTTTAATTTTTGTGTAAAAATATTTTAAATATTCTTTTAAATATCAAAAAATTGTTGAACCAACAAAATAATTTGTATCTGAAAGATACAAAATGTATATATATATATATATATAAATATATAATTAAAATAAGTTAAATTTAGAATAAAAATAGAAAATGAAAACAAAAGAGAAAATTTTTTTTTAAAACTACTTTATAAAGTGATAAAGTAATAAGAATTCAAATTAAAATAGAAATATTTATATTAAAAAAAACTATTTCTGTCTCTTTTTTTCATTAAAATAAAAAAAAGTAAAAGCTTGTTAGAAAATTACATTCTAATTTTTTGTAAAAGTTTATTCATGATGGACATGATTTTTTTTTAAATATATTTAAAAGATAACAATTTTTTCCTGATATTTGCATCTAATGCCATCATGAAAGGTAAATTATTTGAAAATCAATTTAAATATTACTTTTTAATGGAAATGTAATTTATTATAAAAGTAATTATTTTACTTTTAATTTTCTGTTTAAATTTTAGAAATTTGACTTTGGAAATTGAATAGGAAAGTTCAAACTATGAATTACATATTAAAATGAAAATAAATTTTCTTTTAAGGAAGTTGGAATAGGATCAGAGGTAGGAGCACATTATATTCTTATAACTATAATTGATATTATTTAATTTTACCTACAATTTAAACATAAGATTCTATTAGACCTTAAAATATCTAGAAACGTCTTATATTTCAATATACACAATTCTATTTGATATGTATTGTAAAGCTTTTAAATTTGAATTATGAGGTATTTCTGTATCTGTGAGTTATATTATTCAATTAAATTTTTTATGTTTATTATGTTAATTTATTAAATATTATTGAGTCAGAATTATTTATTATGTGTTATGTCACTCATTTAAATTTAGTGGCTAATGGTAGTTGAATCAAGTTGAAGTCTGGTTCGAACGTGATTCTCAAATGAAAGGTCGGTACTCTAACCACTGTGCAACTCAGTTGTAAAATCATGAAAAAAGAGAAATATCCCGAACTTATCGTTAATAAGGGGATTCTAATGTCGAATTTTTTTCTTCTATTTAGTAATTATAAATGTAATCTAAGTTCATATTACGAAATTTTTTCCAGGATTCTAGATGAAATTCAAATCACTTTTCATTAAAACCATTTCAAGCAATTTGTCAATTGGTCCGAATTAAATTTTGCTAATATGTAGAATTAACAAATTACAGACACCTACTTCGTTAAAAATTGTTATAGTTTCGAAATATCAGAAATTGAAACAAATATGGGACAATTGATCCACGAAAATTGTAGTGGGAAACATCATATCGATCGGTAATGTTCGACGAACTATTGATCGTCAGAAGATGAAGAACTAATTCTAATCTAATTTTCTAAACAAAATCTCTCTAACATTCACATTATAATTTCATTTCCAGAAATCCTTCATACGTATACTTAAAAAATATAAAAGATCAGACAATTCTTAAAATGTGCGTGCAGCACGTGAAATAGATTCGAACAAATTTTAAGGCTTGAATGCGTCGGAAAGGTATTAATTGAACAAAAAGAACGATATGAATGTGTCTTCAAACTTCCTAACTTAGCGAAATACTAAATTGGAGTGCAGATTAAAATTTTTTGACTTATAACTGTAAAAATTAACAAAATTACGGTTATTTCTTATTCACTTAATAGTCCAAAAAATGTTCAGTGAATTAATTTTGACTTATATGCTTTTTTGCTCGTGTACCTTTAAGGTTAAAATCTTTGACCTGATTTTAGACTCGGTTTGACCTAAAAAACGTCTCGTGTCAAATAAAACAGATTCATTTATTCAGAATATTGAAATAATATCCGATAGGAAAACTAATAAATATTATATTGATTAAAATTGTCACGTTATAAACATTTACTTTATAATTTTCAATATATAATTAAGATATCAAACTATTTTATTATTACATTTTACAAAATTAACAATCTGACAAAGAAATATAAATTATTTGTTTAATTTTATTTATGTAATCTTGTATTTTTATTGACTGTGGAAAGTCACATAAACTTAAATACCAATTAAATAAATTTACCCATTAATAAAAAAAAAATTGAAAAAACCTTTTAATATTTTAAATTTTATTAAATCAAAAACGTTTAACTACAGGATCATAACATATAATTACAATTAAATTGAAAAAGAAAGTAATCATTTATTATTCTATTAAATACTAGTTACAATAACTTGAAATATTCATTTAAAGTAATTTTTTCAAAAACGAAACTATTTTGAAAGTTTTGTGTCCAGAATATAAACGGAAACGGAATTTAAAAAAGAAATGTAATACATTTATTATAAAGGTAATATTTCGATTAGAATGCTGACTTACTATTGGAGGAAAATTTTAACTAAATACTTTATTTATTTTGATGGTCCCCGTTGGGAAAGCATAGAAGCATATGACTTTTAAGCTCGGGTTGTGGACTCGAACCCTGTTCAGGTAACAAAAACAAGTTGTTAGAAGAATGTGCTTAAATCTTGCACATCTCACTTCCGCCATATTAGAAGAAAAGCTCTATAGAGCTGGAATCAAGTGTTTACAGGGTCTTATCCAAGTTCTTATTTGTAATTTGGTATGAAGTTCACAATTTTTCGTAGTTGACCAATTCATTCCAAGTAAAATTTCTGAAATTCATTTAAATTACTTTATATATTAATTGCATCAACAGATTTTTTTAACATACAAATGGATCCATTACTCTTTTCTTTTTACTCTATACTCTATTAAACTCTTCCATGGGTTGGAACAAATTATCGTACGAAGAAGAAGTAGTAAATATTCCGCTTCTAACCTTCTTACCCGTTGTGAACTAATTATTCAGTTTCATTGGAAAATATTTCAGAAGCAAAAACAAACCTACAACATACTTGTCTAGGTCACAACTAAGAGGCGGAAAAGCTGAAGCTATGCACCAAAAGCCTAAAGACAGAAATCGATACTTTCCCTCTCCTTTAGACTTTTAGGGTGTTTCATACACTGGTTTGGAAAAAGGGAATCATACATTTGAGAGGTGACAATTATAACGTAGGGAATAAAACTTGAACGACAAGGTTAATAATGTTATACGTATTTTAAATTATCCTATAGTTTTCCAGGCCACAACCACGTTACTGTCTAAATCATTATTTACAAAAAAAGTAAATAAAAATGATAGGCTTTATTCAATGCTTTCTGGCACTCCCAAAAATAAAAAAAAATAAAAAAAACACGCTGCATGCAATTCCTATTAAAAAATTCCGAAGGAATTTTAAATTCCTCCTACCAAACCTATATATTTTAATTTTTTTTTTCATGATTAGATTTTACCGTTTATTTTTTTTAATTTAAATTTTCCATCAATATTTTTCAATTTATATTGTATAGATTTCGTTAAATTTTCAATATTTTTTTCATAGTTTAATTTGAATTAGAATATCGTTGATTACTTACAGCCCTAATTCTCTTCCTACAATGTATTCAAGAGATAGTTTTCAAAAATTAATAATTAATTATTTCAAGTATTCGTGTATTATTCTTGTTTTCTAAAAAACAACAAAATTGAAGTTAAATTCAAATTTACAAATAAAAAAATCAATAATTGCAAATAATTGATATGTAATTGATATCAGTATTCAAATTATAGAAAAATATTTTTGGAATACGAGTGATTTATAACGATAACATAATGGTTAGAGATGGTAGAATTTATTTATACAATTTGATATTTTCTTTTTTAAATTTCATTTTTTCTTGTTTTTTGCATTAAAATAAATTTAATTTCAAATTATTTTAGATGAAAATAAAATCAATTTTTAATTACTCGTATATAGATACTTATCATTGTAATCAATTATAGTTAATATAAATTGATAACCACGATAATTTCTTGAAATTGACGTTGAACTTTCGTCATTGATATTCTGTTATAAATTCAGTAAATAATGCAAATTTTATGTAAGTATATTATTATATATATATATATATTATTATATATTTGAATATTCTTTGCCAATAACATGATATTGCATAATCAGATTGATGTTCGCAATTCTCATCAATATGGGATGTTTGAGATTCAGTCACCATAGCAACTAACTTTAATGTTAAATGGAAAAAGTTTTAAATATGATTTAATTGAAATAATTTGGATTGCACTGTGGCAATTCAGAAATTGGCATCTTTTTGAAAGTTTTTTTTTAACGAGGAACAGTGATTCCCAAAGTTTTGAAGGCCACCTATTGAAGCTGTTGCCGAGTTCCTTTAGGTAGTACGGGACTTTAAAAAACCAAAACTACGCCTTTTTTTAATCAAATTTTAGGGCTGGACCTGTGACATAAATATACCCTTCGGTTTCGAGGATTAGAATTTTTGGGTATCGCGTTTATTTAAATATAATGAAACACTCTTTAATAGCCCTACAATTTTTTAAACTAAGGAAAATTTTAATAATTTAGTAAATTTATTCTAAAAATTCAGTAAAGTGGCGGCTTTTCAATCGGGGGTACAAACCCTAGTCGGATCATTTCTAATAAAAAAATATAGTGTATATTACAATAATTTAATAATAAGTCCAAAAGTCAAATCGGCAAAGTGTTAGTCTACAAATAAATAAATAAATAAATAAATAAAAATTCAATTTAGTTTTTAATTTCGAAAAATCACAAGTCATGGTTGCTTAGAAGCATATTGGGTTTCAAAATTATTGAATGTATATTTCGCATTGAAAAATTAAAAAATCGTTTGTTCTATTTGAATAAATATTATTTTATAGTCAAATCATTAATTAAAAATTATTTATTTTTTATTTCATTTATTGTTTTTTTTAATACATCAGTTAAATCAATTTGATTGATTGATTGAATGTGAATCGAAATGTTTGAATGAATTTAATTAGAAATTATTATTTTATTCAAATGAATCGATTTATAAAATAATCAACTATCGTTTTTTTTTTGTATTTCGTGATAATCAATGAAATGGAATATAATTGGAACATATGTATATAAATAATATGTAAAAGGGATTTAAAAGGGAAAATAAGTAAAAGGGATGGGTTAATGTCAATGTACTAATTAATTTAAAAAAAAAAATAAATTTAAAAGTAAATGTATTCATTTTTAATGAAAATATATAAAATAAATAAAATTAATACTTTGCAAAATAATAAATAAATATAATTAGCTACTTAAACTAGTTTGATGTATATATCTTTGTTTTTTTGAAAATTTTTGAATGTCAATGTATATTATTTTGTGTACTTTAATAGTAATACTTTAAAAAAATCTAAAGATTGGTTTAAAAAATAATCAAATGAAGGGTTGTATTGAAAAGTTGCAAATATATAAAATGGAAATTGTAGCTGCAACTCATAGATGCAGAAAACTCAAATACAAAATACAAAAATTATTACAATATAATATCATATTCACATTACGTAAAAAACCTACTAAATAGCCTAGTTTTAAAATCAACCGTTCAGACTATCGTTATGCATGAACCTATTATTGTTTGACGTTTCTAAAATTGACTGTAAATTAATTAAAAATGAACAAGGAAAAAATTTATTTACTGCTTAAAGTAATTATATTTTTACATTTTAAATTTTAATATTACGACATTTTATTACATAATAAATAAATATTTTCTTTTAAAATTCAAAAAAAAAAAAAAAGACTATTTGTTTATTTTTAAAAATAAGCAACAATGACATTTTACAACAAAATCACGTAGGGATGTAAAAAAATTCAAACAATAATCGAATATATCAAAAAATTTTATTCAAAAACCTAGTTATAATCCTTAAAGTTAACTAGGACTTTCAAAATTCTGGTTAATTTTGACAGCAATTTTAAATATGAGAAAACTTTGTTACAAACCACGCATGAACCTGATTTCTTCGAAGAATCTGGATCTAGTTCATAGTGTGAACATAGTTAAAGACGTTTCTTCATATTATAAGACGTTTCTTCATACTATCTCATATTTAAATTATATACTTGTATATGAAATTCATTAAGATCAATTCTAATATCAAGAATATAATATGATCCCTTGTTACAACATGTACCTTTAGTGAACAACTTTTGAAAAAAAAAAGGTTCTCTCGGCTTTAACTACATTTGTCGTCTGGAATATATTTAATTTGAACCTATTTTTAAAAGTTTTGACGTTTAAATATTGGAAATAAGTTTCTTTGTAGATTTATACCTATCTGTCATTAATGTCACAATTATTAGTGTATCACATAAGGTTATCATAATTTCGTCATTCCCATAGTTTCAAATTAGGTGTCCTTCAAGTGTCTCGCTTAATTAATACGTTAATTCGTTTATAAATAAAATAATTTGATATTCTTCTTTAAAAAAGACGCCAATTTTTAATTATTTATTTTTTAATCAATTAATCAAAATTAATTTGTTAAAAAATATTTGCTCATTTTAATAAATAGTCATATTTTAGGTAAAATTAATTAATTTAAAAAAAAAAAAAAAAATTTTAATTTAAAATTAGATAATAAGAAAAATTAAATAAAAAATAATTCAATTTTTCAAAAAATTTTAAAATTAAAAAAAAAATATTTTTGTCTAATTTTTCATTTTTTTATGTCGGAAACACATGCTTCATAAAAAAAACTTCAGCGAAAACAAGGAACGGATGAATAATTATAGTATCCATATTAGATTCTGTGTAAAATGTCAACTTTAATTTATGTTGTAATGAATTTTTTCTATCATTTTAAAACTTTTCTAAAATTTCACGTGGGTATTTTCGAGTCCTTTTTTAAGGACATTTCAAGAATACATAATTAAAGTTAATGAATGATGAATGCTTTTTGTTATCACTTATCAATTTCAAAATATTATTTAAATTGTTTTAATTTACTAGTTGATGTTCATTTTTTCCCTAGTTTCTTTTTTAATTTTAATTAAATATTCGTAACGCAACTTTGTTTACACAATTTTTTTTTATTTTAAATTGTTTAAAAACACAGTTAAGGAACCGAATAATTAACGTCCGTGTATAATAGATAAATAAGCACAAGTTTTTGCTGAAAATTTTCTGTTATGGTAGGGTACACTTTTTTATTAGTTTTTTGATTGATTACTAGGCTGTATAACTTATTCCCCAAGATTATGTAATAGGTATAAATATTATGTTTGTACGCCATCTGTTTTCCTGTGTCAGAATTATTTTCTTATTATTTTAATATCGACCCTATTATTTAAATCTAATTTGACTGGAGGTTTGTATCCAATGCACCTTGTTTGATAGACGGTAGGTTTAACTAAAACGTAATTGGTTTTGTTCCAAGGGGGGTGGAAACCTTGAAAGACATTAAAAAAAAAACCCTGGATAGGTATTAAAATTTTTGCAAAGAAAAACCTCCTGGAGGGGTAGGCAGAATTGCGGAATAAACAGACAAATTACAAACGCAGCATAAAAACTGACATATAAGGATAGGAAAGCGATAGATAGGAAGGAAATTTTAATTTAATTTCATTTTTAATAGAGAATTTAGAAGAAATAATCTGATTTCCTTGTAAATTTTATTAAATTGCAAGAATATTCTTATTAATTTGTTGTTTTTCTGAATTTTAATTACAATCAAAAATTCTCAGCAAAATCAAATTAGAATAAAACTCATGTCCCTCCTAACAGAAATTCGAGGGCATGAAAAATTTTTTTTAAAAAATTATTCAATTAAAATATTTAAATCGGGATATAATATTTAAGTAATTGCCATAGCAACGGTAAATTGACCTTCAAAATATTTTTAAATTATCACGAATACAGAAAAAATTGCTACGGAAACCCTTAGGGATTCTGCGTTTTTACACTTCTCTACACTGATGCTTATATTTATATCAATATATATATGCAATATAATGTAAGTATTGGGTATATCTATTGGAAAGAATAAACTTTTTTAATTAGAACTTTATAAATAATCAGAATTTTCTTCTTTAATTCATTGATTCAAATTACATTTTATTTTAGTTTTCCATACCTTCACAGTACACCGCAGACACAATAATACAAGAACCCCAGAAGATGTGAGGTATATTTTTAGCAATTAGTGAGTTCTTTAAAAGCTTGGAAACTTTAATTAAACACAAAAAAAAAAAATATTATGTAATTAAAAAATGTTTTTTTTAAATTTTACTTTAAAAATTTAATATAGACTTCTTTGCAAAAATAAAGGGTTGAAAAATGAATCCCTTCAATTGTAATTAAAAAATCCCCCTGAATCGTTAAAAATTACGGAATTAACTTTTATAAATGAAAAAACAAAAATACAAGAAATACTCAAATAATAATTTGGTTGACTGATTTTAAATAATACTTAAAAGATTTAAAATTGTAACAAATTTTATTATTTTATATCTATCATAAAGACAAGACGTAAAGGTTGTTGACCTAATTACCAAAAAAAAAATTCTAAAATGTTACGACATATTATAGATAGGGAAGGACTGTCTTCGTTTTTAATCTGCTTCCTTCTTTATCAATTTATTCATTAAAATCCTGTTTTATTTTTATTTATTTTACACAGTCCTACTACTTTTCTTTTTATTATGCCTACCGCCATCTCAAACTCAAAACATTAACATTTATTTTGTTTTTATCTAATTAATTAGATTTATTATCAAACAAAGTTAAAGTCACGAAGACAACCATTGTTGTGTATTGTGTATATAGCCATTGTTTACTTTTGTTTTGTACATTGTGTCATTATAAAATTTAAATTTAAAAGAAAAACAAGTAATAAAAGAACAGTAAATCGATGCAACCTACTTAGTAACTCCCTACACCTGACAATTTCAATTGACAGTTACACGAACCACAAGTTCAACTCATTTCAGATTTTGAGGAACATTAAGCAAACAGGACTTTGCACCAAATTTCAATTTTCTAACTTATTT
Source organism: Dolichopus griseipennis (assembly GCA_963082915.1). NCBI lineage: Eukaryota > Metazoa > Arthropoda > Insecta > Diptera > Dolichopodidae > Dolichopus > Dolichopus griseipennis. The sequence goes on from OY720443.1 coordinate 26,478,701, forward strand.
AATTTCGAAGATATGATGGTAAGGTTTAAAGAGGCGGGTGGCATCTATCTGAGCCACTACGGTTACTACCTCTCAAATTTTAGAAACATAAAGAAATCAGGACAGAACGCTCTTGTACCAAATTTCGTATTGCTATATTTATTAATTTCGAAGACATGCTTATGGGGTCTTGGGAGGGATGTGATAGGTATACCGAAACCACTACTTCAAATTATTTTAATACTCAAGAACATAATGGAAACCGGACAGATCAACCATTTTTTAAATTTAAAGATTCAAGGGTTATTAATTTAAAAAATATTCGGCTTAGATATTGGGAGGTGTTTCAAGGGAACCGGAAGAACCACTTAAAGCCATCACACGGACATCACGACATCAACTCAGGAAAGTGTGTCAGAGGAACCGGATCAACCACTTAAATTCAACAGACAGACATCACGAAATCGGACTCTGGAGGTGACACTGATCAAAATTATATACACTCTTCAATGTCTAGCTTGCCTCTAGCTTGCTTACTTTCGATGGTTACAAACACCCTACCAAGTTAACATACCTCTACACTTATTTTAGGTGTAGGGTATAAAAATCATTTAATCAGATTTCCTTCCTCTACGCACATAATTATTTAAAAATGATTTTTAACATAACCCAGACATTTTATTTCATCAAAAAAATTCCAAACTTAAGTATAGTCCCATATCTTTAAGATATATATATATATATAGCTTTCAAAAAGAATTCCATTTCATAATTTATCATTTGGTGACTTTTGAGTATTTGTGCACCTTCATAAAATCAAAAACCCTCTTCTTATTCTCTACCAAACTTCTTTTATTGTTAAAGTTTCTTGTTGTTGTTTGTTCTTTTCCTTCCGTTCTTTAAATTGTGAAATTTGAAGTTTTTTTTTTCTCCAGATCAGATGGTTAAGTTACAGATAAGAAGACATTTTAAGATTCCTTACAATTCCAAACATTTTATACGCTTTTATTGTATATATATACAAAAGTATATAAAAAACGGAAGGTAATATAAAATTATTGTATATATGTATATAATCCTCAACCCCTTTTTTGTTCCGATTCTGTTACATTCAACGTTATTAAATACAGGAAATAGTTAACAATTGTTGTTAAAATAGGACGTGATGACAACACTTCTCCAAATATTCACTTTATCTACACCACTTGGTTTATTGTTACAAGTAATTATGATGTAAGACTTTTTTTTTTATTTTTTGTATATAAGTTAAGTAGAAAGGGTTCAAAATAATAATAATAATAAAAAAAAGAAATAATATTTTCGCACGTTCTATTAATGAAAATGGAAAAATAAAAAACGCTTGAGTACGATGAAATTTTGATGTTTTCATTAAACAAAATATATGAGGAAAATCTTTTTAATGGTCTTTTATTTTTAAAAAAAAGGGTGATCTAAGATTTTGAGATTATGCTGAGAGTAATAAAATAATATTTTACTTGAAAGACTACCAGGTGCAGAGGTGTGGTAGCTCTGCTCCTATAGCTACATTATTCCTACGCTTGTTAGGAAAGTTTAAATGCACAATAACGAAGCATTACTAAACCTTTGGTTTCCATATACATTATATAAAATTTGAAATAACCTCCATTTTTGATTTAAAGTGGGCCTACTAAATTTTAATACCCTACATCAGAAATAGGTTTATGGGTGAATTAACGTTGGTACGGTGTTTGTAGCCATCGAAACTTTTGATCAGCGTCATTTTCATTTTGATCAGAGTCAATTTAGCGCTGTCTGTCCGACCGTATGCCGAATAACTCAAAAAGTTATCACTCTCTCTTGATGAAATTTATACCGTTACTAATGGTGAAAGGAAGCCGGGTATTGAAAATGGGCAAAATTGAACCATGGATTGGGATCCTGAAAGCTTTTCACCGTGTAAAACTTTGTCACCATTATCTGGAAACTACTAATATAGGTTTTTTCGGTGTGATTTGGTTAACTGCAATTATATTTAAAGTAATTATTTTGTGTCATTTCTTTTTCATTTAAAAATTTTTTACATCAAAAAATATGAGATTGTCCGCATTGTCCCCATGTAATTTTATAATGTCCTAAGTTCTTATCACAGTTTTTCAGATCGAAAGTTATATTAGGATTAACATGAACAATTTTTTTTAATAATAAAAAATGATTATGTAATGTTTACTCTGAATTATGATTCAGGTGAGAGTTGCATTATAAAAAAACAAATAATCAGCATTGCCAGGTGTACTCATTTCTATTAAAATTAAATTTAGAAGAATGATTTAAAATTAAATGTGATTCAATAACTAACTGAATAAAGTTGAAAGTATGGTAGCAAGAGAAATTTTTAAAAGTGATTAAATTTTTATAAATTTTAATTTATATCTTATGTTGCCAAGTGCACATTTGTTTAAGTACTTAAGAGATTAAGCACTGATGTTAATTGGTAACTCTGTAACAAAATACTAAAATGAATACTTGAGCTAAGACATCTGATGAAGATTCAAAAATAATCTGCAAACTCTAAAAAAAACTTTAAACCAAAGTATAAGTAGTATCGTCCTCTCTTTAGTCTGAAGGTATCCTAAGGATGCAACTTCAGAGACAACTTCAGACAACTTCTAAAAATTTTTCCAACTCATAAAACTCTTCATAAAAAAGATGGCACATTCACTTGTATTACATTTACATTCTACAGCATGAGCCACTTAATACTACCGCTTTAAGTTTGAATTTTGTTACTGCATAAAATAAACTTAATTTCCTCTTAACCTGGCAACACTATTTGTTTATTTTGTTTTGAATACCCAATCCCGATTATGAAAATGATTATGAAGAAAATCAGAATGACGATGATGACGGTGAGGTGTGCTTTATTTTTTATAAACTAAAAATGTAGTATAGCTTTTATTTAAAATGATTTTTCAAAAAAAAAAAATAACGGAAAATAAAAAGCGTCCATGAAAAAAAAATGATATTTTGTAACTGTGTTATTGTTTGTATTTTTTTTATAATGTTCAAAAAATGTGTAAAACATGCAACAGTTATGTGTCAGTTAATTCATTCTCCAGAACAAGTTTATAAAGATGCGCCCATTTATATAAAATTGGATATGTGTGTGTATGTGTATATTTAATATTAACCGTATTTTGTTACCGTTATATTGATATTATTATGAATGAATTACACAATTTAAGAATATTTTGTCATTATTATCCGTTATTTTGTTCAGTTTTGGATTAGAAGTCGCCTTCATCATCGTTTTTTTATTGTTATTTTGAGGTCTTTTTAATGGTAATGATGATTTTCTGATTTTTATGTTTTATGTTGATGTATTAAACGTAAACAATAATAACAGTAAATTGAAAAGAATAAATATGGGTGTATTAATGTAAGCATACCATAATAATAATATAATAATCAATTTTGTGTAAGGAAAAAAAAAATAAAAGGAAATAAATGTCGTGAAAAGTATAACAGTAAAATATGAAAAATTAAATAAATTTTTGTATAAAATAAATTGTGTTGTGGTAAAAAAAAAAGACATTGTAATCATAAATATTATTTTTTTTTCAATGTCATTGCAAAGAATCAATATATATATTTATTATTTTGTTATTTAATTTTTATTTTTATTACAATTTCTAGATGATTTCATTGAATTTTAATGAATTCTGTTTTAATCTATTGTACTTTTAATATTATCTTCCTTTTTGTGCCTTTAAGTTAATCCTCTTAGACATCCATAGAATATCTCCCTGGTGTTGTGGCAGATTTTAGGGACAAAATACCTCCTTTCCTTTAGCTATTGTAATGAAATAATCCTCTTACTGCCCATGTATTTAATTGACTAGTTATATAGTCAGGGATGAGGAAACGTTTTATTTTGATAACATTGAATAAGAACGGGAGGGTAATCAATTCGTCTATTGGATAATCTTCTTTATTAGTTATTGAATATAGTCAGTTCTTTTATGATTATGTAACACTATGTAAGATTGAGGAAGAGTCTAGAGTAAAATGTGTTAATTCTAGGACACCCGCATGAACGTTATATAAACATTATATCATTCGGTTAATTACTTTTTGCCATATTTGAAATACAGAGAACTTATTAAACTCCTTTAGTGTCATTTGACTTCATTTTACGTAAATAGCCTGCATTCCAATTCCCTATATTTCATTATTTCACTGTACTTCTGATTAGAAAAATTTTTTCATAAACATTTATATGCGGAATCTCCAATTTGAAGACATTTTAGAGCTAGTACCGAGAAAGGTTAAGTTATAGATCATTTAAACCATTCTAAAACTTGTTTTACTATGAAAAATATAACGGTGAAATTAAACTCTCTACTATTTTACAAAATTATATTATGTATTTGTTGCATGTGCCATCCTAACATATAGGCGTTGTGACCCGTTGTGCACCCACTTTCAATGCTTTTTTATCAATTTATAAGTAGTATTATTTATTTTGTTTATATTATTTATTTGTATATTTTTAAATTATATTTGGTTACCATGGTGATTTGTAAAGTAATAACTTCAATAACTTTTTTAAATTAAAAATTCCGATTTGAACCCGCAATCTTTCGGTTTTAAGCCAAATGCTCTCCCACTAACCCACTGAGGCCCCTATATTATGTATTACCTATATATTTTAATAATTTAATTTTCACCCCCCAAAAAAATTTAATTTTTCCAATTAATATTTTATGTAAATTTTGTTTTTGTAACTAATAAAAACTTTTTAATTACAAATCAAATTCGGTTTAATAAATATTCAAATTTAAATTAAATTGGAAAAAAAAAACAAAAATCTGAAAATAATTTGAAGAAATCTTAAATATTATACATATATAAACCACCAACAACTATAAAACCATTAATAAATTCAATATAAACATTTTCTTTACTTATTTATTAAATAAAAATTAATTGAAAAAAACGTAAAAGTTTTTAAAGTATTTTTTTTTTATCATGAAAAATAATAATTTTGTTCTTCATTACATTATAAAAAAAATTAAAGAGAAAGTTATTTAATATATATATATATATACATATATACCTAACCTACAGATAAAATTGGTTCTGAGTTCTTATTTACATAAAAGATGTAAAAATTAATTTGATTTTAATCTTAAAAATCATTTGGTTCAAAACAATTTTTGTGCCAATTTTCTCATACCTGGCAACTATTTTTTTTTTCCTTAAACAAACGAATTTTTTGTTGTTGTTTTTTTTTTTTTTTAAAAACTACTTCAAAACAAATCAGAAACTTTTTCCAAACAATTTTTTTTTTCTTTAAATCTCTCTTTTCCATTCCAGTCCAGTGTGCTCTGTCTCCTCTCTATGCCTGTCCCTCTTTCTCTCTATGTCTCTCTCTCTCTCTGTAACTCTAGAGCAGCCTCTTCTTTGGGAAGAGTTTGCCTCAACTTCTTTTAATTTTAGAAATATATAAAATAAATAAATAAAAATGAATACAAAAATTCGAAATCGATAACATGGCGTTATTTTCAATAAAAAAAAAAAAAAAAAAAAAAAATTTAATTGAAATTGCTCAAAAGAAAACATAAACAAACAAAAAGAAAGAGACAACAAATGAAAAAAAAAAAAAACAAATTAAAGTGAGAGATAATATAAAAAAATTAAATGGATTTATTCACCTTTAGCATAAATTATGAAGACGATTTCAAAAATTTTTTTTTATTTTTCTTCCTAGAAATTGTATTGATTTGCTTTCTTTTTTTTAAATTTTATTTTCTCTATCTCTTTCTATTCTGTTTATATTAAAAATTTATTTGTTTGTTTGATTTGAATTTTTTTTTTTTTCATTTTTCAGTTACGTTTCAAAAATAACTTCCGTTCGAATAATATTCGTTTCGTTTCATTCCATTTGAAACGACAGATGAGAGAAATGAATTATTTAGAGATGCCATAGATAAAGTGAATGAAAGCAAGCAAAATATGTAATAAAAGAAAGAGAAAACCGATTATTCTTGTTGTTATTTTGTTTGTGTTATTATTTTTATTTTTTGCAATTGATTTTCCTTCTCAATAATTCTTTACTTTTTTTTTCTCTTTTTTTTTTTGAAAATATTTTCTTAAATTACTCCCTTTTTTTCTTGATAACAAGGACGAATACCAGTTTTGTTTTTTTGGTCATTGTTGCGTAAAAGTCCTTAATTTTGTATATATATATATACCTATTTATATATAAATTTTTTTTCAATTTGATTGCGGTATTCTTTTACGATTTCTTGTTATAATTCTGATTCTTCTTTACAAAATTTGTTTTTTTATTATTTTCTCATCTACTTTAGGTTATTTCAATACAAGCTGATGGTAGCCTTGAATTAAGTATCATTTATTGGTTTACATTTTTATATTAATTCCCCCGGAAGTATATTTTGAAAAAATTGTTTTAAAAAAAAATATATTTGATATTATAAATTTGGTTTTTGGTTCAATTGTTTCTTAAAAAAATTTGTTTGTTTTAAGTTATTACGCATTGAATCTCTTTAATTAAATGCCATTTAGGGTAAGTGGATGTCAGTAGAATGATTCAAAGTGCATTAGTGCATAGTGCATAGTGCATAGCAATTACAGGTGCTAAGAAAAATTAATGGATCATAAACGATGTGGTGTAGAAAAAGTTATGAAATGTCTTTAAAGGTAAGTTATGTCACCAATTTGTGGAATTCACGATGAGGATGACGCATCTTCAAGAACTGCTGTTTCTTCGTTGGTTTTAAATAAGATGAGTAGGGAATTAAATGGTGGGGAGGTGAATGTTAAATAGTAGGGAATGATGGAAAGAATGAAAATGGTAGAAAAAGTAGGGATGTTGAAAAAAATTGTAGAATCGCTGTTCGAAGCTGAATGCCTGTTAAGGCTTCATATATTCATTTGTGAGTATATTACAACAAGAGAAGGGATGTAATGGTAGTTTTGGTTTTGTATACGCTAGTGTTAAGAAACGGATTCCTTTATAAATAATATGTAGATTTAGTTGGAAAGGGAGGGAACAAGGATATCAAAAGGGAATCTAGTGGCAGATTGGAAATGAATGTGGAAAGATTCGTTTTGAATTCTTGCAATTTGTAGTATAGAACGTAATTAACACATTACATAAAAGCATATTCCACATTTTAGCAGTTCTCACAACATCTTGGAATTTCCACAGTGTGGAAAATTACACTTTTTGCTTCTCTGGTATCGCCTTGGAATTGTTTAAGAGGAGGTATAATTGACTTTAGTTCAATAAAGCAAAAGTTAAGAAAGTGCAATTACCAAGTTATATCAGAACATAAGTTTCAATAACTCTAAGTTTCATACTATCTATCAATATTTTCTTTTGAGGTCATGATATCAGGACACATTATACTATTTAAGGTTATGTTTTTATATTGAAGATATTAAAATTCAATAATTAAATTCATTTTAAATCCCCATTTACAAACTAATAAAATTGTTTTCACTAAATGTATATAATATCATTTATATACCATCCTATTCCTATAGTTTACCAAATCCATTTCAATTATAATATATTTATTTTCATCTTCTTTTGACTATGATTAAATTTACAAAAAAACAGAAGAAATTTAAGAACCAGAGTAATACAATAGAAATACCTTGAAATTAATTTTTCTTTTACTTTTATTTCTTGTGACAATCCAATGTGTATTTATTGCTTTGTATATAGAGTGAAGTAAAAATGAAAATGTCCTCAAAGTTACCTTAGGTGATAATGAGATCAACATAAAAAATTTGTATACTATACTGTTTCATTGGTACTTTAATCATTACCTTGAAACAATCTGAATGAAAAAATAAAACTTTTATTTCGTTTTTTTAAGTAATTTTTCTTAAGAGGTACTCTTTCATTTGCTTCAATGAAAATTTTTTTTTTTTTTTTTATTTCATTTTGGTTCTTGCAACAAATAAATAAAAACATTTATATATATATTTTTTTTGATAAATACCTTAATGATAAAAAGTTTTTTTTAAGAAAAACAAGAAGGACGAAAAAGGACGAAAAAAAATTTTAATGAAACTTTTTTATCAAAGGGAATTTATATTGAAAAGAAATGAAAAGTAAAAACTTTTTTTTCCTGCAATAGAGTAAAAGTTTTGGAAACAATATAAATCGTTTTAGATTGAGGTAAATTTTGGTCCTCTATATTTAAAGATTACGTCTAAATGAAGGTCTAAAATGATACTTTGATTCAAAATTAATAATTTGACTTTAAATTAATAAAACGGTCAACAGAATATGATTTGAATTACTTATTTATTTTACATACTTGTCCTAACCTAACCTTGATGTCAAAACTTTATTTAAGTTATCGCTTTAGAAATTTTTGCAACTTTGAATGTCAAAAATCTATTATAAGTCGTTAGAATAATTTTTGAATTTATTAAATTGAAATAATTTCCATGCCGATAGGTTTTAAAGATTTACATAAGAGTGTGGAAGTTTTCATGTGCAGTGGATGAAAAATTCAACGGCACTTTGACATTGAAAAATTAAGGTTTGGAGAAATTTATAGAATTCACCAATCATTTTAAATTAAAATTTATTAAATTCTCTTCAATTCTTGTACATTTAAATATTCACAATAGTTTAAAAATAAAAGTATTTTTTAAAAAAAAGAATTTGAAAATTTTTGAACCTATCAATAGTAAAGTTGTATTTTGCTGCTTGATTTACTTATAAAACAAAATCTTCAGAAATATACATTTTTTAAATTTACGATATACCCTGTTTTTTTTAACGATATTGGGTCATTTGCAGCATCAATCGTATCAAGGTTTGTTTTATAGTATCGGAAATTGTATATTGCATCAATAAATAATTAAGTTTTCATTTAGATAAACTTTAAGGTATATTTTCTTTAGAGAGAAGTAGGTGAATATGTCTAAGGAGACTTTAATAACAAGAATGAGTTCTTAAGAAATTGTTGTAAAATTAATAAAATAATTTATTTTGCAAAAATTATTTGTTAAAAAGAGTTTTTAAATTAAATCTTGGGTTAGGATGGAGTGAAATATGGAGTGACTTTTAGTTTTTGACTTTTGCGTCTATCAAACTCTTGATGAAATTTCTTATATCAAAAACGAATTTGATTCAAGGATTGACTTATAAACTTAGAGACTAAATCTAATTAAATTTATTTTACGAATATAAGTTAAAATTTACATTTAAACTTAGCAGTTAAACTCGAAAATAAATAAAATTAAGGACATCTGACTGTTTAAAAAATTATCATTTGATAAAAAATTAATTCTATACAAAGTTCTGTATAACTACTTTGTCATTAAATACTTAAATTATTAAAAATTTTATTAAAAATTAATATACTAAAATCGGATTTAAATATTAATTTTACATAATGTAAAAATTTAACGCAAAATGTTTTAAATTCTCTAAAATTAAAAAAACAAAAAAAAAAAAACAGAATTCACCTGTTAAAAAATAAAGGTGAAAACAAAAATGAAACTCTCATAAAAATGAAACATTTATTACCAATTTTAAAACTTTTTTTATTTTCATCTGAAACTGTGTGTATATGGTGGAAAGTTATTTTAAGGTTAAAAATAATTGAAAATTTCATTACAGAGTGATTGTGGTGGTGGTGTTGGTTGTTTTATTTGAGCGAGTGCAGAAAAAAAAAAAATAACAAATAAAAAAAACTATAACGGGATAATTAAAGTCAGTTATTTTTCCCTTTATTGTTGTTATGGCGTGTTTTATTTATTTTTTTTTATTTTATTTAACTTTATCGCTGAGATTTTATGAACATTAAGTTTAATAAGCTTTTAGGCGACGTTAAAATCCTTATAAGTTAGTAAATTTTGATTAAAATTGTATTCTCTCTCACTCTCTTTTGACTTTTTGTAAGATAAAGTGTTGCCGTTTTATTTTGATTTGCATTGTTTTTAAATTTAACATTTGCTTCTCATTATAACGACGAATTTAATTTTGAGTATGGATACTTTTAATTTATTTGACCAGTGGCTGAGTGGTGAAGTCGTCGACCATTTGGAAGGTCTCGGATTCAAACCCCGGTTAGATCAAATAAAAAAACAATACCGTAAAATTGTATAATTATATCGTAATAAATAGTTAATAAGGTAATATGAAACATGATTTAATTAAAATATATATAAAAATAACTCCTTGTGTTAGACAATAGATGTCGCTCAAAAATAACATTTGTGCATTTATAATCATATACAAAAGCTACAGCCGGTTATTCAACGGCTTAGTGAATATAATGATTGAAGAAACTGAAGTTTAATCTAAATAGACTTGGGGAATGTCGTACGCTCTTTAAATGAGTGGAAAAGAAAAAAGGTTTCAGAGGTTTCATATTTGGTATACATATTCTTTTGATTTGACAATTTGATCTTTGACTGTTAATTTTCACTTTGAGCGTTGGAATTCAAGTAAGTTTGTTCTGAGAACAGTTATACTTAGGTTGAATGATCGGCATCTACTCTGAGAATAAACCTGATTAGAAAGTCACAAATGCCAAGAGGGTCAAACTAAGTATCTCAAGATAGTATCCACACAATCTTACATTTTTATGAAAACAATCTTACATTTTTATACACATTATTTTAACCAGCTTGCAACTCTAATTTCATAACTATATACTAACTAATACAGTTTAATGAGTAATAAAAAAAAGGGTAGTAAAAGATTGTCCTATATATGAATATAAAAGAGTTTTAAAAATTATTACTTAAAAAAAAACAAAAACCAATGAAACTATAAAATATAATAAGATATAAAATATATACATATATTTTTTTTTGTATTTAAGAAAGAGCTGTATAGGTGCAAAGCATAGAAGATAATGAAAAATATCATAATAATAAAAACTATATTGTTTCACAATTTAATATAAACAAGTAAAGAAACAATCAGTCGGTGCAACCGACTTAGAAATACCCTACACCTATTTGGTTCAAATTTAAGGACATATCCATAAGTCATTTTAACACCATAAAAGCTGTTATTAATTTGATCGTAAGACATAGCTAGCCAAATTAACTTTATAATACTAAAAACATTTTCTAATTATATTATCTATTAAAAAATATTACAAATTCTTACTAATTTGTCTATTTAAAAATATTCAAAAACAAGCAAACTTGAAATAAATGAAAATATATTTATTCCAACTCAATTACAAAATGAAAAAATTCTAATTATTAAATTTTGTGATAAAAAGATAATCAAAGCATAATATATTTAATAATCCAAATTTTTAAAAATTGCAATTATTTTAAGTGGTTAGTTTATATACCTAATAGAAAAGCTTACAAACGCAAAATATGCAATAAATGTATTTCTAAAATACAATTACAAATTTAGACCTTTTCATATAATTCATTTAAATATTCAAATAAATTTTACATAAATGCAGCAAGTACCTTTGAATATAGCTGAACCACTACAATTAAGTCTAGATTTCGGAGACACATAGGACATAGGAAATATATTCTTTGGCTTTGAAATTAAACTCAACCAGAACCAATTCCCATGGTACTTTCATTACTAGTAACCTAGAGTTTAAATTTCATCAAAATACCGGCATTATTTTTTGAGTTATGGTGTTTTAAGATATATGTTTGTTAGTCCTTGAACTTGTCAAGGGTTCCAGAACCCCAAACCATGGTACGATTTCGCCCATATGCAGTCCCGTCATACTTTCAATACTAGTTAACCCTTGTATACAATTGGAACGTTCTATCTTAATTTTAAGTTACTAGTTTTATTAATTTCGATGATAAGCTTTTACACATTTGGGGGTCTAAGAGAGGTCCTAAACCACCACTCCAAATGATCCCAAATTAGGGGGGCATGGAAGAAATAGTAAAGAACACCCTGGGCCAAATTTGAAGCTTCTACATTTGTTTCAAGTTACTATTTTTATTAATTTCGAAAATATGCTTTAAGGTCCTCGGAACTGAGTGCCTGGTCCCCGACCCACTAGTCCAATGGGGTCCAAATTTCAAAGACACTTATGCAATAGGAAGGGACACCCTGATACCAAATTTGGAGGTTATATCTTCATTGGTTTCGGAATTACGCTAGTTTGGCCTAAATTCGATAAAAAAGTTCTCAGTTCCGAACCCATTGTCCAATCCTCACCGTACGTAATCACCGCCGTAGTTTCATTACCAATAACCTACAGCACAAATTTCATGAAGATAGCCTCATTAGTTGTTGAGTTATCGTGATTTTTAATATATGTTCGTTATCCCTGACACCGACTAAAAGGTCCAGAATCCGAACCCATGGGCTGATTTCGCCCTTATACAGCCCGCGCTTTACTTATAGTACTAGTTAATCCTTGTACACAATTTAAACGATCTATCTTAATTTTAAGTAACTATTTTTAGTAATTTCGATTATAAGCTTTTAAAATTTGGGAGGTCTGAGAGGGGTACTGAACCAACTGAGATAGTAAAGAACACCCTTGTGGCAAATTGGAAGCTTCTACATTTTTTCAAGTTGTTATCTTTATTAATTTTAAAGATATGTTTTAAGGTCTTCGGAAATGTGTGGCTGGTCCCCGACCCAGTAGTCCAATGGGACCCAAATTCTCAAGACACTTAGGAGATAGGAGGGGACACCCTGATACCAAATTTGGAGGTTCTATCTTCATTGGTTTCGGAATTATGCTCGTTTGGCCTAAATTCGATCAAAAAGTTCTAGGTTCCGAACGCATGGTCCAATCCCGACCTTACGGAATCCCCGAAGTAGTTTCATTACTAGTTACCTACAGCACCAATTTGATGAAGAAAGCGCCATTAGTTGTTGAGTTATCGTGATTTCTTATATATGTTCGTTAGCCCTTCGATCGATAAAAAGGTCCAGAATCCGAACCCATGGGCCGATTTCGCCCATATGCAATCCCCGCCGTACTTTCAGTCCTAGTAACCTACAGTTAAAATTTCATCAAGATAGCTCCATTATTTTTTGAGTTATCGTGCCTACGGACGGACGGACGGACGGACGGACGGACGGACATGGCTATATCGACTAAGGCGGTCACGCTGATCACAAATATATATACTTTTCCATATCTAGCTCGCTTCCTTTAGGTGGTTACAAACACCATACCAAAGTTAATATACCCCTTTACCTATTCTATAGGTGTAGGGTATAAAAATATTATAAAACTCATAAATAAATGGAGAAAAAAAAAATAGAAAATTTTGAAAAGAAATGATATAATGACTTAAATTTTATTATTTTAAGTTTATGAATGTTCCGGGTTAATAAATAATATAATATATGTAATAAAATAGACATAAGACATATTCTACATAAAATAATAAAATATAAAAAAAGATTTAAACTTGTTATAATAGTTATCCTGGTATATTTACAATAAAGGATTCATGAAGGTCACAAAACTTTTTTATATATAGGTGACTGTTACACTAATGTTATTTAATTTTTAATACTAAACTTTTGGATTATTTTGAGATTTTTGATAAAAGCCATTGAGTGAAATCAGTTTAACTTAAAAGAGTTCAGAAGTAATCGTATTGAAGACATATATTTTTTTGAATATATAATATACATTAAAAGATCGTTGAGTTTATAAATAGAGCTCTTTACTTAACTAGAAAATTAGACCTTTCAATGCCATAATCGAGGAATCTTATTTCCTACTTAACCCTTACCATAACTCTCTGAATCTTCAAGTAAATTTTTTATGCCATATGGGTTTACCTGAATTAATCTTCTGTCAAATTAAATTGACCAGTGGCGTAGTGACAAACACGTTACCCATCATAAGGAAGATTTAGGGTTCAAAACCCGGTCAGATCATATCTAATAAAAAAATATCGTAAAATTGTAGGATTATATCGTAATAGTTTATATCGTACTATAAAATAAGATTTAATTATAAATATATAAATAACTCTTGTGTAAGATAATAGATGGTGCACAAAATTAACATTTGTGTATTCATAATCTTATACAAAAGCTACAGCCGAGTAATCAACGGCTTAGTGACTTGGTGAATTCGATTAAGTTAATTCGAATCGATTATTCGATACAATAACGATTAAAGAAACTTTAACCTACTCTAAAGAGACTATGTGAATACCCTATACTCCTTACAAAGGTAAATTTCTGTGGAAGAAATTAAATGAAAGCCGGAAGCGAAACCTGGTTAGCCATTAGAGACTCTATTCATATTTGTAAAATTAAATTTTATTTTAAATTTTAAAATAAAAAAATTTCGTTGTAGGCTGCAGCAAAAACTAAATTTAATTCTCTTAAAATAAATCTTCAACTTAAAAATGTTTGTTCCGGAATTTATTTTAAAATAGTATCCTAGGGTACAGTTTAATTTGGAATGTGCGTAGGTTTTAAAACATAATTATGGTATATAAAGAAAAATTACCTGGAAAAAAAACCAAGAGGCATAAATAACATTTCATATTATTTTCAACTATTGTAAATAATATTGAATTGAATATTATTATACTTTAAAAATCCCTTCCGGTTAAGTATCCTTTTTAATAATTTTCCTTATCTCTTTGCATATGTTTTATATAAGAAGATGTATCTTTTAGATACTTGATATATTTTTATTTTAATTATAAATAGATACTGAGAAAAACCCACAACTATTCTTTTTAAATTAACATTAATAAACTTGTTAAAACGGTATTGTATTGTAATTTAAAAATTAATGGTATAAGGTATACAAGATAATTTATGATATAGTTACAGAATTTATTCCGGGAAAAACTAGATTCTCTATTATATAGATTAATTTTTTTTTTTAAATCTTATATGTTGAAAAACCCTAAAATAGCAATACTCATAGTGCTACCAAAGCTTCTTATTGGGTCGAATACATAAAGCTGAATTTGAACTCATGACTCGTCTTTTGAAATAAAAATTGGGCTTGAACTCGCTTTTTACTTTGTAAAAATCAAGCTTCAGATCAAGCCCAGTTTTATGCATACCACCGATCATATAACTTTATATCTTGAAGATATCTTGAGCAACAATTGGAATAAGATATTTATAAGATATTTATAAGATTATTATAAAATATTTGGATTGTATTTGAACCAATCGGATGAAACTTAAATGAAGTCTTTGGAAAAATTTAAAACAGTAAGGAAGAAGCTGGGACAGTCTTAAGTCTTTTCATATGTAAAACATCTTTTTTTTTTATTAGATCAAATCCAATCATTATAATATTATTTATTATAGGTCTTGCCCTTAACTCCATTGACAAAGTATATCAAACCGAAAACAGAATAAGAACTTGAATTACCTTAACTGAGAATCGAATTCGGACTCTTCAAATAACTAAACCCTTGTGATAATCAATTATCAAAAAAAAATTGATTTATTTTAGTTTTGCCTCAATGAAAATTGCCTAAGTGCTTCTTAAAACTAATTATATAAATTATTTGTATTCCATTTTTTGTCCAACACTGTATGCATTTAATGTATTATACCATATTTATTAGATTTATATTATATAAATAAAATATTAAAAAGATAAACTAATAAAATATTTAATTTTCATATAAATAATTAAAGGTGTGCTTTAAATTAGTAACCATTTCATGGGATTACACTAGAAAAAAAATTAATAAAGATAAATGTAGAAATTTATTATGTGATTTAATATATAGATATAGAGTTCCTTTAATTTAAAAGATTTGTTGAAAATATTGTAGGAGGTTAAATATTTATTTGTAATTAAGGGTATCCATAGTGTATAAAATAAAATAAATGAAAAACATTCCTAGGGATTTAATAAATTAATACCTATACCTATTATGTTTTCAAATTAGTTGAAGGACATATTACTCTATATAAGAATGATTTAGTTTGAAATTAACCTTGAAAATGTTAGATTATTTATCTTAGAATATTTCTAAGATTGAATTTAAGTTTGTAGGTTGCTTTTATTGAAATAAACTTGAACTTCAATATGATTTGTGTTTTTTACTGCTGTAATCTTTTTATTTTAAGGTAATTAAATTGTATTGTAAAATGTTTCATTTAATTATTAACAAAGTTGTTATTAAAAATTAAAATTTATAATCAATTAAAGTTTTGTTCCATTTTGTTTCTTTTATAAATGGAACCTAAGATCTTAATTTAAAGACTGCAACTTGGAAATTAATTAATCAAATTAGTGAGTTGTCATGCTGTATGAAATATAAGTTTAAGGAAGTTGGTATTTACAATTTAGAAAAGTATATATCTTTCTGTGATACTAATCTTCCTGAATTTGAAGCAAATTGACGAATGAGAAACATAAAAAAGATTGTCAGAAAATGGTCCAGTAGGATGCATGCATAAGTATTTTATATGTTAAATTAAATATTTATAAACTGGATGACATCTAATTAAAAGAACATATGCTTAAATACCACTTTAAAGTAAAACTTTTTAAATCGATTTTGACCTTGATTCAGCTTCCATTCGTCACTTTTGAACCTGGTGATGGGAATGGAACAACATCATTTTTAAAATTTCTATACTAAATTATCAAAATCAGTTATAAACACATACTGAATAAACAAAATAATAAAATATGATTTAATAATTTAATTCATACTTATAACTCACAGATATTTTACATGTGATAAAATCTTATATATTGCAATTGTATTTGCTTTTATTTAGGATTAATTCAAATAGTAAGAATATTAAATGTTCTGTACCTAATTTCAATAAGTCCTTTTGATACAAAAAAAATTGATTAATCCATCCGTTGGAAAATTTAATACTGTTCCTTCCTATTTTTAGCCATCATCGAACCTAAAACAGTTCCATTTTCAATTTTTTCAAATGAGTTATTTAAATAACAAAATTTTAAAAATGCTTGAATAATAATAATAAATTATATTATATTTATTATCATTATAGTAATAATATATTATTAAAATATATATATGTATTTTTTTTTTTATTTAATACGTCAATTAAAATTAAAAATAATTAAATTTATGTTAATATTTGGACAAATAGTAAAAAAAAAATATAAAATATTATACTTTTTAAAACAAAATAAATTAAATGGTAATTGATTGAGTTTAATGTAATAATATTATACTGTTCTGGTGTATTTATATTTTTTAATTTTTTTTTTATTTTAATTTTTTTCAGCAATTAAAAAATGTCATAGTCCAATCTACTATTTAACAATTAACTTTAGAAATGCATAAAAATTGTAAAAAAATATAATTTTATACATAAACTTAAGCAAACAATTTGTTCCTGCATAGAGATAGAGGTTATTTATAAAAAAATTTTAAGATTAATTTAACTTAAAATGTGGTATAGATTAGATAAACCAATAGATGCTATCAAGTTTAAGATATCAATTATTGGTTAGAACTTTAAAATTTTTTTAAGTAAATCAATGACTATGGTAAAATCCATTCAAACAAATCGATTACTTCATTAAATACAATCTTAAATTAATTAAATTCTCTTTTATAAGTCGTACCTGCAATTTGAGGAACTAATTTCCACCAAATAAACCCTTCGCACAATTACATAATTTTCATAATTTAGACAAAATTCAACTAGGAATGCAATTTACTTAATATAAGTTTCCAATTTAATCCTTAATAAACATATATTTTATTTATTTATTTATTTAAATTCTAATATTACAAAAAAGATACTTAAGCAATAAATTTAAATTCTAAATAAACCATAAATTGCATACTTTTAGGATGCCAATATTTTAAAATTTTACAATTTCCATCCAGAAGAACATTGTAATCTCAAAAATAAATTATTTTCAAAGTTAATTAATTACAATTATAGTGACGATAAGTTTTCTCTATAAATTTTATTTAATATTATAACAAAATAATAATTACATTTCAATTTTATACTTAAGTTTTTTTTTGTTAATTTTGTTTTATACTTATTTTTATTGTCAGATAACTTAACAAAGTAGAAAAATTGCAAATAAAATAATTAATTAAAATGAAAAAATAATGAAGATAAATGTATATTATAAAAAAAAAAAATAAAATGAGAGAATAAATTAATTGCATTACAGAAAAAAAAAGTAATAAAAACAAATTTAATTTATATCTTAAAAAAAATTAAATTGTAATAGAGTTATATTATAAAAATACTTAAAAAAATATAATCAGTAAAGATAGGAAATAAATATTATGTACATTTGTATTTTATTTCGATATTGCTGACTGAAATTATTAATAAAAATATTTTTTAATTTTTTTTTCAAATCATCGTTAAAATAATTTAAATTTAATGGACTTAAATAATTATGTATTATAAAATGGTTCAATTAATAATTATTGCAATAGAAAGAATTATTTAAGTGCTCTGAACTGTATTGGAATACAGGATTTAAATTATAAAAAAATTATAAATTTATATTTTTTAATGAAATATGAAATCTTTGTTTGTAATACAATTTTAATAGTTTGTATCAGCAATACTCTTCAAGATTTATATTCAGTGTTTATATATAGATTAGTTTTTTTTATTTTGGGTAGCTTAATTTAAATTTACATAGCATATTTCTCTAGTGGTCTCCTCCTACATTATTTCAAACCTAAAACCCAATTCCGCAAAACGTTTTTTACATACTTATACTCGGAACTATATACATTTATCAAAGGTTTCCATTACACAGTTTGGTTTTAAAACGGCGTGCCTTTTGTGTGTTTAAGTCCCCTACTAACCAAAGAAACTTCGCATAGTTTCGTTGGATGCCTTTTTATGTTTTCTATTGTTTCTATTAAATGTGTAACTTATAATGTAAAAGTCCGGGGCGGACTAAGACCAGAAGAATAACTCTTGGTAGGCACGAATTCAAAGATCCACCTAGTTGCCATGATCCAACGTTGTTCCGATTTCTGAGGGTTATGTGTCTAAAGTGAAACTCAAACAGCCTTAACAAAAGCCATGTGAAATGACCAGCTAACTATCCTATTTCTAAGTTTTATTCAATTAATTATAATGCTGATGTCTTGGATCTAAGCCTAGGTTTTGAATGTGTAATTTTATATTCTTTAAATACGATTTTTTCATTAAATCTTTTTTCAATTCAGTTTCGTTTCAAATGTTCTTCATTTTCCCTTCATTAATAGGAATAATTACGAACTAATAAATTTATATTACCATTAAAGGCTTGATATAAAATCTATAATATTATATGATTATATTAAACAATTGACAGTAATAATTTAAAAAAAAAATTATTACTATAAAAAATTGAAATAAATTTAACGATTTGATCATGCATTAAGAGAATACTTTATATTATCATCAATTTTATTACATTTTATTTACATTGAATATTATTTCGTAAAGGAAATTCATTTTAATATTAATTGTATCTGAATATGTTTTTTGTAAGTTCATGTAATCTGTATCATTTTATAGATGTTATAGGAATAATACATTTCCCAAAATATTATTTAACAACAAGCTTCAATATGATAAATGTTCTAATATTAAAATTTTATTAAAATTAGGATTCTTAAAAATTAGCTGAAACTTCGTGTAGACTGTAGAGGCTTGTTAGAGCTAGATTTCTGCTATGTTGTTATCATTTTATGTACTCAATTATTAAAAACTCTGTTCTGATGTGCATGATATGTGATTCTTTTATAGAACCTAACAGAGTTTAAAACACTTTATAACTTAACAAAGTAAAAGATAAATAAAATGAGGTCAAACTTTATATTAAAAACTTTATTACTATATTATATATTTTGCCATATTCTGTAACAGATTGCAATGCATATTTTGTACATATTAAAAATTTTAAACTTATATATGTTCATTTCGTTAAACTTGGCAATTTCATTCATAGTTTTTTTTTGTTATTCTTGAAAATATTACAAATTCATGGCCTATAAAAAAAAAACGTAGATATGTTCTGAATTATTCAGAAATTGATTTAAATTTTATTTTTTTGTTATTATTCTTATTACAACTTTTAACTATTCAAGTGGATAACTCTTTTCAAGGCTTATGAGTGAAATGAATGTACCTATAGATTTTTATTCTGTAGTGAAGGGGACTTTTAAATATTATATTTTTCTACAGGACTTATAAAAATATGAGTACATTTTGTAAACATGTTAAATAAATATGTTGAATGTATAAACATACTTGTACAAAACTATTATATGTAAATATATATATATAGGATATAAATATAATATGTTATATGATATATTGTATGTTTATATAGTTCAATGATTAAAAAAATAAATAAATGTAAATAAGTACATTTAAAATTCACTTCAATACAATTATAAGTGAAAAATTTTTGTTAACATCTATGCCCAATTTTAAATATAAAATTTTTTTTTCTAGGTGGAATAAAAAGTTGCGTATACGGGAAATGAATTATAAATTAAATAAAATCACTCCTAGCCACTATTTACTAGAAAAGAATCGAGTGACGTATTCATGGGTATTTATATATCACTATTCATATCTTCACGTACTCCTTCAAAATAATGGTATGTCCTCGTAAGAGTTAAAAAATCATATTTAAATGAGCTTGTAATTGAGTCTAATGCTACTTGGCCTTGGATAATGTGTCTGAAACAAAAGTTTAGTGTATTCTATATAAGTGTTTCTAATTTGCATTTCTATTAATCAATTCACTCATAGTAGAAGATCTCCATTAATGTTAATATCAGAATCTTATTCAATAGTAATTCAATATCCTAAACAAGGACATAATTAGGATTTTAGATATAATCATTATATATATCTTGTAAACATTCATTTTCATCTTGTTCAAGAGCTATAAAACACGACCTCATTGTGGTAAAATGTATGCGGTATTAAACCATTCCTGGAGTATTTGTTACTCTAACATAATGATTTTGAATAAGTTTTATTCTTTGTACTAATATTTATTTTAATTAAAACATTTGTACTTATTCAGTTTGTAGCTTTTGTAATTTTTTTATACTCTTATTCACTTTTTTTCCAATTTTCTGATTTTTTCCATGAACCTGTTGCTTACATTATACCACACGGGTATATCATACGCTAATACTGGTATACTCAATTTGGGATATGGATTAATTTACAGTTTTTTATTAAATGCCTTATTATAAAATAGTTTTTCACATGCATACGCTGCTTCAGTGCCTTTTTCTTGTACGCCTTTTACTTGATGTATGTAAGTAACATTTATCCCTAGATATTTCATTCCTTGCTATCTCATTTAGTTACTTTGACTATGAACTTTTTCCCAGTTTTTCTTATAATTCCAAGTTGTTACACGAGCAGTTTTGAGAGTGATAAGCGACTTCGGCCATTTAATCCGTTTTTTTCATTATCTGTTATGTCCTAAAATAAATAAGAAGAAACCCCTAAACAACTTTAAGTAAAAATATTAATATTAATAATTTTAAGATATATATATACATATATGTATTTTATCTGTTGCATACATTTTTTAGTAATGTAACGATTACTAGCTTTATTACTTTTGCATTTAATATTTTTCTGTTACTATTTACTTGGAATAATATAATTTATTTTTAAATATAATATTTATTAATTATTTTATATATAATTTTATTTATTTTTAATTTTTTAAATGTAATACCATATATACTTTAATAAATAAATAAAGAAATAATAGAATTAATTGCTTGAATGATTAATGAGTGTAAGTGATATATGTTGAAAAAAAAAATTTTAAATCAAATTAAAATAATTGTAATTAAAATATAATATTTAATATAAAATTACAATATTATTAAAAATAAATCATGTAAATATAAAAAATTATATTATTCAAGGTAAATATGATTCGTGTAAATGGTTTTTTATTAATACATATCTTCCGGTTACATTATATAAAATTATTAAAATAAATAATGTGATATATTCTGTATTATATATACATAACTTTTATATACTGTATAAAAACATATAACAATAGCAATTTATTTAAGAGCTAAATTGAATTATACCAAAATTTAAATTTACTAGAATAATTATTTTTGATTAAGAAAATAAATAATTTTGATCAAAATCTTATTAAAAGCTTGATAAGTTATCATTAACTGTTTTGAGTGATGCCAAATAGTTATTTGAAGCATATATAAAACACTCGAAATATCTCTACCACCTTTTGCATTTTAAAATAATAAATATATTGTAAAATTGTTGCCATAGAGTACAGTTCCTTAAATATCCCATAATAACAGGATTAAATTTTAGAAAAAAATAGGAACTGAAAAGATTTTAAACTCAATTAAAGCAAAATAATTGATTACCTAAAATATATGCGTTCATGCATCTTCTAACCATTATATAACAAAATAATTATATGATTAGTTATTCGACTTATAAATCGTTAATGCAACACTGCCCACTTTTTAACACTAACATAATTTTTACAGTTTTTTACATTTAAATAATCGTATGATATAAAGATATCCAAGTGTTACTTTTCTCTGCTAAATTTTGGGTCTGTGGATTTTTGTAGGAAAATCCAAGATTAAATAGAAAGCCTTTAAAATGTAGGTGCCTGCAGAATGTAGGTACTATAATTATTAGTTTTACTAACTTTTTGCTAAATATGTTTTTATATTCAAAATTCCTTTTTATCTAATACAGGAAAATCTCAAAACTATAAAGTTCTAAAATTAAATTAATTTGTAAATAACATAATAAATATTTTATGTTTTTCTTGCATAATTTCAAAAAACAAATAAAATACTAAAAAAATAAAAACAAACTAAAATTTATTTATTTGAAAAAAATTTAAAAGCAAAATTTGATTTTATAATTCAAAATATTATGTTGTTCTAATTTTTGTCAAAAGATATGACAGAGACAAATCACATCAAATATATTTTTTTTTATAAACTTTTTATTTTATCTCTTTCTGATTCTATTAAAAAAATCTTTTGTATTCTTGAAAAAAATTTTGTTTTGTCAATATTTAAATTTATTTATTATCAAAAAACTCAATAATAATATTGTCAAATTTTTTGATTTAATAAATAAGTTAAAAAAATCAATAAATGTTTATTAAACCATTTTTATTATCAAAATATAAAAAAATTTTAAAAAATATTTTTTTCAATTAGAAAAAAAAAAGCATTTCAAATTTCCAAAATATCCGATACAAACTTTGAAAACATGTGTGAGAGAAACTCATTTGGATTCTAACAAACAACAGTTAATCAATTTAAAAAGTCTCTAAAGCATGGATGACTTCGGAACTTTTTAAAGAATAGTTTCATAATTATTTCGTTATTCAAGAATCACGATTTCTTTTTGGCTGTAGTTTGCCTCGTCACATGACATTCATGTGAATCAAAATTGAAAAGTGATGACGTAGCATTTTTGCAATGTTCATGTCCCCAAAATGCACAGCCTTAATGTACAACCAATGGATAAATTTCTTATCATTTGCATATATATTTACATTTTGGTCATATTTAATTAATCTTTAAGCGTCTTGTAGCTTCTATTGGGTCTAATATCCTAGTTTTACTAGGTTTCCTTAATTCTTAGTTTTCTTAATTTCTCGGTAATTCAGAACAGCCTTACATTAATTGATCCGGATTTTTGAGACTATACTAATAAGTATAGTAATTATAGATGAATGAAAGATTATGGCATTACGGTGCATTATGCACAATTTTCACAATTTGCCATAGGTACTAGAATTTCAGTAGAGTTGGAAATTTTAATTACACTGTTATAAAAAGTATAATAAAGTAATGAAATAATTTGTCAAATCACTTATTAGTGGGTACCTGCCTAATATAATTAAATATTTCATCTGAATATTTATTGTAGATACCTAACGAAAAAATTCAACTTTTGAACCGAACTAAAATCATATATTCATGTGTTTGTACATATATAATTCCTTTCATACAATATAATATATTGGATAACACACATGTCTGTAAACATATGTCCATTCCTACAATAAATTATTTTTTTTATCAGTAAAATTGTATATTAAAATTTTTTTGAAAATATGGAGATTTTAAATTTATTTATCAAATTTTTGTAGATAATTTGTATTTTAGTTTTTGATCATTAATAATTGGACAGATCTTTCATATTTGTTTATTTCTGTCATACCTATTTACATATTTAAACTATGAACTTTATATTTTATAGAAATGATAATTTATCTAATATATGTATGTTATGTAGGTATGCATATTATATCAAATACAAAGTTATTTTCTAATATTTTTCAATTTTTCAAAATTTGCGGGGGAATGGAAATTTTTATTAGAAGCTCCAAAACCAAACCATAGGTTTTCTTTAATAACAATTGCGCCGTTATATTTTAACCACAAATTAAAAATTTTTGGTTATTTTCCTAAATTAATGGTTTGTAAACTTAAGTTCGAAATTAAAATTTTATGAAATTCTATCTTTGTTTATAAAATTCTGGGATTCTGTTCGTATATTAAATTTTTTTGTTATACTAATTATAAATAATTGATTGGTATTTGGTAGTAATTGTTAGTCTTTCTTCAAATTATTAAAAATCAGAATTAAAATCAAGAGCAAAAAAAAAAATATAAGATAAATAAAATCCAGTACAAAAATCAACTAAATAATAATATTTAATCTAATTTTTCATTTCAAATTATTATTTGAGCAAACATCAAATACTCCCACCTCTCAAATTAAATCAAAAAAAAATCTATTTGAAAACAAAATCTTACATACATAGAAATATCAATAGAAATACATATACCACATTTCCTCCATATACAATATTAAATGGAAAACATATTCTATATTTTATAATTTTCTATTCATCCATATCTTTAGATACAATTCATTGTATAACATAACATGTAATATATGTAATTGTTGTCAAAACATTCATTCTAAAAGATTATGATGCTGATGTTGATGATGATGATATTGGTGATGATGATGATGCTGGTGATGATGATGATGATGATGATGATAAAGAACATCAGTCAACTTTAATTTTATTCTTTCTCCATTTTTATTTTTGTACAAAAATATAATAGAACATTATATTATTTTATTAATATCCCGTTATTTTGCTCTTCCGACTCTCGACTCTAATATTATTATCCTTTAACTAAAAAATGATTTTTTAAAAATAATACAGGATGTATAAAATCATAATATGTGTGGGAATTTTAAAAGTCATCATTACTTGTACCCAATTACAATGTTTGTATTTTATCTGTAAATAAATTTATAGATAAATAGTAGATATTTTGTATAATATATCTAAATATGTATATTTTTTTCCAAGGATAATTTTGTACAATTGTATGTTAGAATTTAGTTTAACTTTTTTATTGTATAATACAGTGATGATTCCACAACGTAGTTAATGTAATTTGAGAGTCAGAAAGGCTGTCAGTAAACGACTTTTTCTGAATCAGAAAGGCTAATATCTTAAGTTTCTTTTTAAATAATAATTGATTGGGAAGGAAGAAAGTTACAGTATTGGGATTCTTTAAATATAAAACCCCATTGATGATTGATGATGTGAACTATTCTTGAAAAATCCACTGTAGATTCAATTTAAGTTATTTAATCTTTTTAATTATATGAGCATCACTGTATTCAATTTAGAAAATTGCTGCGTATATATCATATGTTGTCCATCATAAATGATTTTGCAAAAAATGTAAAGAAAAAAAAATCAGATGATTCATATAGTTTACTTCCATTTCTATTTTTCCAGAACTTTTACTTTACTTTTGCTTTCGAATGATGCGTACTATAATATAAAAAAATTACAATGGTATAATTCTTTATAGATTTAAGAACATTTTACTGTTACAATATTAAGTATATATACATATATTTTTTGTATAATAATTGTACTAGTTCATTTCGTGATTGTATGTGGTATTGTAAATCAATTACAACTGGTTATTTTTTTTTTATATTAAAGTTGACCCAAATTTATTTTTACTACATTTGCTTCGTTTTTGTTATAAATTTTTAAAGGGTGCGTTCACAATTTTCTGTTTAATTTATTACAGAACTATGATTTTTGCCAGCATGTATTCAACAACAACGTTCTTAAAAGACATATTTATAAAAGAATTTTAAAGATGTTAATTAAAGATGTTATTAAAATTTACCTTATAGTAAATTTCATATTCTTTAAGCCTGATTTTTATAAAAAGTTTCGTCAAATGATGGCTTTCGAATGATAACAAATCAATTACTTTGCCCGGACTAAAATAAGTTACAAGTTAAAATATTGTTCTATATTAATAAAGGTATTTTTATTAATTTCAATGAACATTTCCTTACTTCCAAGGTTTCGAAAAACAGTTACCTTCATGGAATTTTCTTTATCTCATACTAATCCCCTATCTTTAAATATTTTTAATATTTGCGAACAAACAAATAGTTAAGTAAAAATTAACCGAAAGTAACTTTACAATATTGCAAGTCTCAGATCCATTTCATTTCAATGGATTTTAATTAATTAATTAATTTATTTGATCCTATAAAACAATTATTTTGATATTATTACATTAAAAGACTAATTTTTTACTGGCTATTAAAATAGTTTTTAACCAATTATATAAAATTTATAAACCTGATACATGATATATAATCGTAGAATAAATATAATATTCTTTTAATTTATAATAATATATAATTGGTAAAATAAAACCAATTTACCACAAATAACCTTTTACTAGTCTTTATGTGCAATAAAAAAAAAAAAAAATTAAAAAAAAAAATATATAAAAAGAAAATATAATCCTGTATTGATTTTTCACATCATGATCAATTTTATTGGTAATGTATATATTTAAGGATTTAATCGATTATATTCAGCAATAACTTTTTAATTTTTAATATTTTCTGTTTTTGTTTGTTCTTCTTTTGCACTTTCTCTGTACACTGAACTTCAAATGTTTAAGGTCATTAAATAAAAATATAAAACTTATTATTTGATATCTATTCAATATTTATAGTTTACCTTATAATGTTCTAGTGACTCTCCTATTCCTATAAAAATTCTAAACACTACTCATTCCGCTTTAAAATCATGCTAAGCCTTCGTACCTTAGTAGGTACCTAACTTTTTCCAAAATTAAAGCTATGAGTTTCAGGCTTTTAAAAACTGAATATCCATTCAATTCATCACATTTCTTCATTAGCCATAACCAACTAAATGAAAGTGTATAAAAATATTAAATAAATTCATAAGTTTGTATCGTATTAATTATAATAGTTTTCCAATCAAGAATGTTGGCAGAAAAAAGTAAAGTATTTTTTCAATTTTTTTTTAAATTATTTATGCTTTAAAGACTTTAAATGGTTGATGCTTTTTTGTTCTTCTTATAATTGTTAGTGTTTTTTTAAATTTGTTTCTTTCTTAAATAAACCTATTATGGTTTTATTTCCACAACCGTGAAAGTAATATTGGACTGAACTGAATTTGCTTATAAAAAGAAAATTTTTTGCGAAAAAAATATTTAATTAATAAATGAAATTCAATGGTATTCAAATAAAGTAATTTTATAATTAGTCTTAAGAACATGATTTTAATTAAAAGAATATTTTCCCATGTTCGGTTATTTTGCTATGACTTTTATTAACTGCCATACTGGAATGTATTAATTAAAAAAATCAATGAACTTTAAGTTTTTATGTATATAATATGACGAAAAAGATAATATAAATTATATACAATGTAGAATTAAATTTTAATAGGTATACAAAGTAAAACAAAGAAATAAATCGAAACTTTGGCGTTTTATTTGTTTTTCTACAGTACATACATGACTTTTTATAATTCCTCTAAAATTTTAAAAAATCTGGACTTAAAAACCTATTAGTTATAATATAGTGGACCTATAGGAATTAAAAAAGACTACTCATGCCGACTTAAAATGTGCTAAGCCTTGGTACACTTTTTAAAACGTACAACTTATATTGGATAATTTTAAAACGAATTTGCAAAAATTATTAATTTTAAATTAGAGCTGCTCTTCTTTTAAGTTAAAAATGGTTAAATATTTCCCTAAATAAAACCCTTTGCTGGAAAAGTCAGACTAATAACCCTTATATATAAGGTGCCCATTGTTATTTCTAAAAATATATGAAACTTCATATTTATTTATTTTAGCTAGAAAAGAAATATATACGTTATTATTTTGTGATTGTGACACAGCTGACTATATTAAATAGATTATTGAACTTAATTTTAACTTTTGAACAGTTGCTTCTACGGTATGATTTATGAAACTCAAAAGTACCTTTTGCAATGGCTAGTTCCTGACTGCTCGTTTTACAGTTTAATTAAAAGATCCAATATTCCTTTTTATTATTTCATATTCATTTGTAAACATCGCATTGTTTTTCATATTTGTTATTTTTAAAATTTGAACGTTAATAATAGAAACTTAAATTTTAATTAACAGTATTTCATATTTTCTTTTGAATACATTTGAGCTTAATTAATAACTTCGGTCTTGGGTACTTATTCAGAACGGCTTTTATTTTCGAAAAAAAACTTAATATTTAAAATAATATTATTTATATAAAAAAAAAATAAACAATATAGTTTCAAAAACCAAAATTTAAAAATATAAATATGACAGTTTAAAAATTTTATTACAATAATTCACAATATAGACATTGACAATTCCATTCACAATATAAATTTTGATCATTCAATTAACAATTTTAAAGATGACAAACACAGTACAGCGTTATGGCGAATATTAATCTTGTTAAGCGATTGTAAAATGATTATAAAATATTTTTAAGTAATAACAATTATGAACAGTTAATATTAGAAAATAAAAAAGTAAGGTTTCTATTTAAAGTATTTAAAAAGCTAGTAAGCTACAATTAGAAAAAAAAGAATTGTTCTAAAGTTTTTCAGATGCTGGAAAATTGATTAGTGTCAAAAAGGCTGTAAATAAATCTAAAAAGTTTGATTTTTTCTTATTTAACATAATTATATTTCTTTATCATTCGTTCGTAACATATTTTTTCCGAATTGCCTAGCATTATATTTCATTGAAATGCATATATATAGGCGTAAAATAGAATATAGCAAAAAACAGATCAAATGTGTATATAATAATAGAGTAAAATTCAAATAATAAAATAGAATAGAAAATAAAACGAAATAAATAAAAGAAAATCATAAAAGTATATTATTATCAGATTATAGCAATAAAATAAATACTAAATTACATTAATCTTAGTTTGAACTTTTGTTTACATTATATTATACCAGTAGCACATATATTTATACATATGCACATTTATATTTATTTATTTTTATAATTTTTAGTATGTACATACATACATACACATACACATTTAAACTGTCAAAAATTATTGAAGAATAAACTTTTCACAAAGTTTTTCCTCCGTATAAAATAAAATAGTCCATATAAATTTAATATACATAATGTACATATGTATGTGATATATAAGAATTTTATAGAAAATACTTGGGCAGGAATATATAGAAAAATTTTGTCTTAATATCCTTAAAATAACACAATTTTGATTATGTTGACTTTTAAGATTAAATATTGATTAAAATGATGTCCGAATAAAATAAAAAATCGATTAAAATTAAAGTTTTAAAATTAAATATTCGATTGTAAAAAGTAATTTATTATTATTTGTGAAGTAAAATTTTTTTATTAAATCGGTTTTCATGCGTTATGAGGCCATCGGATTGGTAGGCATTCTTCTACTGATAGCAACCGAACCTTCTAATATAATAGCAAAATGCGTCGCCCAACGACTTTCTATGAAATATATCTGAATTTCTCTTAAATTTTGATTAAATTTTTCTTTAAAATGTATCATCATGTTTCAACTTAATGCAACCGAATGTTTCAATGGAAATGAGCAGCCAAAAAAAATTCCAATATATTTCATTAATTTATTAAATATTAAAATATTTCTTTTTTTGTTTTTTTTTGGATTTAAATTTTCATTTCAATTCTGATAATTCTGTTCTAGACTTAAAAAAACTCTTGCTGTATAACCACAATATCATAAATTGATAAACCGCCTTCTTCGTGTCAAAATCAGATTGATTATTTGTTTATTATACCAGATTGGTTTATCTTTTGCTTATTGGTAAAAAAAACTTATCTACGCAATATTAAATTTTACCAGATTCTATCCATTACATAGCAATGCACATATGTTTTATGTATGTACGCTTGTTAATACAAGATATTGACGGGAATGTTAAAAAAAATATTTTACACTTATATTGAAATTAATTTTTTGTCCCGAGACGACTATGATTTCTTTTTTGTTTTTTGGTAAACGAAATTCTTTGAAAAAAAATTGGACATTATCAAAAAAAAAAACAAACACTGAGCATAATTTTAATTAAGGAAAACAAGAATTTAATCAGAGAAATTTAATATACATAAATAAGGTCTTATGAACAAAGTTTGTTTTTGTAAATTTTTAATTAGAGTTGAATAAATAGTAAATACAAAAATAATAATAATGTTGAAAAATTTTATAATTATAACTTTAGAAATGTTATTAAAATAATTGAACAAGAAAAACAAACCATATTTTTTTCTGATACGGTCGTTAGCAGACGAAAGTTTTATCTGAACTCCGACTATCTCAGTTTAAAAAAAAACGCTCAGAGATCAAACTTGATAGTTTCTTATTAAAATTATTTACCAATGTCAAATTTTTTGAATACGTTAATATTAAAAATTAAAATTTAGTACTACTTTCATTATTTTATAATTATTTGACGATTCTATAATATTATTAAATTTCCTAAAACTATATAAATTAATAATTAAATTGAAATAAAATATAAAAAAAAATGAATATTGTGAATAATATGAGCACAGTTAGGAAAGCCTTCATAATTAGGAAGTCTAATTCATTATTGAGAAGACAATTCATACAACTAACTATAATATTCATAACTCATAAGTCATAACCATCATTCGTTATCATATAGAAATCATTCGTCTAGTCATAGGCATACAAAACGAAGCGTACATATCACATGATGTGATACATACAAGCAAACTAAATTGAAAAGAAATTAAAAGTAACTAATACTAAAATTAAAATTAATTTAAAAATTTCAGATAAAACATAAAAATGTAAATACATACATTTTTAATTATTAAATGTTTATGTTTGACATCGTATGATTGGTTTTATGACTGTTATAGTTAAGGTTATGATTTTGTATATAATATCATATATAATCATATCAAACGTTAACTAAACTTCATATGACATCATATGACAAATTGGTTAGGGGTAATATAGAGCAGTTCAAAATTTTGAAGTGTTATAAATTGACAAATCAATTGACGAATAATTTATAATTCGCGGGGTGGCGTCGCATAGTGAGAGAAAAATGTAATTCCGCTTATTAAACTTTAAGGATAAGACAGCCAGTCTTATAAGCTTATAATAATTTTTAGATCTGAGCGTTCATTCGTGTTTTCTCAAATCAGAGAGACTTGAGCAAAATAAAATTCAAAGACATTTTGACGTTAGTTTAAGATTATCTTGTAATATAAAAGTCAAGATGTTTTGTTTATTTTAAGTTATCCATTTTTAATTTAATTTAATTTTTTGACAATTTAAAACGTAACTAAAATAAAAATGACAGTTTTTTCAATTCGTGTTTTTTTTTTATTAAATCTGAATGCTCAGAGCGTACTCAATTTGTTCAAAGTGTGCCCAGATCTATGCTTAGATTTAAAAAAAACGCCTAAAGATATTCAACTTTGTGATTTCGTTTATTGGAATTATCAATTGACAATCTTTAAAGTTCAGAAACAAAAACTTTTTTAAAATCACTGCAAAATTTCTTTAAATTGTTAACTTAAAGTACTAATTATAAAATTATCTACATATTTGAATATTTCAATTATTTCATTTCAGAAAAACCCAAAATCCAAAAAATAAATCAAAATCAGTACCAAAAAATTTATTTTAAATAAAACCATGAATCAAATTCAAAACAAAAACTAAATAAATCTTTTATTGTCATTTGTAATTAATTACAATCCCAACATTTAAATAAAAAGAAAAAAAAAAAAAAACTATAAAACTATCGAACTAAATTTACTACATATAACATTTCAATATCAATTATTATAATTTCCATTCTAAATGTCTAAATTTTAATACAAGGTACCTTATATTTCATTTCTGATGAGGGTTTTCTAATAAATACATTTATATTATATTATAATATATAATGTCTATATAAATATATATATATATATATATATATATATATTATATATATGGTATGTACAAAATGAAATAAAATATTATCACTTAAATATGTACATATGTATATAGAAACAAAGAACGGACACCAATAAATTATACCTCAAAATAACGAATCCTTATACTAAACTATTTTTTTTTATTTTTGTTTTTGTTATGCTTGTATTCATGTCCTCTTGTGTAAAACATAACTGAAATACAAATAACAAGGACACGATACATAAGACTAACAAATTTTCTTTTCTAAATCTATTTTGGGATTTCAATGGAAATTTTTTTTTTATAAGAAGAAAAAAAAAGAAAAACCAAAGAAAAATATGAAAAAAAGGGCAACCTTGAAACGTCAAAGTTTCAATAACAGAAAAAAAAAAAAAAAAAACAATGAGAAAATTCACATCTGTTTTCGTTAAATTTTTCTTCTAACATTTTACTTGGTACTAAAATTGGAAAGTTTCCTTTGGTGAAAAACTCGAGCTAAGAGAGAAAATATTGGAAATAAAAATTTTCTTGGAAATTTTCCGAAAAGCATTTTTTTTTGAATTTTTTGAATCTTTTCTAGAAACGGATTGCATGTTTTTGAATGTTTTCCAATGCTATTGTTAGATTGGCTGATGAATGGCTGATTTTGAAAGAATTTCTAGAATTAGAATTTTGTACTGAAACATATTTAGATTTTTTTTTTTGGAATATACTTGGAAAATCCCACAAAATAAGAAAAATTGTAGGCTTTTTGCAGTTTGAATTTTAGGCGTAGTAATTGCTGGGATTTTTTATTTGAGTATAAAATCTTGAATAGATTTTATCATTAAGAGGAATTTTCAGATGAATCCTTTTTATTTAAGTGTGGGAGTTAAAGAATATTTTAATTTAAAACTAAACGCCGTTTCATATGAATTGGAATAATGTAAAACGATAAAACGAAAGCGTCCTGAAACTCCATTTTTTTTTAAATATCAAATGTACGAAATTCCTAGAGAACAAAGCCCTAATATTAGAAATAAATAAAGCGTTAATAATTTTATCGGGGTTTTATTATAAAACGGTTTTTGAAACATATGCAGGGGTTTTTGGTTTTTTTTAGAGCTTATTATAAGGATTTCACTTTATCAATTTTATTTGAACTTCAGATTAAAATAAAAATCGCATATATTTGCGATAAAACAAAATTCAATATTCTTTTTATAATATTTTTTAAATTTTTTTAAGTAAAATTATACATAATAATTTAAAAATATTGTTTAATTCGTTCTTTATTATGATTCATTTGAATTATTTTTTTAATATTAATTTTTTTAAAATT
Organism: Dolichopus griseipennis; assembly: GCA_963082915.1. Classification (NCBI taxonomy): domain Eukaryota; kingdom Metazoa; phylum Arthropoda; class Insecta; order Diptera; family Dolichopodidae; genus Dolichopus; species Dolichopus griseipennis. The sequence goes on from OY720443.1 coordinate 26,512,336, forward strand.
TTTTTCAATTAAATAATTTTTATAAATATTATTGAATTTTTTTGAAATTTTGAATATTATTGAAATTATATTTAAAATGATCGAATGCTGAATTTAAATTATAATTAAAAAATACTTCAGAGTAACACTTGCAACTAATTAATGACTAAAGATAAAATTGGAAATATTTATATAATTTAATTGTAAAATAAAATTTTATTTTTTTTCATTTCAACAATGATTATCTTAGAATTGAGTTTTTAATAAGAGTTTGATTCGAACAATTTGACTATAAAACATTTTAAATATACATTCACAGTACTTAAACAATGCAGAAACCATTGAAATTTTAAGTAAATGCTTAGTGGCTAGGGCTTACTAGTTATTGAATTTAATTTCTGTATCTATCAAAAAAAGCATCAAAAAAATTAGTATTGTGAAATGTAATTGAAAAAAATTTTTTTTTCATTTTGAATTTTGATAAATAATTTTCTATTGTGAATTTAACTAATTATTTTGACATTTGTAAAATTTTAAAATCAAATTTTATTCACCTTGTGTTATTTGAATTAAATTAAAAAAAATAAAAGAATAATGGCATCAATTTATTGGTATATGGATACTGACTCAGAAGAAGTATCTACAAAGCAAATGAACATGACTAGGAGAAATATTAGAGATTTATCGACCTTAAAATGTTTCTTACTTTTAAGTTAAATATAAATTTTTCTATTATTTTATTTCATTTAACTTACATTTTTTCTGCTCAAAAATTTTTTTATTTATGTAATAATTGACAACGGACAACTAAATTGTATTTCGCAATTGTAATTATGAGTTGATGGTTGATAGTTGATAAATGAATTCACAATTTTTTCCATATGGTTGAAAGCTGAAATCCACAATACCATTTCAAAAAATTGATTGACACTTTTCAACTATCAAGTTGATAGTTGACTGTCATAATAGCCTTAATTTATAGGTATACATTCTTAAACATTTATAAAATTATTTCGCCTAAATATATGCAATTTTTTGTTGATGTGTGTTTTCAAAATTTTCCATCAATAAATAAAATTATTTAATTTTTAAATTGATTTTTTGGCCCCATTTTAAATTGCAAATAAAAGTTAATAATAAATAAAAAAAACAATTAAGTTTGAAATTTTATTAAAAATAAAATAAAAGAACTGGCCAAACACTTTTTATGCGTACCTACAAATGTTTTAAATTTTGCCACATATTTCAATTAATACATAAATAATTCTTGTGCAGCAGCAAGTGGAAAAGATTACATAATACCTTTGTGATTTTTTTCCTTAAAGTGCCTTCTCAGTAATAAGTCATAACATAACACATACGTAACTTCTATAATTCGCTTATATTATATGATAACTCGTAATGCATAATATACCTAGCTACCTACTTCTAAAATATATTTATTGTAAATTGTACTCTAATTGAGTTGTATATATAATTCATATTAAAACCATATCCAGAGCAAGTCGTATATTATATAATGCAACCTTTAATGCATCAACATAAAATTCCGCTAAAAAAGAAAAAGTAGGAAAACAAAGGCTCATACATATTTCGCCAAAAAAAGGACATTTCCCAAACTCTCCATCATTTCCTATTTAACCTAGGGTAGTACAAATACTGCTAAAGTTTGTTTTTGTAATATTAGAATTTTATATAAGTAAATTTACCAAACTTTCAGCTCCACTCCAATATCACATAATACCTCTAAATAAATATACAGAAATTTCAAAAAGATTTGATTACTAAAAAAGTCATAAAACTTTAAGTTACTAATTTCTTTAATTGAATACTTAAACAATTTTAAAAAATCTAAACAAGTCTATTAGCTTCTAATGTACTATTTTACCTTTTAACATTCACCACTATTCCAATCTAATTTAATTGTTAAACTAATTTTTTGCACAATATCATTAAATCCTTGATGAAGGATTTCTATTTCTTTTACTTTTATAAATTATTATTGTTTTTTGTTGAATTAATCTTTTATATTCGTGATATTCATACGTCCTGTTTTGTTTCATTCACCGGAAATAATATTTAATATACATTATAATTTAAAAATAAAAATTAGTTCCTTTTGTTTATTTGAAATGGGATTTTCTTTTTATAACATTTAAAATTAATATGTGAATTTTAAAAGGTTTTTCATTTGGAAAAGTTTATTAACCTAAGTCCTAAACACAAATTATTATCACAAGAACTCACATATGGTAATAACAACAATCGATCATCTTTATATTCTTTATTATAGTAATTTTCAATGTGCAGAGCATTGAACTTTTAGCCTTTACAATCATAACATTTACTATCATTAAGAAATCATATGAGAAATTTTTTTCAAATTTTCTTTTCAATTTTATTGCTTAAAAGAAAAACAATAAAAAAAAAATATTTTCCATTTATTTTCTTTTAAAATTTCCTTTTTGTTTTTATTTCTTAATTTCCTGTTTATTTTCAATGCATGGGCATAATATTATTCATGTTGGGTAAAAATGTAGGTAAAACCTGGGGCGATATATAGCTTATGGGGTATATGTATGGAGTTTTGTTTTTAAATAAACAGGCAAAAATGAAATTAATTTTCTTTTCAAATATATATATATATATATACAAATAAGAGTTAGAGAAAATTTAGTAATAATAATATTTAAAAATGAAAATAATATGATATATGATTGAAATGAAAAATGAAAATGATATAAATGAAAAAACATTAATAATTGATAGTTGGGTGTATATAACTTGTATAAGAAAATATTTTCATTCACTTTTATTTAATAGAAAATGAAAAACTGGTCTCTTTTGGGTCTTTCTAATGATTCTAAAAAAAGTTCATTAATTTTATATTATAAGTTCTATCATATCTACTAAATATGTTAACATTGTGGGAAATCTTCTAAAAACAAAACTCTATATTCATTAGCAATTAGATTTGATTATAATTTGGAATTCTTTTATTTTTTTTTCCAAGAAGGGGATGTAAGGCTTGTATCATACACATAAGGCTTCATAAGTTACTTCGAATACTATTAAACCTACCGATAGTGGGAAGGCCTACTATTAACAGCTAACCTAATAGGGTAGTATAATATCATTATATTATAATTATCATTATAGTATAATTGTTTAAGAGAAACGATAAGAGATAATGTTCATCAAGGGTTCAATTGGAAACCCAGGAGGATTAAGTTGACTGTTTTTTTAATTTTAGTGAATCACAAGAATATTGAAGCAAATATGGGAATAATTTGTTCCACAATTTCGAGGTGAGACTTAAAAAGAGTTCAAGTTCGAAATAGCTCTATTGTGTATAAATGAAACTAAGCTATTAGGAGTGTAAAACTTTAGAAGAGTTGAATTTTTTGGAATAAGTTTTTTAATTTTTTCTTCTAATAGTTATAAATTGAAAAGGTAAGTTGCTTCTATATTTTGGCGGCAACTCTGTGAGGTAAATTCGTTCTAAAAAAAGTTTTTTTTTTAATTAGTTAAACAATTTATTAGTTTCTGTTGTATTTTTAAAAAAAATTTTAAATTATACATATGATAAATTAACATTTTTTCCTGTCATAGAAAACATTTAAGCAAGTTTTTCCGAATTTACTAATTATTTTCACTCTATTCACTTCGAAGTGCGTCCGTTTGTTGGTTTGCTTACTTTAAGTCTTCTAGATTGCTGAGCGGTAAGGAAATCTAGATATAGATAAAAGATAAGGTCATAGATTAATCTGACTAATTCTATTAATTTTAACTTTAATTTAAATTACATTTCCATTTCACTAAATATAAATTTGCAAACAACTAATTTGATAATAATTAAAACCCGTCCTTAAGATTATTAAATTCAATTGGATAACCTTTAAATCCTATGAAATCCGTCTCCATTGAAAATCTAATAAAACCTTAAACTTTCGAAAACAGTTTAAATTCTATAATTTTTTAGTTTTTTGAAAAAATCTGCACCTTTTAAAACCTTTAGTAATCCTTTACCTATTTGCCTTGTATTTACTTCTTTTTAAAATTTATAAAATAATTTCGCCTAAATATATGCAATATTTTATGTTAAATGTAATTAACATATTTCATCTTTTAGTAAAATTTTTTCAGTTCAAATAATATTAAAACATAGTAATAAAAATTAATTTAATTTAATACAATAATTAAATTAATTTTGTTGTAAATAATTTGAATAATTAAAAAAAAAAAATTAAGGTGGAAAAATTATTTTAATGAAATTTTGAACTTTAAAAATATTTTAACCACAGTTGTAATATAAAAAAACCAAAAACAAAATATTTTTATAATAAATTATTTTCAATTTAAATTTAATTTTCAATCAAAAACTTTATAAAAATTTGTTAAAAATACAATTGTTTTTTTTTTTGATTTAATGAAAATCTGAAAATTATGTTTAATACCAGAGTGGGTGTTTTTTGTTTTTCTTTCGGTTTTGGCACATGATTTCTTCTGTTGTTATTTCGTTTTTGTTTTTTTTTTGTTTTTATTGTGTATTTCAACAGCTGGAGATTTTCAATTTAATATTATTTTATTATTATTTTGTTTTTTTTTGTTTTTGTCTTATTACATCAGCAACAATAACATCAGCAACATAAGCAACACCAGCAATAACAGTAAGTAATAACAAAAAAAAAACATAAAATAAAAAAACATTAGTAATAATAATAAACAAAGTATACGAAATATATATATTTATATATATCTATATATATATAATATGATATTTATATAGAATATGGAAATATTTTATTTTAAAAAATTTTCCTGCTAATATGAATTCGTTGTTTTTTTTTTGTATGAAAAACATATGAACTCGCGAAAAATCCAGGAAAAATCGAGGAAAAATCGAGGAGCATTATGTTAAAATCTTTAAAAACCAAAATATTGGATAATAAAATAGCAATAAAAGCAAAGAAAGGAAATAAAATATTAACGAAAACAAAAAAAAAAAAAAAAAGAAATGAAAAGTGTTGGCAGCGAAGAAATAAAGGAAATACCGTTATAAAATATTTACTTAAAAAATCACTTCCAGCTGTTTTAATTTCATTTCCTGGGTTTTTTTTTGTTTTTATTTTTTTTTCAATAACATTAAAATTTAAAATAAAATACGTTTGCAGCTTTCTCAAATTTTTATTTAGATTTGGGACATGATTGGTGGAACCAACTCCATTTACACTTTCTTTGTGAGAGCCGTTATCTCAGTTATTGTACAATTGCTGTAGTTCTTGAACTCAGCTAAATTTTTCTGATTGTACTCCTCTTTGTACTTAACTGAATTTTCCTAATAAGATCTATATCCCTTCCCATCCATTAATAAATAGTATTTTGTTTCACATATGGAGTAAAGGGTTCGGAAATATTGAAATTCGTATCCATTTACTTTAAGATAGATTACATTCTTCTAGTGAACACTACAGTCGTAAATTCTACTATTTTAACTGAGTCTTCGTCCAGTTTTCATATGTAGTGTAGACAATTTTAGTCCAATTGACTATAAACTTCACATCAGATTAAGTATCTCATTCTTTTCAGGAAATCTTCGATTAGATTTTCCCTGAAGCTTCAATTAGAATGTGCACAGACAAATATTTGTCGCCATTAATATACCTAATAGTTTATAATATCCCTCCCTTATTTATATTGAAATAATTTGCATCCACTCATTGGGACTTTAAATATAATTGACCATCAGGTCTATTAGTGTAGGAAATAATTTTTATGAAAAGCGCTGTTGGGCCTGATCTCATGGGATTTATCATATTGTAATTTAAAGGCAAACTCTTTCGGCAATGCTTTAAAGGCAATGCTTTCCCCTTGGTTCACTTGCAAAAAGAATAACTAATTAACTAATTAACTATTATTACAAATTTATTTATAAATTATTACTTTTTATATTATTGGAATACCAGTGCTGCCATATTCTTTGGAATATTTTTTTGCAATTATTGTTAAAAAATCAGGAAAAGATTTTGTTTTCCACCAATGATGAATTTCGTATTTAATTTCTCATGATATTTGGTTAAGAGTAAATTTTTGTATATGAATATAAGATTTAATTTGCAATTTCATAATATCTTAATACCATACCAGACTCTCCCACCTCACCCAGGCTCTTATTCCAAAAAATTATCAAAAGTTCGCTTTTTCACTTTATGCGCCCGTTCGTTGGGCGCTGATTATATAACTTTTAGGCTTTATTAATATGGATAGATCTCATTCAAAAGTAAATTAAGAACTGTAGAAGACTTCCGGCATCCACTGGACTTCCTATAATTTATGAGCTTCCTATACAAAATACATTTTAACCCCACGTTTTTTATAAACTCCTTGTGAGGAAGGAGGAGGGAATAATTAATAATTAAAATAAGTTACTATTAAGTTATAAATTATGAGAAGGAATCTGGAAGCTTTTCTTAAAGATTAAATTCTAAATTAAGTTACTAATAAGAAAATGGGTTCGTAATTCTGGGACTATTTTCATTGAGTTTCTATAAATCTACAATCACTAGATAGCGATACTTTATTATACTCTTTAACTTTATTTAAAATAATGAGGAAATACAGTCTCTATTTGTTTGTATTGTGAATATTATTTTGTTAAGTGAATTTTTGGATTTATATGTGTATAATTCTATATATTATATTATAAAGCATATATGTATTGTATTGAAGTTGATATGTGATGGATCAAATTGTCATAAATTCTTTATTAATTTTATTTGTATTTTTTATTTTATTTATTTTTTATTTGTTTGTGAATAAATTTCCGCTTTTTACAAAAATTTTTTTGTTTTTGTTGTTCCTGAAAGGGCGCATTCATAGCGTATTTTTTTGGCAACTTATTGTTTCTTTTATTTGTTGAATTCCCAAACGGGTTAATAATAGAGTTGGCAAGTGGACAATTTCTTCAAGTAGAGAAGATCATATAGTTAAAGTACATTTGAGGAAATCAAAAGTGGGATCTTGAATATCTTTTGAGATATCTAAGAACTTATTTCCCAAAATTATTCCGGATGCAATGAGAAGCTTGGTGAATGAAATGATAAGGAACTAAAGTGATTTGTAACATTGGAACGAATGTACTACATTTGTATAAATAGTAAACTAGATTGTCTTGTACGCGTAATCGTGTCGTGAACTGTGTGATCATTGCTAAAAAGTTATATATCTCCAAAACTACTTCCCCTACAGATACGGTTACAATATTCCTGACCCTAGATCATCTCAACTTTTAAATTAAGGTATGATTTATGAAAATACGGCTTTTAGTTTCCGCCCTATCTAAAAATAAAAATTCGGACTTACCACATTATATAAATAGAATCTCTACTACAAAATAGTTTTTCAAATCATAAGTCCCATCTCTATTAAAATCCATATGTTTGTACAAAAAAAAATTAAAAATATTTTGATCAAAATCTCATTGCCAAGGGCTGTTATTCGACTTTTTCTTTTTGGAAATTGTTTTTTTTTTTTGAAGCACTCTGCATAATTATGCAGTCGTTTTGAACTTCGTTAAAGTTTTTTTTTTTACATATTTGAAGGATAACATTGTTACCAAACTTTTTATTACATATCAGTTGTTTTTTTTTTTATTTTTCTGTTAACTTTTAATGGATTTTTAATCCCTCTATGGGGTTCAGTTTTTTTTTTTGACTTAAATTTCGTATAGTGATTCCATACTTAAAATTTTTTTTTTACTTTTATTTGATTCCATTTTTTCCTGTTTTATTTAGTGAGACTTAAGGCCAAAAAGCATAATTGTTTGATTAAAGAACCTATTGGGTGTTGTAGTGCAAAAAAAGGAAAAAAAGAAAGAGAAAGAAAGTAAAATAACTTAATTTTTTTGTTTTTTTTTTTTCAATTATATTATCTGCTACATATGAAAAAAAATTGATATGAATTTCTTTGGATGATTGTTCTGTGATATGAAAATAGCCTTAAGTCAATTAAAACAATTTGGTTTTTTTGTTGCGCTCTATATACGAGTATCTCCTGTCTATTTCAATTTTTATTCTTTGGTTTGTTTTTTTTTTTATGGGATCATATAGTTGACAAAATTTTTATGACCATTATGGAAAAATATTATCAAGAGAATAAAAAAGGGCTTCTTTTCAAAGAAAAATTAAAATACATAAATAATATATTCGTAGTTATTATGAAAATTGGTAGAAAATTAAATAATTCAATGAATTCAGGGAGTAGGAGTTGATTTAATATTAAAATTTTCGGTACAATTAAAATGTTGCATAATTTTCAAAAAAAAAACTTATTTTAGATGATTGGAATTTTGGAAATTAATGATGTTACAGCAATTAAGCAACTACCGTTATTTTTGAATTAGGTGTGATAAATGAGTTTAAAGTTAATTTTATCAATGAGTTTTTGGTGAAATTGGTTAAGAAGATTGTCAGTAACTGTTTGTTAAAGTAAAGTATTTAACATTAATTAGTACAATCAAAGAAAATTCCTAAAATTAAATGCATTCAATGAAGTGTTAATATTTCTTTGACGACTTGTAAAAGAAATAAAATTCTAGTTTATTTTTTAATTTATTTCAATGTAAAATTTTACTAATTAAAAATCGGAAATTTTATTTTGAATTTTTCAATTTAGTGTTAACTATATGATTTATTATTTAATTATTCAATTCATTATACATTTACATTGAATTTTTATATATATATTTTTAAAGAAAAGTCATACAATATACCTAAACTAATTAAATATATAATTGCATAATTAAATCGGAGTTATTCATGCTTGATATGATTTTTATGGAATTTTTTGAAATTTTTAAATTTGTTAAAAAATATATTAACAAGTAGTAACTAGGTGGAATACTAGTCCCAATTACAAAATCCCAAATTGCGAAATCTTATTCAGGTTGGGTACGAAATTCTTAAAAATACTTTCTAAAAAGTTATTTCAAAAAAAAAAAAACTTATAATTAACAAAAAATCCAAAACTTAATGGCAAACTATTTTTTTGAAAATCAGCCCCGCTAAATCAATTAATAATTTTTTGATATTGTAACTTATTCTTAATCCTTCCTAAATCATATATTCGTACATACTCTGGAAAATATCATATAATCCCGATTTTGTGGCTGATTCTAAAATCCCTCCTTCTAATGTGGAATCTCACATATATACATTGATATTTTGTAAAAGGCATATACCTTCGATTTTGAATTTAGCTCTTAAAATTAATACTTACAGTATGTCAATGCTTACAGGGATGCATAAAATGCGTACTTTACTACAAAAGTACTTAATTTTGACATTTATCAATGAAAACGGTAAGTTTTAAAAATTTTTAAAAATTTTTAAAATTTTGACATTTTTATATGAAGAGCTAATGACGTTTTAAAATTTGAAAACTAATATTAAAAATTTTTAATTTTGGGATTATGTGATTTGGGATTTTGTAATTTGGGGATATTGAAATTCCAGATTATGTGACTTGGGATTTTGTAATTTTTGGAATTTTGAAATTTTGGAACCATGTGATTTGAGATTTTGAAATTATGGGATTTTGTGATTTGGTATTTTGATATGTTCTCGTAATTACTAATAATTTAATATTATATTTACGAATAGTTCTATGTTAATATTTGTCCATACACAATCATACTTAATTTTCTAAAAATTTCTAAATTAAAATTAAAGTTTATTAAAAAACTAAATATAAAATCAAAGTCAGCAACATATTGTGCTTCTATTAATAGCTCTTAATTTAATTTTATAATTTCTAAATTTTATCACTATAGCAACAACGTTAGAAATAATATTTCATTAGTTTTTACTCATAACTCATTTAATGCATTCTTATCAGTTAATATTCTTAGCCTCAACTGTCGCTTCACATTCAGTTTTACATTTACTGACACTAAATTTTACTTCAATCACTATATACCTCTATTTAATTTTAAATCCCACATCACTTTAATATGGAATTTTTATTGGAATCTATTTTAACTGTAACTTAACTGACATTCACAATTCACATAAATTTTGATCAAAACCTAAAGTGAAAAATCTGAAATGATAGTGAAAAATTTTTTTTTGTTTTATTAACCTAAAATTCATTTACGTGACATACACTTTATATCACTAAACATTCTCACATAATTACATATAAAAGTATGTATACTTAACAATGTATAATGTATATGTATATATTGACTTTATCCTCATTACCGTTATATTTTAGTTTTATGCTCTAAAAAGTATCCTTTTAAACTTACAAATACAAAAAAAAATTTTTTTTGCACTTTTATATTCCACTCAAATATAATAATGTGAATTGTGAACACTTTTAGAAACGGTGATGTGTCAAAAGTCCCTTGGACAAAGTTCCCATTTTGACTTTTGACGCACTTCAATGTATCAAGTATTTTTTAAATGTCTTGTTTTTAAAATAATGCATTGGATTTTTGAGTTAATCACGAAATCAGGATTTGACCTTTGTCCAGGACAGTTATTTTATATATGTATGTATATAAAGTATATATATATACTGATGCTGGAAAAAAGAGAATCCTGATTTTCGTTAAGATTTCTCTAAAAAATTCTCCTAATTATATTTTTATGTATCTTTAACAGTTAATTATTTCAAAAATGTCATGGGACTTTTGATGGGAATCAAGGAAGAAACAGTAGTTCCATGGGACTTTTGACCCCAGTATTTTGGGACTTTTCGCTACGTATAACCACAATTAATATTTCTATACATACTCATACATTCCATATCACATAATCACATATTATGAAAAAACTTTTGAAATAACGGTCTATTTCTATTGAAAATTTACCGTTATGTATTGTAGTTTAGTTTACTTAAAATTTTTTTACGCGAATTTTTTTTCTTTTTTAAAATAACTGTAAAAAATTAATAATATATGAATATGGAATTTGGAATGTGTGTGTTTGTTTTTAAATGCCAAAAGGAAGTAAATTAACGTTTCTTGTGTTATACATATGATACTTTAAAAAAAAAAAAATGCCATATATTATAAAATGTGGGTTAATGCAATAAGAATTCAGAAATAAAAAATAAAAAAAAAATTAAAAAAAACAAAAAAAAAATTTGAATGTATTTGTAGTAGAAAAGAAAATTGAACAAAAGTTGGTTTCAAATTAAAGTCAGTTCAGTTTATAATATTGTTTTCTCTTATTTCTTGATTTTAAGGTCTCTTGACCTTTCCCAAGTGAGAATCGTGAGATTTCTTTAGTTTTTTTTTAATTGAATAGTTTGCGTTGCATTTTATTTTGTTGTTTTTTAGAAAAATTGGTGTTAAAAAATGTGATAGAAGTGGTTTGTTTTATAAGTTTTAAGAAATGAATTCAATTATTTTGAAGTCTCCTATAAGTATGCAATTTTAAAATGTATTTTAAATTTCTTGTTGTTGAAGATTTTATACCACTATAAAAGAAACGCAAAAATAAAACAAATACCTTTAAATTTAAATATATTAAATATTAATGACAATGAGTTGTTTAAATATGATAAGTATATTCCTGCAAAAAATAAATTAGAAATTAAAAAACCATACTTTTGGAAAAATTTAGATGTAACGTAGGTTATTGTAGGTTTAGGTATAGGTATAAGTATTAGGTTAGTTTAGTTTTAAGATTTTATAAAACATATAAATAAAAAAATTGGTTTTTTAGTTAAAAAATTTTTCCAATAAATTCAATTATATTAATATTAAATTAAAACTAAAATTATATTATGTTGAAATCAAAATATCAATATTAAAACATCAAAAGAGATATGTATTAATATAGTTCTAAATAAATTGTGAGAGCTGACATATTGGTCAACCATGTACAAATTACATTTTAGCATATAAGAATTCTTTTTAAGTTTTTGTTTTTGAATTGTAAAAAATAACATAATGAATAGAAAAATAAAACACTAAAACAAAAAAAAAAAAAAAGGCGTCATATGTGTAGTGGGTAAGAATTTGGATTATTCAATGGAGGTCTTAGCCGATGGGGTTGGTAATATTTTAAAATCTAATGTAATTTGTAATATTAAATATTAATTATTAATTGAATATATTTTTAATAATTCTTGAATTAGAAATACTTTAATTTTTAAATCCATTGCTAATGGCTTTAAAATCTACAATCTTAAATTTGGAATTATAATTAAGTTACTTTAGATTTTTCTACAATTATATAATAAACTATATCGGATTAGAAAAAATTGAATACTTGAAATAATTGTGGGCCAATTTTAAATTAATTTAGGAAAAGGAAAAGTTCTAAGGAAAAATTTTAAAATACATTACCTAGGTTAAGCAAATCTCTAAAATCTTTAAGATTCCAATTTTTATCTGCAAATCTTGTAGATACATGATATTCTGAAAAACTATATGTTTTAACGAAAGAGTATTTTAGCCAAAAGGGCTGGTACGATTGTTTGGGTACTTATTTTCAAAAAGTACATTTTAGAGAAAGCCGTGTTACCTAAACCTATAAAATTCTATGGGGTTTGTTTTCTTCTAGTATTATAATTATCATAGATTGGGATTTCTCCAGTGGTTTCTGAGTAAGACATTTAAAAAAAAGGAATATATTCTGTACAGAATAGTAACGTATAGTTTAAAAATAATATTATTTAGTACATTGATTAATCTTATAGCAATCTAAAGTTTTGTACTTTGTATGAGTAACGCTTAAGATATTCGATATTAATTTACGATTTGATTTTTAATTCTTCAAATGGGATACTTTATTTTTGGAATGTTGAAATGGAGTCCATACTACTATAAATATTAATAATTTATTATGATAAAGGATTTTATACTCTTACAGGGTCATTTAAAAACACAGTTCTTTAAAGAAAAAATTAAATTTTGCACTGCAAAATTCATATTTTTAAAATTCACAAAAATTCGTCGTGGAAAAAAAATTACTGAATTTGAAAAAAAAAATTGTAACGTTTGAATAAATTCAAAGAAACTTCAATATTTTTTTTTAAGATTTTTTATAATTGTGCCTAAGATTTTTAGTGTTATTTTTTATTGTAAAACCCCACTTATATCACTTCCACTTTTTCCATATTTGCTTATAATATTATTTTATAGTTTATTATTTTTTCAAACATCTCTTATCTTATATCACCATCTCTTTTTAACTGATTTTTGCACATTTTTTTATACCCGTACGAACATAATTCTAAAAGTATACTAAATTTGCCATTACGTATGTGACGCAATAAAGGAGGGCGGATGTATATAGATTGAAGTTCATTTCAATAGTTGACGGATCAGATCAGGATCAAAAAATAAGTCGATCTAATAATGTGTGGTTTGTCTGTCCGACCATCTGTCCATCATTTCGCGCAATAACTTAAATACCTAAGAAAGTATAGGATTCCAAAATTCGATTATTCGTTTTCATACAACAGCTGGTAATAGCAAATACCAGTTTGCTCAATTTAGTCAGATTGCACAACGGTTTCGAGGAGCTGCCATAAAACTTATCATATTTTACATAAGCATATAACTCTCAATCCAATGAAGTTAAGAATTTGAAATTTTGTTAAAAGCGATTGTTAAATGGACAACTACTACTGGTCTACTATAAGAGGTTCGAATAGCTACCAAACGAATTTTCCTATTTACTTATTTGAGTCTAATAAGAATTGTACATTTGAAATTAGAAATAGTGAAATAGACCAATTACCTAAAGTAGTTACCCAGATCATATAATTTTTAAATTACGTTCTTGTAAGTATCCTAAAGGTGTCACAATCTACTCGTTTCTTTTTTCATAAGAATGTTAATAAAAAAAAAAACAAACGATATTCCGAAGAAGAAACTTTGCTAATTATGCCTAAAAATATAAAGTCCTTTTTATAAAATTTTTTTCGTGTTTTTTTCCAAGTGTCCTTTTTTTTTAAGATGAAAGAAAAATCTAAAAATAAGAGTTAAAAAGAGATAACAAGAAAATGAAGAAAAAACCCCAGTTTCTTGTTTTGTTTTTTTTTCTGTGGAAAATTGAGAAGGACTTTGTGTGTTATTTTTCCTTATAAATTCTAATTTTTAGGATTTTCTCAGAAAAATTATAAATTTGTATTTGTTTTGGTTTTTTTTTTTTTTTTACAGTTTTTCTTGTTAGTTTTGCGAAAAGGACGAAAAATATTCAAAATAAGGATAAAATAATATGAAAAAATTTTCTTTTTAACCCCATTTTTTTTTTTTTAAGACAAAAAATAAAAACTGAATTCCTTCATATTATTTTATTTTTCATTTATTTTTTAAAGTGAAACGAGGTCAGTATTTTTGTCGTAATTAATATGGTTTATAGTTCTTGTATATTGTGTTGTTGTTGTTGGTATTATAGTTGTCTTATGGGGCTTTTTTTTTGGTTCTTGTTTTTTGAGAAAGAATTTCCAACCAAAATCACTTCTGGGAAATGGTTTTTGAAGTTCAAAAAAAAAAAAAAAACTGAGTTTTTTGATGATATAAAAAATGAATGAAATTTTCATTCTCTTATAATTTTCAAAAAAGGAAAAAAAAACCAAAAGTGTTAAATTATAATTAAAAAGACAAGTTTTAAGATGGCATTTTGAAATTTTTTTTTTGTATATTAGTAGTAGTTCTTATTGCCGCCAACATCACCATCATCATAGTCGTTGTAGTTGCTGTCGGTGTTTTAATTAATATTTAAATGGCTTGTGTTTGTTTTGTTTTTTTTTTTTTAAGGATAACTAAAAATGGAATTGAAAATTTTTCCAAAGAACATTTTCTTTTGTTGATATCAAAAGAAATTGGTGTTGAATTAATAGAAGATTTCTTTTAGATTTCTTGAATTTGAAAAGATGGTATTAGTTAATTATTTTAGATAAATTTAATTTAAAGATTAATTTAAAATGGAAAATTATTTAAATATTTATTAAATTGTACCTAATAAAGTAGGGTTGGTGGAAGAAACTGGGAGTATCGAATATGTTTAAAAATAACAATTAAAATAAATTTAGATTATTTTATTATAAACCTATTTTCAAATTATTTAAAAAAAAACTTTCAATGAGATTTCTTTTTCAATTTACTAATTGTTCAAATTTAAGGTTAAGGAGCTCAAAGTCCTATTGAAACGTCTTATTCCAATATATACAATTAGAGTTTTTTTCTAATACTCGTATACTCTTTTTTTATTCCTTTAATACTCCTTTAAGGAGTATTTGGGCATTCACCAATTCTATTTAGGCTAGGCTTCAGTTTCTATAGTCGTTAAACTTTTACGATAAAATTATACAATTTTACGAAATTCTTTTATTAGATATCCTCTGACTGAGGTTTGAACTCGAGACCTGCCGCATGAAAAGTGGCGTCTTTACCACTCCGCCATAATAAACTTATATATGTAATGTATTGTAAAAATTTTTTTTTTGAATTTCTATATCTGTGAGTTAAATAATTTAATTAAATTATTTGCTTGCATTTTGCATTTGTTTAATTTCAAATTTTTAATGCTGTTCACTTGAATCCAATGGAAAATGGGAGCTTAATCGAACCGAAAACCTAAATGAGATTTTTCCACTTTTACAAGGACTCTGACTCTGCCTCTCAAATTCGACAGTCGAATGTGGCCTCAAAGTCTAGGAGTATCTAAACTAATCAGGATCTAATTATTATCGCCGTTCAAACATTATCATGGTTTCTAATAGGGTAAATATTCATTATATTTAAGGGCTCTGCAAGATCTTCAAAAGATCGAATTGTCAGAAATTTCAGATTAAGATTATTGAGATTTAGAGTATTAGCAAAATGAACCATTGTCTGTAATTTGACTCATAAGATCTGAGTTTAAACAATGCGCTATTCCAGCTTAAAATTATTAAAACCTATTTAATTACGATAATTTGTAAAGCAGAATTAGTAGGTATATCTTCAGTCTAATACCAGATAAAGATTATGAAAAAAGTTTTAGAAATTGTCGACTGCATTTCAAAAAACTTTTTTAGAGTTAAATTCCTGCAGTACGTCTCACCATTTCTAAAAATTGAGTTCCTTAACATCAGTATGTTCAAGAGATTAAATTATATTCAAGTAGCTGTATATATAGATGAAAAACTTTTATTATTCTTATAAAATATTACATTTATTGCAAAACACACCCTTCTAAAAAAAATGGAACAACCCCATTATAATTGAGCTGCACCGCCACTTACTACAACCTACAAACCAACTAAAATTCAATTATAAAATATATGTAATTTAAGAAAACCATTATTAAAATTTAATTACATGTAATATAAGAAATGTTAGGAACTACTTCTATTAAGTAATAACTACACCCAACGTTGATAGCCCAGTTTCTACTAAAAAGCTCTTCTACTGCTGTGTAACACTACACTGCAATAGAAAGTTTCCAATCTTCTAAAATTATAAAATTTAAAAAAATTTAATATGATTTTAAAAAAACCAGTTTATTTCATATAATTTTCAGATTTCAATTTTCTCATTTAATTTAATTTTATAATGTAATTTTTAAATGTACATATGTAATGTAATTGAATATCCATTTATAATGTAATTATACATAAATAATTAAATATTATTATTTAAATATTAATATTATGTGACCATATTGCTACACAATTTACAAAATAAAACAAATTGAATATTTTTATAAATGACAAAATACATAAATCATATATATATATATAAATATATATACATATATATATATATATATGTTATTATTATTATTAAAGTCAAAAATAAAATAAAATTATTAAATAAAAACTTCCCTAAAATACACACTATATTATTAGGGGCGTTTATCAGAGGGCTGTAACTTCTACAAAAACTTTTTTAATATAAACAGTATATATATAAATAATATATGTATTATATATATATATATATAAAAATATATATTTATACATTTTCCGACAATGGTTTTTTTTATCCTCTTTATAATATACAATTTTTACTATTTTTTTTTTCGATTATTCATACTTTCGATTATACATATTTTTCGATTATTAAATAAAAATTGAAAAAAAATTTCCAAATTTTCTGTCATCAATAAAATAAAAAAAAAAAAACTAAAAATAGTAAAAAAATTGAATTACTGTATTATAACCGCTTAGAGCAATTTAATATATATTTATAACATTTTACGACTATTATTTGGGAGTTATCAACTTATAAAATAACAAACAAAAAGAAGAACATACTACTGACATACTTATTATAGTTGTTCTATTTAAAAAAAATATAGAATCTGATTCCGAATATAAAAAATTGAATATTCATGAATTTAATATTTTATAAATAAATTAAATAAAAAAAAATAGAACAATGAAAATAAAAAACTCAAAAAAAAAAAAGTTTTTTAATCAAAATATTTAAGGGGAATTTCAACCCTCAAACTCTTATTTATTTGGAAAACAATAATATTGATTTATTTTAAATACTGATTAAAATCAATCAAAAATATTAAATGAATATTTTTAACTTTTTTTAATAAAGATTAAAATTTTTTAATTATAATATATATTTAGGGGAACGTATCAAAATCCCAAATTAGAAAATTCTAAAATTTCAAAATTCCAAATCATATAATCCCAGATTTCAAAATTCCAAATACAAAATCCCAAATCAAAATCTTTAATCAAATGTATATTTGATTAAAGAATCAATCATATAAATATTGTAAAAGGCTACAAAATCAGGACTTTAATAAACTGTTTGGCGAAGGTGGTTTTTAAATTAAAGTTTTTTATTTATATTTTTTTTAAGTTAGTTTTCGGTCTTTCGTACCGAACTCGAATAAAATTTTGCAATTTCAGATTTTGTAATAAGTTGAAAATTTTTTTGGGATTTTGAAAATTGGTTTGTTGCGATAATTGGAATTTTATGATTCGGATTTTCTGATTTGAATCAAACCCTATTTTTAGAGTTGAATTGGGTGGTACAGTAGTTACTCAATCAAGGTTCTCGAATTTTAATCCTAGTAGAAGAGAAAATAGGGTTTTTGATTCAATTCAGTTGCCGTTCACTTTTGAGTTCAAATTAATGGCATAGACAAAAATTTATAGCTCTTCAATAACAATAAATTAGAGTTTATTATTTTGATTGTGTGTAGGTGAGATTCTGAACTAGAAGAGATTTTAGGGTTGAATTAAAAAATCTGGAAAAATTAAACACCTACCTTGATTTGAATCTAAGATATATTTCTCATATCTTGTGGTCTTATTTGCATTTCTTAACTACATAAGAGAATTCAAATCCCAGAGGCTACTAAGAAAATTGTTCCACATGTTTCATCAATTCCTCTACAGAGTTCTACTCTACAAAATTTAAGACTTGTAAGAATTAAAATTCTTTAAAGCCAGATAAAAAGGCCAACTCATTGTTTAATTTTCGAACTTTCAACATAACCTATAAGCAAAATTTTTGGGTGCTAAACAGTATGTGGTGATTAAATAAAATATCTAATATGTTAATTCAAATTTCAAACTAAAAAGCACTAATAAAAAAGCAACTTCATGTCTTCAAACAATTTATAAATTAAATAGATATAAATAGAACACCAATGAACAGTGATGAACTTGACACCTTTATAAAAGACCCATTAACATTATTATCAACTCAATTGGATGTCTTTTATTTTTTAATAATAAGTCAAAGTTATACATATTTAATACAATATTGAATCCAATTCCTATATTTAGTAGTTGATTGATTCAATATTACATATTAAATAATTTATTTTAAATAATAATATTAATATTTAATATATTTCTTACCTATCGCATAAAAGCAAGTTAAATTCAATAAAAAAGCAACAATCTTCTAGAATCTAACTATATATTTAGTCTTTTGTCTTTTGACAATTTTTTTTTTTCTATTTTGTAAACGGAAATTTACATTATTAAATATCCTGCTGTCAGGATATTTTGGGGCGGAAAATTGTTTGATTTGTTTTATCGTTAGATTACATCTTTATTTTTTTTTTTTCTAATTTTCCTGTTTTTCTTCTTGTTTTTCCTTTTGTTTGGGGAAAAACAAAAAGAAAAATTGATTTTCATGTTATCTAAACTCATACTAATATTCTATTATATATATCGGTGTGTGTGAGTGTTTCTACACTTTATATAATCATTTAATGTAAAATATATTATACATAATATTAAATGAAATGTTAAAGGAAATCTCTTACATACAAAATTACATTTGACAGATAGACTTAAATAACAATTCGACTGTTTAATATATAAAAAAATAAAATAAACTAAAAATATATATAAAACTCATATGAGTATGATAACAATCATCAATCAAATATAAACTCATATCAAATATTTATTCAATTCCTTTTTTTTTTACATATTATATATCATTAAATGTTTATATCTGATTATTGAATTAAATATCGTAAAAATGTCCTTCAATATTTTTTTTAAATGATCGACATACGGTACGGAATATTGATTTAGAAATATAAATTGGTGATATGAGGGAGAGAGTTGGGAGTTGGGACAGGGTTGAAAATGCCAATAACAAATAAATAATTTAAAATGATTTGTTTTTTTTTTAAAGATAAAATTGAAATTTTACTTTCAGTGTATACGTAATTACAAGAAAAGTATAGAAATAATGAAAAAAAATGGTTTGTGTCTTTGGTAGATGGATGTGTGTGTGTAGTTTTATTTCATTTGTGTGTTTTGTATACAATAGGAATTATGATTTGGTTTTAGGAATATGATTAATGTTCGGCCGGAGAGAAGTATCTAGTAACATATTATATAAACTATGGTTTGTGACTTTGCTATAAGGTGTGTTCCTGAACGTTATTTGTATTTTCTGTATGTAATAGGATTATATTATGATTGGGTTTGAAAAGATGAATAAAATTCGATCGGGTGACGAAGTGGTTAACTTTTTTGTATATCAACTGAGAAAATGTGGGTTCAATCACCTGTATAAGTTTTTTTCCAGAAAATTTACCGGAAAAAAGTAGTTTTTTATTACAAATTTGGTATACATTATAAGCTACCCTTGGCTTTGATGATTTTGCAATAGGAATTTTATCTTTGGATATTTTTTCTGATAGGGGGCACAAATTCTTACAGTAGGAGAATCAAATAAAGTTTTTTGTTTAATTTATATTCACATTTAATGCTTTTATATATTATTTCATCAAATTATCAATGTGCTCCTAATAGTTTTATATACCATTCTCTATCTTCTATCTGTTCCCATTTGTTATATAATTTTTATTGGTTTTGCAATATTTATATTGATAAGCATTAAAATGTCTTCAAATTGAAAAGTATTATCCTGTCATCTATTAGTTTTGAAAAATTAAACCTTCAATTTAATAGTTAGAAAAATATTGGATTTGGAATAAACTTTTTTTTTTTTAGATATTTAATAGAATAACTTCAAATTTTTCAATTTTTAATGTCTCTAACTTTATATAATTTTCTTTTAGTACAAAAGATATTTAAAAAAAAAAAATTTTTATTTTTAATTAATCTAAAACTGTATTTCAGAAACTCTATCCGTTAAGGACTAGTAAATTCGGTAATTAACTTTTGAAAAACTATTACTTTATATTTAGTCAAAATCCCAAATACTTTGATTTTGTAATATTTTTGAAAAACTGATCCCAATTTTGAATACAAGGATATTTTACTTCCTAACTTTAACTTTTCTTGTCAGTTTTTTGAAAATCATCACTATGTTGCTTTAATCCGAATATTCAGGAATAAGCAGGACGCATGGGAATCATTATTTAAAAGCAGTCCAACGTTTTTTAATTTTGATTATGATAACCCAATCTTCTAATTACTATTTTCATATACCCAATTTATGAAGTTTCATATTGCAATTTCATTTTTAAAAACCTCTTTATTATAATAAAGTATATTCACTAAAAAACCATAATCCATATATTAAAAAACTAATACTTATGTAAGTCAAACTTTTATCATTCTACATAGTATTAGTTAATATACGCCAGGACCTCAAATAAACACTGCTTCTAGATTAATAATAGTTTTAACTCTACTAAATTCCTATATATATATATATTTATCCATACACCAATTTAATGCTAATCTCTATTCCAATCTGTTTTCAAAATAAATAAATTTTTTTTAGCAATTATATTCTGAAGGACTCATGAGATTAATAAAACCATTAAAAAACAGTTTTTAGAAAAATCCTTTTTTTTTTTTATTTTAACTTCTCTCAAAATATTTCACCTTTAAAAATATTCCCACTAGAGCAATTTTTAATCCAGTTATCATTATAATATACACTTCATATGTACTTATTTTAATACTGACGTAAATTTGGTAAAATCTCTCAAAAATATTTGTAAAAATTTTCATATTATGTATGTATATCCGTAATGATATTATAGAATAATAGTAATATTTTAGTCCTGGACAATTTTCCTAACAGGAATTGCATCATTTTAATTTTGTACACTACAGTTAATTCAATTCATTAGATATGAATCGGAAAATTTTTTTATTATGATTATATTTTCATTTTTAAATTTCCCTTCAATTTCCTTGTTTACAAAAAATTTTCAAACACTAAAAATTGACAGTGCGCTGTGAATTCTTTGTTTTGTAGCACTTAATAATGAACATCCTAAAAGTATGCAATAAAAAGCAATAATATTCATATTTTGTGTTAATTCCTTTTTAATCTGTGTGTAAAAAAATGGTTCATGCTATTCCTTTTTTAAATGTTCCAATTTAATTTCTTTTTACCGTTATTCCGTTTATTGGAATAGAAAATTTCAAAAAAACAAAAACGATATATATATATATATATATATGTAAAAAAAAATGATATGATAATCAGCATATTATAATCAGTTTATTATTTTTCATTTTTCCTGAATATGATTTGGCGGTGGAAATCCTTGGAGATATCAATTGTTATAACCTAATTTTAACATTGTGTTTTTTTCTTTTTGTTTTGTTTTTTTTTTTAATTTTCTTTAATAAACATACACACGTACATATATATATATATAAATATATTTATACAAATTTGAAGAAAAGTAAGGAAATATATTTTCCAGAACAGATATTATAATCCATGTTAAATTAGCGTTTGTTAGAACAAAAACAATCACACATACAATTATGCATACAATCACACATACATACACTATACATAATATATACAATAAAATTTTTGCATTCAAATATGGTTTTTAATAATCCATAACACAGAGAATTTACTTAAATATTACCATTTCACTACAATTTACCGTGTACTCATACATACATACATATATACATACATACATACATACCTACATTTATACGGATATCGCATATAATATTTAAAATGAATAAAAAAAAACGATGGAAAATTGTAAAAAAAGAAAAACAAATTGGAAAAACTTAAAAAACAAACCTGGTTAGAATTTTATTTCATTCGTCATAGGAAATCCTTTTCATTGGTTTTTTTTTTGTTTGTTTTTATTTTTTTTTTGTATTTGTTTTTCATGTGAAAACAAATGAATATGAAAAATGAATTCAATACAAACCTAAAAAGTTAAAAAAAAAAGAAAAACAACAAAAGCAAAATATGAATAAAAAATTAAAAAGGACAAAAAAAAAAAACAGGAGTAAAAATAAAACAACAATGAAATAAGACATTACAAATTTCAATTCTTAAAGGATATTCAGTGAAAACAAAAGACTTAAAAAGAGGAGGAAATTGGTTGTGAAATTGAGAACATAAATAGAATTGGCTTAATTTTATAATAAAAAAGGAAAAGTTCTATTTTATAACAGCAATATTTTAGTGAAGTAAATTTTAAATAATGAAGAGTGAAATTTATGATTAGTTACAGTACCTAAGTCTAGATAATATGATTGAAATAAATGAAAATTTAGTTCTAATAATTATTTTTAAATCATTTTCCAAACCCATGAGTGGTTTAGAATATTTACCAAATCCTTTAAACTATTAGCTACAGTTTTTTTAATCATTATTTTCATTAAGCCGACCTAAATAAGGATGAGGGAAGGCATCTTTTCATCTTATGTCATACACAAAAGTACGAAATATATATATTTTTCATATGTTTCTTATTTTAATAATCTCCTTAAATATTTTTTTTTTCCGATATTATTTTGAATTCCGTTTTAATCTGAGACTTCCCACTTCAAAGACCTTTAGTCTTAACTACCACACCATTTGTCAAATCTCAATCCGTATGAGACAACTCCCCATTTACTGCAGAGATTAACTTTGAAAAATATCTATTATTTATTATCAACTAGAGATTCCCAGGTTCTTAGAAGTTTTAATATTTGAACACAAGCACTTATTGATGATTTTTGAGAATTTTGAAACAACTGAATATGAGAAATTTAAAGTAAATACGATGAATGCCGAATTTTGCTATCTTGGGGGCTCTACGTTATTTAAAAGCTGCATAAAATATTTTTATATAATCTAATATTTTTTAAAATAGGGTTAAAATTCTAAACATTTAAAATACTATCTTAATTGAATTGTTTCAAATTATAGTTGAATCATCCATTAGTCAACACATGGACTCTATGCTATAATGTCCAAGTTTTAAGTATAATTATTTTTCCATTTAGTTTTTTTTTTGAGTTTTCAGCGAAAGTATAGACAACGTTTCCCCTGTTTTTTTATTCGAACAAGTGGTACTTGAAATTATTACTCTTTCAATAAGTTTTATAAGGTTTCCCGGCATTTTGTTCGGCATTCCCTAGAAGGAGATCCTATAACTCCCTTTTCGTAAGAATTTTATAAAACCTTCGTTAAAAATGAATCTTATGGTAAGGTGGCTATATTTTGTATTCTAAATATAAGTATTAATATTTTATACTATTGTGGCAGATGTTGAAGGTCACTTTTATTCGTCAGATTTCCTTCGTTCCATTAGATTTTTAATTATTATAACCTAATCGTTTTAGATTTTTAAGATGACTTAGGTAGATGACTTAGGAGAAACTTCATCTTATATTGCTTCTCTAAAAAATTAAAATTAAAATTAACCTTAAAAGGACACATACATCTCAAAATTTCATAAAATCAAAAACTTAATTCATCATTTCGTCCTTAATAGTCCTAAAGCTATAAAACCCATTATACTTAAAATATAATAAAAGACGAAACTTTCTTAGAATTAATTTTAAAAAAATTCATAAAATTTAGTAGAAACAGCTCCATCAGCGCCTAATTTAAAGTTTAATTAATTAACTTACAGTAATTTGCACAATTTTGTATTTCAGATCCTTTTTAATGGTTCTTACCGCCCTTAGAAACAAAAGAATATAAATGGACAGACAATAATTTAAATTAGAATTAAAACTTGTTATAATAGAATTCACTTGATTTCAAATTCTCAAAAAAAAAAAGGAAATAAAATAATAGTAATAAAAATTCGCAAATACCAATACGTAAGTTTCTTATTTTTTGTTTTTTATTATTTTGTTTCAATTTTTTTTTTAGTAATAATAAAAAAAGAAACAAAAAAAAAATTAGCATTTATATTAGGTACTAATATAAAATTTTATATCCTTTTGTTTTTTTTTTTTTGAATCCTTGACCAAATCTTATTAGCAATTCAATATATTCTAACTAATATACATATTTATATATAAAAGTTTTAAACACATATATACATGCATATATTTATAAATATATATATATATTTAAACATATGTATATTTACATGTCTAAAATAATACAATTATATTAATATTTATGTTAGAAGCACATGATTTGCCATTCTGAATAACTTTAAGTATTGTCCTTTTTTTTGTTTTTTATTTTATTTCAAAATTTTCTTTGCAAAATTTTTAATTTTTTTTTTTTATTTATTTCTTAATACCGTTATTGTATTCTTGTTGTTGTTATTATTTTTTTTGATTTCCTTAATATCCTTATGCATTATAATGGGAATATAACTTCTTTATATAATAAAAGAAAATAATAGTAATAATAAAAATAAAAAGGATATTTTTTTTATACTTGTACTCGTATATTAAATGTATGTGTGTTTGTGTAAATATGTACATTTCAAATATTGGTTTTCATTTTTGTTTTTTTTTTTTCATTTGTTTAATTTGCATAGAAAAAAAAAATAAAAAAAAACAAAAAAAAAATAAAAATAAATTTTCTAGAGAGTCATTTTCAATGCATTAACACTAAAAAATTATGGAATATACGAGTATATAAGTATGACAGTGGAATACAAAACCAAAACCAAAACAGATAAACAACATACAAACAAACTTACAAAAAAAAACAAGTTTTATTTTTACTACTTCCTTGTTTTTCTTTTATGCCATATAATCCCATAACGGTAATATACAAATACTTGGTACATAACGGTACATTATTTTTCGAAGTTCATATAAAATACATTATAATCAAAAAAATATATATATATAAATATAAGTATATGTATATTCTATATATATATATAATATAGGAACAAATTAAAAGTAAAAAAATCAACCAACAGGAGTGTAGGGGATAAATAAACATTAAAAAAAAAATGAATATGAATTGCAAAAGAAAGAGATAGATATATATGGAGATTTGAAGAAAATTGGATATAATTGTTGGATTAAAGAAAATCTATAGGAAATAGGGAGTGTTGTAAAAAGGATGAAAAAGAAAGAGTTGGGAAAAAAAATTAATAATTATATTAAAGGGAAGCAGTGGACGGAATAAAAGGGTGGGAGAAGAAGACAAAATGGAGTATAAAGGAAATTATTATGAAATAAATGAATTTAAAGAGTTTGAAAATAATAATTGAATGGATTATAATCAAATTATTTTGAAAAATATTTGCAGATTAGATTAGAGTTTTGTTTTTTGAAATGCAATTTTCAAGATTGCACTAAAAATGAATGTTTGCATCAAGTTGGGATTAAGATAATATAATAGCTGTGAAAGTCCTCAAAGTTTTATAGATCGTGATAATTCCCTAAGTCTTTGTTAATAATCCTACCTAAGTACGGTTTTATATTAGAATTTGTAGTTTTCTAAAAATGAAATTTACTTAAGTCAGCTGATATGTGAATTTGAGTCAAGCTAAGTTAGTATTCAGGACTGGTAACTACATGAAGTTAGTATAAAAGCTCCATTCTAGCTGAATTGGAGATCTACAGTATTAACAAAGCCTTTATTGGGATCATATTTTTATAAGTTTAAATTCGAACAAATTTAAAAAATAATCAGTCCTATATATACAGGATTAACTTAAAACACTAATTGATTCAAAGTACACGATTAATTTGATACAGGATTTGATTCAAAGTACAGGATTAACTTGAAGATCCTTTAAAGTTAGAAAGAAATGCATATTTCAGAGTATTTAATGGGAATACATACTTTACATACAGACTTTTGAATACAAGTTTTTAAAATCTAACCAATTGCATTATTAATCATCAACTTACTGTATAATCCAATTATGAATGAAAAAGATTATAGAACATCGCCCCAGTAGCTTGTTATCAATACACTATGTTTATATTTTATTCAGTCCATAGATCTCATTTTTCTAATATTAGACACACATAACTAATAGCATGTGACGATTGCCCATTGTGGTTGTAATCTATACAGATATGGGCTATCTGTTTTTAATTAGATATTTCCAGGATCTAACGAAAGGCAATTTGAAAACTTGTACATATCTGATTGGTTCCATTTATAATACCTGCCCCACAAAAGCAATTCAAAATTGAATGATTGTTCCAAATCAATATTCTTTCATAATTAATTAAATCCAGCGATCCCATTTTTTTCTATTATCCTATCCCAACATATTTATTTAAGAAGCCCCGGATATTGATTGGTCTATATAGATAGTTCTTACCTTAAAACTTAAATACAAAAAAAAAACTGAAAAAAACATTAAAGTACAAATTATTATATAATAAAATTATATTTAAAATAGTGAAAGTTTTAACATATAAAAGCTATTATCATAAATATAATTTCATTATTTTTGTTGATTTGCCTCCTTGTTTTTCTTCTGTCCTCTTTTATTTTTTTGTTTGGATTTTTATGAACTGCATTTCTTTAATCCCAGAAAACTATAAATTCCCTACGGGTTTATAGATTTTCTTAGTCGTTTCGTTTTTTTTTTCATTTGTTTTTTTTTTCACTAAAAATCATAATAAAAATGAAAATTTAAAGAAAAGGACAAATGATTTTGTTGTCCTTTCTATTTTTGTGTCCTGTTTTTTTTTCGTTTTTTTAATGCTGTTCCCCCCTTCCACTTATGTATTTACTGAGTTTGCATTGGCCATCAGCAAAGTATTTTGAAAATCAACATACACATATTAAATCTTAGGTAATGCAATGGTTTTTTAATATAAAAAAAAAAATAATAATAAAAATAACTGTATTGTTGGATTATTGTTATTATTACCGTTATAATAATATTAAAAAAAAAATATAAAAACAACAAAAAAAAAAAAGAAAGAGAAAGAGAACGAAAAAAAATTGAAGTTAGGTCAGTTTAATATTGTTTGTGTTAGTAGGTAATCAGGGTAGGTTAATATTTATATATACTCTTTTCACTGGAATTTGGCCCATTTTTATATGAAATTTGGATTTTTAAAAATGAATTTGGCCCTTTTTTATTTAGCTTCGTTTCTTGGAATCCAACAGTCAGATCAACATATTGGTTAAAAGGTACTCAAATATTTTATAGTAGAAACCAAATATTTTAAAAAAATTAAAAAAGTTCGACTCTTTAGCCGATACTAAAAATTATGGTTAGGTTACCATTTTTTGGAACTTGGGTTACGTTTTTTCCATTTTCAGCTTCTACTCCGGGATGAAATGGAATGAAATAAAGTCGGACGAAATAAGATCAATTCGACTTTATAACCTAAAACAAAGGAAATAAAATTAAATCGACCATTCTATCTTATTCCTAATCAAATATTCTTAAAAAGGGAAATACCCTGATTTTGTACCCAACTCCTAAAAACCAGAATTTTTGGAAAACTTTTCTCAAAATATTTATAGTCTCGAAGGGATTTTATAGTTAGTTATTAAATTTGGGTTATCCTCTTTTTCGGCATTAATAAAATATTTGTTTATGCAATATTGTTAGTATATAAGAATTGAATTCAAAATATTATTTTAAATAATTATTTTATTTTAAATTATTAAATAATTTCCTTAAAAGAAGTTTGGGGATGGTAACAAACTCTTAAAAACCATCAGTAGAAGGATTTTACCGTTATTTGCTAAAATAAAGTTTTAATATTTTGTTTAGTGGGTAGTTTTAGGACAGCCGCCCTCGAATGCTTTCTTGAAAGTATATGTATGAAGCAAACTATACGGGAATGATTTAAGATGGTTTCAAAATCAGGTTATTCACTTTATTCGGAGTATTTCCATATTTTTATATCTAAGTTAGTGAATTTAAAATAGGTGCCTGTTGTTTATTCAGTTTCTTGGATTCGATTTTTTTGATAATAAAATCTAATCCTCTTTATTTTGGAAATATATTAGAATTACTAATTTGACTTTATTTCTATTGTTTTTTCTAATTAAGTCGGTTCGACTTTATTTCACCCCCTTCTACTACAGAATTTAGTACAATGTTTTTTCAAATTATATCAATTTTCGCTTCCAAGATACGGGGCGTTTTTAAAAAAAGACTAAATTGCTTTAAAAAAGGATCTATTTAATTTGTAAAAAGACCAAATTGCTTTAAAAATAGATAAATTTCACATGAAAAAAAAAACCAAATTCATGTGAAAAGAGTGTATATTGTACAATTGGTACTAGCCACCACAATATACTTATTGTATTGTATTTTATTTAGATTTTGTTTGTTTTTTTTGCTGGTCTTTTTTGTATTCGAAATTTGCTTTTAGTTTATTTAATTCGTATTATGCTGAATAAAGAACTATTTTTTTTTTTTATTAGATGATTTTTTAATTTTATTCTGCTGCTGTTTCTAAAGGGGTTGTTTTGAAATCTGAAAAATTCTCAAAAGGAATTTTTCCTATATATGCATTTTATTTAATTTTAATTTTATTATTATGCTGTTGAAATTTCGAACAAAAGCTTCAAATAGCTAAAAAAAAATAAAAAAATTGTTTTCGAAACTTTTTTTTTGTTCGAAA
Organism: Dolichopus griseipennis; assembly: GCA_963082915.1. Lineage (NCBI taxonomy): Eukaryota > Metazoa > Arthropoda > Insecta > Diptera > Dolichopodidae > Dolichopus > Dolichopus griseipennis. Next base: position 26,541,529 of record OY720443.1, read on the forward strand.
AATTTAATTCAATTCAAAATTTTGCTGTTGTTTAAAAGTGCCAACATAAGTTTGTATAATATTAAATTATATTATTAGCGGAGGGAGGTTCTTTGGGGTTCCATAATGGGAATTTTTCAGAATTAAATTTGATTGAAAAAAAAAATTTATAAATTCAATTCAAAAATTTATTTAAAATTTTTCAATAACTTAATGTGAAAATTTTCAAAAATTTGTTTTCTATGCAGTAAAACACGCTTAAGTATGCCTTTAGCGAATTCTTATAACTTTTCGGAACCTACTTGTTCGAAAATAGTTTTTGAACGAACACGTTAAAGTGTCTAAATAAAGCATATATCCAAAATTCGGTTTAGTTACTTCATTTTCAGGTGAAGGTACCAAAAGTTTACTAAAATATTAATTTGTTAGCTGTTCTCTTAATGAATGTTAGATCGCGTCGTAGGTTTGGTAATTAATTTTGAATTTCGATGATAGGTTGTAAAAACAATGTAAAATTACAAATAAAACTGCAAACGCTCATAGAATTGCGAACTTAAGCGAAGGCCACTGAAAAAGAATTATTTATTTTAAATTTTAAGTAATTATTGGAAGGTTAAACTTAAAGGAGTTTCACTGTATCGATTTTGTTTTAATGTTGCAATTTATAATTGAAATCAAATTTAAGAGTATAAAGGTTAAAAAAATTTGTTCAAAATTATTATAGAAATTTTATTACCTTTGGTATACATATTCTTTTAATTACAGATAGTTTTAATTAGCTCAATTTATACAGGGTTCTCAAAAATTGTCAGAAAATGTGTATTAAAATAAATTTGTTTCTTTAATCTTCAACCAAAATTCGAATACTTTATTCTACAATACTTATATGTCAAAAACCTGAAATATTTTAAGTTTACTTCAGATTCCCTCAATCTTAACTTTTAGATGGCCCATACATTATATTAAATATAAAGTATGGGGCATCTAAATTATATATGTATAAAATATATATATGGGGTATCAATATATATATAATTTAAAATACTTTTTAGCCAGACCACTTCCTTCGTACACAAGATGTTATCGAGTTAATCATTTGAACTGGGGCCAATTTTTCTTATTATGTGAGCATTTTATCAAATCATTGGTCTTTTGTAAAAGATGACTTTGATGCAACAAAAATTGATCAAAAATATGATTATTTGATTATTGTTAAGTGGCTTATACAATAGAGCCCAGTTCTAATTAAAAGAATCATTGACATCTGACCAGTAGCTTAGTGGTTAAAGTGGCGGCTTTTCATTCGAAATTCGGTTTCAAACTTTGGTCGGATAATATCTAATAAAACAATATAGTGTATATTATATAATAGTTTAATAAGAAGTCAAAATGCCAAATAGGCAAAGGATAGTTGTCTGATACTACAAATAAATAAATAAATAAATAAATAAAATCATTGTGAATTATTAAAAATTTCGGACTTTATGCTTCTTAATTACAAATCTTTTGAAACTAAAATTTGAATAACATGTAGATTAAAGTAACTTTCAGTAAATTTTGGATCTACACACAACTGAAATACAACTCATTCTAACTGTGAAACAAGTAGATTCAGAACTTATCCAAATCCTATTATTCTAAAATTTTTACTTTATATACAAGACCATAGCAACATTTTTTATTACTTCTAAAGTGTACTTCTCAAGTTACTTTTCCAAATTAAATTAACTAGTTTTTAAATTGAAGCCCATTTTAATGAATTCAGCCCAAAAGCTTCACATAACCTCAAATTCTAAAATTACCTTTTGTTTTTATCTAACTCACCTGCCCTAAAATAAAAAATTCTCATACTTTTACACCTTAGATTTTCATTAAATTGTTTTTTTAAAAAAATTTATTCAATAATAATAAATAATAACTATATATTTAAAATAATTATAATTGTCAATGAAATAATTGTGTTAAAAAACATTCTATAAATTTTCTTTCTTAAATGAATTTTATTTTAAAATAAAACTTAAAAATAAAATAATTTTAGAAAATAAATTTAATAAGGAAAACATAAATTCAAAAAAATAAAAAATTTATTTCTAAAATAAACAAAGAATACAATATAAAACAAAACAAATTAATAAATTTTATTTATTTTATATTTTCTTATATAAATTATGAGAATATGAGATAAATATTCAACTTTACTGTGAAACTTACCACACTTTATATGAACATAAAATCTAAACATGAGTATAAATTCCACCACAAATCTCAAATTGAAATAGCAATTGCAATAATTATTTTTATTTTCTCTTCTTACTCTTCATTTGTTGTTTATCATTTTCTATTTCTATCTTTTTCTATCTTTTTTTCTATCTCTGTGTTTTATTTCTTTAAAAATTTATCATTGTTATTGTGGGTGGGGTGAGAAAGATTTAATGAGATGACATAAATTTAAAAAAAAATAGATAGAGATAGAAAGAGTGAGAGACAGAGAGAAAAAAAAAGTAAATAAATAAAACACCATGCAGAAAAAAAAAGTAATTGGAATTTGTTTTCTATTTTTATTTTTTTTTTGTTTTTTTTTGTTTTGTTTCATTCACTGTTTAACAAAAAAAAGAATATCAGAATAAAAATAAAAAGAAAGAGACAGAAATAATAGCTTTAAAGCCGATTAAATTCCTTAAAAAGTAATTCTGTATTACCGCAGTATTTCTTATTGTTTTTTTTTTTTTATTTTTTAATTTTGCATATATGTAGGAGTAAGACATAGTAGAAAAGAATAATAGTAGAAAAAATGTTATTTATTTATTTTTTTTCTACTTGTAAATATTTTTTTTTTTTGTTTTTTTTTTGGCAAAAGTGAAAAATTTTCTTTATATTTGTAAATATTTGTTCTTTTAAATGGGTAAATCATTTTGAAACGACAAGTTTGTGTACTTTTGTTAATTTATGCTAAGTAAGATTTTTGAATTACAGTCTTTTAAGTGATTATAAAAATTTAGTGTTTAAAATTAACAATGATCATATATGCATTTCGAACAATCGTTGCTTAATGGATTCAGCAATTCCGCTTGATCTGCTTCAAAGTATCTCGTGTTATTAATTAAAAAGTACTTAAAGCAAAGAGCTTTGGTTGAGTAGTGGGAAAGAATTTGGCTTATAAACCAAGGGAGTTCTGCTTCCATTTCCTCAACGGGAATACTTTTTTAATTCAAAAATCATTTTTATTTGCAAAATCCCCATGGTAACCAAAAATATAATTTAAATAATTGAATATATAACAGTAAACAAAATAAATAATAATGTAATTATAAATTATTAATAGAAAGTATGGAATGTGAAATGCACAAGGTGTCGTAAGGTTTAGGGATTAGGATGACCTTGTCCTTTATCTCCCATATAAAACTATGTAAATTAAAGCACAGATCCTTAGAGATTCTAACACAAATAAAAATGATCAGTATTTGTGATTTCTAATTAAGTTTTTTTTACCAATAACTAATTATAACGGTAAATCCTCGGGATTTCAAAAATAGAAGATGCCATGAATATAATTGGAGAAAACTTAAATCCATGATTTAATGTCCATGAAATGAGCATCTGTAACCCATGTGTATTAAAAAACTTTTACATAAAAGATCGATTCTCACTAAAATGGGATGCGACGACACTATGAAGACAACCTGATGATCTTCAATTCTTATGGAAAATGTTCTAGTTAAATGTCCGATTATGATATCAACGTCGACTTATCAAATGACAATTTGTCATGTCAAATATGAAGACAACGGTTGTCGGATGTCAAATATGTTGAATTTAAAATTGAATTTGTAATTACATACTAATATTGCCATGCCTTCAGTTTTTGGTGCAGTGGTAATCAAAACCATTGCTATTACAGATATTATGCAAATATTTTATGCACTACTTAGTTTAAATGATTGCCTCCATCAATTTCAGAATTACAATAGTATTCGTTGCTTTATTTAGTATTCCAAATTTTTGCTATTTTGGTTCCGTAAAACGAGTACAAGTCAGGTACCAGTAGAAGTGAATACAAAAAAAGTACTTGTTTATTTATAAATATATATATATAATATTATATAATATGTATATAAAATTTACAAAAAATGTTTTCTTATGTTTACACTTTTTATTTTGTTCCGGTTTTCAATTATTTTGGTACACCTCTTATATGTTCTTATGTTGTTATCTCTCTTCACATTCTTTGAAATTTACATCGCATTGTTGGAATAAAAAAAAACATATTGTTGCCATCTTTTTCTTTTCATGTCTTGTCTCTACTTTTAAGCAAATAAAAAAAAACAACAACAACAAAATATTTTCAACTTCTTGGAAAAATTAAATGAAAAAAGCGAATATTTCCTTATAATATTCAGGAGTTTTTCACATCTTGGTTCTATTCTTGCCCCCGTTTCTTCAATTCTCATTTTCTTTACACTGTCTTCAACATTTACGTTTTCTTTTCCAGTTTGGTTTTTTTTTTAGTTTTCCTCGGTTTTTCCATTTTTCCCAAATAAATTATTGACGTAAGAATTACTGTGAAAACTGTTTTGTCACAGAAGATAAAAAAAAAAAAAATTTGTAAAAGAATATAAATTAAACAGTTACATTCATTCATTTTAAAATGGTGTCGTTAATAATGAAATGAAATATAAACAACAACAACAACAAAGGAAATAATGTTAAAAAATGTTTGTTTTTTTTTCAAAATAAAACAAAAAATAAAAATCACAACACACAATGGCAAAAAATATGGAGGATTGATTTGTTACAATTTTATTGTAATATTTTTATTTTTTATTATTTTAATTTATTTATTTAAAAAATATTTTTTTTTTTTTTATTGTATTAATTTCTATAGGGTGCCATTGAAATGTTAAAAATATATGGAAATCCAGAAGTTATACCATTTATATGTAATTCAACACAACAAACGGTAAGTTATAACGGTTTTTTTGTATTGTTTGGTTTTTTTACAGGAATAACAGTTAATTTTCGAAAACAAATGGAATAAAATAGAGATGAAAAATAAATTTTATAATACGATATTAATAAATTTAAAATAAGTAAAATATTAAAAGGAAAAATAATAGTATTTAACGTTCTATTAAATAATAGATAATTCACCTAATTATGTATATTCACCTAATAGTATATTAGGTTTTTATGCGTCTAATAATAGATAATTTACCTAATTGTGTTTGTTAACCTAATTGAATGTTATTTTAGCCTGGTAGTGTATACTGGAAAGACCAATTAATTTGACCAATTGGGTGCAGGTGTTAAAACGCCGAATTTCTAATCAAAGTTGAGGAAGTGAAAAAATTTTGAGGTTAGGTTCAAAGGTTTCGAAATATTTAAAAAAGGTTAAATATCATAATAAATAGCATACAAATTTAGTCGATTGTTCAAACTTTAGATTAAAATTGATGATTTAATACATATTTTTGATTTAATTCGACTTAAATGGGTGGTCTAAGCGATTATATATCGTAGTATAAATATTTCATATTATTTTCTCCTTTATTAAGTTAATAAATAGTATACAAATATAGTTGAAGGGCCCACGTTTTAATCTGGATAATGATTTAATAAAAATTTTTGATTAAATTCGTTTTAAATAGGTGATCAGCTATGCTTCTATCATATCTGCCTATTTTACCAAAAAATATTTATCTCTTATGAATTAACTTATTTGATTGAGGGTGTTTTGCCAATAACCTTTTATATAACTAGGGGTTATTTTCCAGTTCAAAACCGACTTCTGAAAAACTCTTTTGGGCGTTGGGACCAAACTTTATCCATTTGGAAGGATTAATTTTTTTTTAATATTAGCTTCAACACTATAGAAGGAAAAGTTTTAAAACCCTCAGTGAAAAAAATATAGCTTTTTCTGTCCCAATAAAAGTTCTTCCATTTTGCCAGAATCATATAAATCCGAAAACAGTTAAATTTCAATAGATTTTAATGAAATTTGATATGAATGCTTTCTTCATCAATAGTAAAGTTAAATTCGTAAAAAGGCCAAATAGTACAACGGGATAAGGGGGCCTTCATGTTATACTGGGTAACTATTAATATACTGGGTAACTATTAAGAGTAGCTTCTAAAAATCGCAGTACCATGGAGTCAAGAGATTCTAGGAGTTCCGGAAATGTCAAACTCTAATAATTTCAAATATAATGAAATTTGGTATAAATGTTTTCATTTTTTGCCAAAAGAAGAAACGACTTTTCAGATTCCAAATTGAACCAAGAGTTTGTTAGGGCTCACTTAAAATGTAATCGGATTTTATTAACAGAATTTAAATACCTTAAAATACAAACCACATTATCCATAGAAGAAAAGCTTATACAATCTATCTTAGATTAATTCTAAATAGTCAATTTTTCGCTATAAAAACTATCAAAATTCCATAGATATTTTTAAATCATAATACTTTATACTGGTAACTTAAAAATTAATTAATTTTTCTAAACCAAAGGTAAAATTAAATTAATTAAAAACTTATCAAAAACACTCTTCATTTCAATACACTCTTCCTTCCTTCCTCAACTAATTTCCAACCTCAACTATACCAACTTCCATTTAAAATCTTTTCTTAAAATACTCAGCTTCCTTCTAAATTACTTATAATTTTTCAATAATTTTAAATTCTAATTTCCCTTTAACATACTAATATATACCAAGTTGAATTAATTAATTTGTAATCAAAACTTTATTTTCAATTTTGAAAATTTTTTTTAATTTATTACACTAAAAACAAATTTTCAATTTAAATACGAAAATTAATTTTAAAAAAAAATTATATTTTCAATTAAATTTACAGCACATATTCTCTATAGACATTTCAATATTCGTTTATTATTTAAAATGAATTTTAAAATAAAATTTACAATTAAAAAATAACAACTGCTTCAAAACTTCTTCATTTTTCCCCAAGAAAATTTAAATATTATGAAAACGCGTTATCATTATCATAATTATTATCATTATCATTTTCATCATTATAATTATTATCATCATTATTACTATCATTATCATTATATCAATTAATAAAATAGTTTTATGTGAAAGTGATTTTTTTGGGCTGTTTTTTTTGTAGTTTATTACAAATTTAATACATTTTGAAAATTGGAAAATTAATTTTCATCTTCATTTTCTTTTACGAGTAACATAAGAAAATTTTTACAGGAAAAACTGACATCATATGTACGCGAAACCGCATAAAATTTAAAAAAATTTTCACTGAAACACAAAAATAAAAAATAAATTTTTAGTCAAAAAATTTAACTTGTGAAAATTCTTGTGAAAATTTTTACTTTTCCATTTACATTTGAGAAAACTTTTAAGTAAAAGAAAATTAAACAAACATCAGAACATCGGAAAATTAAACAAATAAAAAAAATATTTTTAAGCATATGTTCAAAACAAATTTGAAACAGGGACTGAATAGCTTAAATCTATTTGTCTATCTGTGTGTCAGTCTGTTCGGATGGTTATACAAGACTTCAACACCGTTTCTAATAAAGTACTGTTATTTTAAAGTACTTACTTAATTTTAAAGTACTGTTATTAAAGGTAAAGGTATTCCTAACAAATAGGTATTACTAAAAATTTAATTTCGTTGAAGTTGGGTAAAACACCTATATTTAAATCATTTTAATGCAAGCTCTATCTATTAGGTATATCTTCAGTCAGGATTTCAAAGTTGAGTGCCAGTAGTTTTTATATTATATGTCAATTATAAATATAGGGTTGCCATCCCGTATGTTAATTAACCATTACACGCAGCAAATTTTTTTATCTCTTATATTTTTCAAATAGATTAACTTAAAAACTTTAAATTTGAACAGGAGCTTGACTCATGCTTCGAAACAGGATAAGTCATTTAAAAAAAAAGTTTATGTATGTTCCTCCGGTTCATTGTAAGGATTTGAAAGGAGCTATATATATACCAATATTTAATTGCAATATTTACAAACATGTAACTTAAATACCTGTTAAAACTTTTTCGACTTAATGTACAAAAGTTAAAGTATATTGAAGTTTTAACATGATGTGTGTGAACAATTTTTCTGAATTATTAAAGGTTTCCCAAAAATTCCCGAAGGAAGTGACTCTTGATTTTTAGAATTTTTCTTATATAATAAATGCTGAAATAAAGTTCTAAAAAGTTATTAAAAACTTTTTTTTTAATACACCACTTTTTACCCAAAAGTAATTGTGTTTAATTTTGGATATGTGCTTTTTTAAAAACCTTTTTTTTAAAACATTACATGTTTTTTTTTGAATAATTTTTCCTTTACCACTACCATCACATTTTCTTACATTTTCTTCTGTTTATAAAGGATTTTATTTTAAATTTAATTTTGTACCGCACAAATTGCAATAAAGCTCTACTAACACACTTTTATAGAAAACACATTTTTTTGAATATGTATATGTACTGGGTGTCTCAGACAATGCGTATCAGTCTTATACACAGCGAAATGTTTTAATAATAATTTTTATGAAAAAGGTAGCTCCGATTTTAAAACTTTTATTTTTGGATATTCGAAAATCAAAAAACCTTTTCCTGTTTTGAAATCAGATACGCACTGCCTGGGACACCCGGTATATTTTTGTAGGTTTATAATATGACTTTGAATACACACTTGTGTAAAAAGGAATAAATTATATTTATAATTTTTAGAGCGTATAATTAAGTATCATATATAATATGTGTTTGTACATATTGTGTGTTTAGCAAATTTCTTGTGAAAATAGAAAAGAAGTTTTTTAAGTAAAAATTTTTATTTTGGTTCCATTTTCTGAAATTTTAAAAAAATTAATTCTAAGAAAAACTTAATAATAATTAAAAAATTGATTTTTCTATGTTGATATTTTTTTTTTTTAATTTCTATTTTAATTTACATTTTTTTTTGGAATCATATGCATACGGAATATGTAGGTGTTCTTTAAAGTAATTTGAAAAAAAGTTTCGTTAAATTCGATTTTTCATACACTTTATTTAATTATTAATATGTTTTTAGTTAATGAATTGCTTAGTTCGTTGCATAATGAAAGCTTTATTTTAGGAACTAGTTTCTACATAGCGAAGTTTACTTATTTTGAGGTGGAAAGTATTAGTAGAGATGTGGAAGGCAACGTCTGCAAAATCATGTTGTATAAACCTTCAGTTCCATATGAATTTTATTCTTCCCAATGTGTTGATTATTAATTGTAATTTGTACAGGATTACGAAACACACATACTTTGTGTAAACGTCTAGTTCGGGCCACTTGATATCTTCTCCAGGTTAGGAGCACTGCTTATCTCAAAAACTATTTTTTAACCATCGGTGATTCAATATGATTACATGTCGTAGGGGGACCTATATAATTCTTAATAAAATAGTAATAAGGTACAGTTTTAAGTATCATTACCTGGTACCCATTACTTTTTCAAGTACCAGAATTACTTACACTTCGGTATAAAAAGAATCAAGCAATAAAAATTAAAGAATTCAAGTAATTGTAATTCCCAGAAAGTAATTAAATTTTTAGTTCAATTACTTTTGTAATTATATTTTGATACTTCATTCAATCATACAGTAGTACTGAACTTTCTAAATGAAAATATTTGCAAAATAATTTAGTTTTTAATACTTAAGAATTTCTTGGTAATTCACTACTCGAAAATACATAAGTATAAAAACATAATTACAAAAGTAATTACAATCAAAATTTAATCATTACTTTCTGGGAATTACAATTAATTTTAGATAAATGTTTTACATATACTTAAAGTATTAAAGTGTAAGTAATACTGCTACTTGACAAAGAAATGAGTATAAGGTATTTGTACTTAAATTATCAATACCAGGTTTAATCAGTCAAATTAAATTTGTTATTACTGTGCTCAGTGGATTGAATCTTCCCTAAAAAAGAAATTGATAGAAAATCATTACAACTGTTGGAATCATGGAATATGGTTATATGGTTTTTATTTCAATTTTCTTTAAGTACTAAATTAAGTACACTTAGGCACTACTCAATATATCTCCAAAAAACTGTTAGTATCTGATTATAAACTGTAAATACTTTATTTAATTCCATTCGATTAAAATTTTCAATCCCAGACTGTGAACAACAGTTCCTCAATTTTAAAGCAATGTCTTTTTTAGTTTGACCAAATTTTCTTTTAATTATTCCACTGTTCGTCAAATATTAAAAGAAAAAAAACTAGTTATAATTGAAAAAATAATAAAATATTCAATTTTAACTAAAAATAATTCAATTTAAAAAATATTATAGTAATAAATTTTTTAATTTATACATACACCTAATTAAAAAAATACTTGTGGTACTTTAAAATTAAAAAAAATTAATTAAAAATTAAATTTTCAATTAAAAACTAAATATTTTTTTTTGTGCAAGAAAATACGAGTACATTTTAATATAAAATTAATAATAAAGTAATCATTTTTTTTTTTTAAATTATTTTTAAATTATTTTTTAATAATAAAATTTTTTTTTTATTTCTTTACAGGTGAGTCTAAAATTAATTAAACATATTTTAAAATAATGTAATTGACAAAATACAAAAGATAAGTAAGTACAATTAAGTTAAGTAATCGTTATTTTATTGAAAATTATGATTACAATTAAATTTTTAAAAATTACTTTTCAAGTGATTGGAAGTTAATTTTAATAGGAACAAGTTTTGAAGGTTATTAATTCACATGGTATCAAACAAATAAATAAAGGTATGTTTTAATACGTATCCATTTTTTTGGATTACAAATGTAATGTACACCTAATTCTCTTTTTACGCGATGGATTCGTTATGCGAAAAAAAAATCGCGTATTAAAGGATATGAAGTGGTTGTAAAAGGAGGGAATTCTAATAGAACTCCAAATTCCAGGAATCAAGAAAAAAAGAAACTCATCACTTGAAATATCTTCATTTTCATACTCATACACTCATTCAAATCGCTTTAAATCGAATTTAATAATGTGTTTTAAATCGCGCTATTTCAAGTTCGATCGCGCAAAAAAAGGATTGATTTGTTTACTAAAATCGCGTTATTTCAGATTCGCATAAAAAGAATCAAATAAAAATAGAATTAGGGATACCCGACACCTGGCACTTGTAAAACATCACTGAATATTTTCTTTTAAATTATTAAAATAATGTTTGAGGGAATTCTTTTTTCTTCTTGGAAGTGATATTTAGTGTCATTAGATTTTAAGAAATCCTAACCCCTTCAACATTTGATATTTACCTCAACAAATCATCTGAAAGAATCTCTACCGCCAATGAAAACAGATTAACTCGTTAATGTTCATGAGTTACTATAGAAACACTGTTATCCAAATAATGTTTCAATTAATTCAAAATCTAAAAGTAAACATACACCTAACACTCTTCTTAAGTAGAACGATACGTATATAAATACTTGTTAAATGTTTTTCAAATTGAAAACTAAGTATCACAAAAATAACATTGCATTTATATACCATTAACAACATTTTATTAGCCTCTCTATATCTAAAGTATATTAGAAAATAAGTTTACAATCTTTTTATTGTGTTTTTGTTGATGTTGTTTCTGTTAAAAGAATCCGCTTTTGTAAAACCACTCATGAGTCATGAAATAGTTTTCATTTCAAAATTTTTTTTTACTTTTTTATTATTTTTTATTTATTTCAAACCAACATCCTTTGCGAATTGAATTTTACTGCATTAAATGTGAAAGAAAAAAAAAAAAAAAGTTTTTCTATTTCCTCGTTTTTGTTGCATTTTATAACGGTTTTTCCTCGAGATTGTTTTTTTTTCATTTAAAAATTCATCTTTGTGGCAAGTGTTTTGTATTTTTATTTGTACAAAAATGAAACAGTACATTTTCTATCCTTCTTTCTCGTTTTATCCTTATTAATTTTCTTATTTTTTAGCACATTTTCAAAAACTTTTTGAATTAATGTAGTTTTACTCTGGCCGCCAGTCCGTCCGTGTGTTGACAAAACTTTTACACCGTTTGAAATAAGGATACGAAATTTTAACTACGGATGGATATTGCAAAAAGATAAATTTCATGGAACAACTTTTTCTGAAGCCCCACATGTTACTGAGCTTGAGGACTCCAAAGTCAAGAAAAGCCCTATATTTAAACTGTTATGACAAAGTTTTATAAAGTATATTTTCAATCTGAAGATGGCAACTTGATTTTATAAGATTTAGGTTCACTTATATTGGAGCTGCAGTGAGAGTATGGGGTAGAAAATTATGTACATTATTTTAAAAGGGTGTGTTTACATTGGAGCATTGCTTTGTTCAGCGATAAACAATATAAAATTTTCTACTCTAGTTGATCTTAATGACGCTCTTATCAGTTATTGCAGCTCCAACATAAACGCACTCATATAAATATATGTAACACAAATATATTGAGGTGCCATACGGTATTAAAATTTACCGTTATGAGAAACTCAATTTTTTGAAAATTGTTGACTCTTAATGAACGGATTATAGAAGTAAGGTTATTACAGATTAGTATGAGTGATTTAAGAAAAGTTTTTTGTGACACAAACCATTTAGAAGCCTCTAAGGGCTTAAAAATTAATTTTTAGATATTTTAAGAGGGAGTCCGATTATTGATGAGCAGCATATGTGTTTGCACAGAAAAATTTTTGGTACCTTCCCGATTTAAGGACTATTAGGATTTAAAAATTTCTTTTTGTGACGCCCACCGTTTAGGAACTAAAGAATCTAATTGGTCAAAAATTGATCTTTAGATATTTTTAGAGAAGAACGATCCTTGAGGAGAAGCATAAGTGTTTGCAGAGAAAATATTCCGCTACTTTTCCCATTTATGGAATATTAGAACTTAAAAATTAAAAATTTCTTATTTTTTCCCTAAAGTCAGTATGACACATATGACACGTATGCGTAGTTTAGGAAATGTGCTTTTTTGACAGCCCTTCGTTTTTTATCACTTGTTTTTTTTCTAATATTTGTCACTATGGTTTGTATTTTGAAATTTGTTCAAAATATGGCACAGTTAAATTGTTTGGTTTTTGTTGTTTTACTTTTTTTTTTTTAAAGACAACAAACAGCGCATCTTATAGCGAAACTAGGTAACGAACAAAAAAAAAAATGAAATTTTTTTTTTTATAATAATTTTACACTCAAGGTGACGTAGAGAAACTAGGCGCTAAATGAAATCTAGTAAGAAAAAAAGAAACTGAAATAAATAAGTAAGAACCTTGGAACAGACCGTTTATAAAGAAAAAGTTGGAAGGGAGGTTTCAAAAGAATAAAAAAACCAAGAATGGGAATAGTAAAAAAAAGGGTACAACAGTAACGATGCGTTTTATATATACGTAGTACGTACATATAATGTATATATTTATATGATTACACCTATGAGTGTTCTTATACAACTGTCAAAGTTATTTTATTTGGGTTTGTATGACTTTAAAGTAGAAAAGTAAATGTGTTTCCAATGTTAAGTGGATTGTTTTTCTTATTTTGTTGTTTTTGTGTTTTGTGTTTTTGTTTCAATTTTATATTTGTTTGTTTATTTGTTGAATCTTGTTAGTTGTTGAGTGAATCTAGAAAAATGTCAAATTGCAAAGGGGGTGAATTGCAAAAACTATATATTGGATAAAGTTAGAAAATATTTAAAAAAAAAAGAAAAATTGTTTATATAAAATGTTTTTAAATTTTTTTTTATCTTGTATACAATTGGTATTGCATCTCCCCGTTGCATAAAAAAATTTAATGTTGGTATTTGGTGCATTTGTGCCATTTTAAAATGTTTTTTTTTAAAGTGTTCATATGTATTCAACTGAAGGATTAAACGGAAATTTAATTTAATAAGTAAATGGTGTGCATATTGTAACTTTGTAAAAATTGGTGCAAGAAAAACTGTTTTATGCTCCAGTTAATTAGAAAGAAAATGGTTTTTTTTTTGAGAAAAGTATCTTTGTAAATACTCTGTATAGTAGATAAAAAGGGTACATTATTATATTTATTTAGAAGAAACCATGCCGACAATTCTCAAGTGTTAAAATCTAATTCTTCAAAGATTTTGGTTTTTCTATATTTTATATTATCATCTTGGCCAGGAATTAGTTTTTACAAAAGCTTTAGAATCTTGTTGTGATGAAAGATTTTCCAGAATTAAATCCAAATAGAATAAAACTGACACTTTATACTTTTAAAGACTTATTAAGATCCTGCTGTTTCCTAATACTACCACAATTTTGAACTGAACTTTAGGACAAAGTCTGTTAAACAAACATGAAGCTTAAATTTTTTTTATGTACCAACTTTTCAATTGTTAGGCTCATAAGCCTGTCTATACCATAGATATCTTGCTTTTAGATTTTAATGAATTCCACATCCAATTTAAATATGTGATTGTACTAGGCCTTATAACATTTTAGTGAAGAAACGTTCTAGATTTTCAATAGATATTTGTATTTGAGTTATATGGTATTCAGTATCTGTGAACCCAATAACGAATGGAAGCTGAAGTCGAGTCGGAAACTAGATATAAGTTTTTTCACTTTTACTGGGATTCGAACATGGGCCCTCCGCGTGAAAGGTTGGCTTTATTAAAGATAAAGCCGTTATCAAGGTGACTTTTATGGACAATAACAATTGAAATTATCAGAAGTTAAGACTTTTAACCAATTTGATTAAGAACAATAAAATATCCTATCCCTTTTCCATTATTATATTTTATCCCTTTATCCCTTTTCCTGGACAATTATAGCAGTTTGGGTATAATCCTTTTTTCTTCCCATTTAAAATGAGTAAAAGCGTTAACATTAGCTAGAGGTTTTAATTTTCTCGATAGTTTTGAAGCTTTCCATCAACCTCAGGACAGAAAAGAAGAAACGGTAGGGAAGCTTAAGTTAAGTCAATTCTTCTGGAGGGATTGTTTGGAAACCCTAGAGGCAATTTTTCTAGTTTTGTAATTCTCCATCGAATCTAGAAACATGCACAATCTTCATCGAGTACTATCACTGGCTTTTCAAAAAAAATACGTCTCCTGGAATATTTCATAAAACTTCCATTCCATTATTTTGTAAAAAATTTTCAAAAAAATGGTAAAAGTTCCATCCAAAAAAATCAAACTTCTACACCACAATAAATTGTTGTAATTTAACTATGCAATCAAATAATTTGTCCTGATTTTTAATAGATTTCCTTAACTCATATGACATCTCTTTTTTTTTTTTCATTTTTTGTCCTTTTCTTTCTTTTTCAAATACTTAATTCAAGTAAAACGAGGAAGATTATAGTTGCCCTTGTCAACTTTTAGATACCCGTGCATACCCACTATGGTGTATAAAATAAACCGTAATTTACTTCCCTTATACATTTAACTCATTACCCCATAATTTTGACGTAAAAAAAAAAAAAAATTAACAAAAAAAAAAAAAATCACAAAACAAAAAACAAAATTTTCATTCATTGTCCCATAACTTTAGCTTAAAAAAAAAAAAAAAAAAATTAACAAAAAAAAAAAAAAATCACAAAACAAAAACAAAATTTTCATTCGTTGTCCAATAACCTTAGCTTAAAAAAAAAAAAAAAAAAAAAAATTAACAAAAAAAAAAAATCACAAAAAAAAAAAACCAAATTTTCATTCATTGTCCCATAACTTTAGCTTAAAAAAAAAAAAAAAAAATAAAAAAAAAAAAAAAAACAAAAAAAAAAAAAATTGGCCCACTCTAAAAGTCCGAAGGTCCGAGTGATGTCCAACTTTGCCAAGTAACTTGCCCTATTAATTTATCTGCCCAATTTTAATTTTAACCTTGTAGCTTCATTAGATTCAAAGTTATTGAATTGAAAACTTTGTATGGCAGCCCCCCGAAAATGGGGCCCTAACATTTTGAAACTTCGTATAAGTGCTCGATTCATTATATAACTAACCGTGTGTAATTTTCAGCCTAGTAGTACAATTAGTTTTGAAGAAATTCATATTGGTGCAAAGAAGTTGTATGGCAGCCCCCCGAAAATGGGGCCCTAACATTTTGAAACTTCATATAAGTGCTCGATTCATTATATAACTAACCGTGTGTAATTTTCAGCCTCGTAGTACAATTAGTTTTGAAGAAATTCATATTGGTGCAAAGAAGTTGTATGGCAGCCCCCCGAAAATGGGGCCCTAACATTTTGAAACTTCATATAAGTGCTCGATTCATTATATAACTAACCGTGTGTAATTTTCAGCCTCGTAGTATAATTAGTTTTGAAGAAATTCATATTGGTGCAAAGAAGTTGTATGGCAGCCCCCCGAAAATGGGGCTCTAACATTTTGAAACTTCATATAAGTGCTCGATTCATTATATAACTAACCGTGTGTAATTTTCATCCGCGTAGTATAATTAGTTTTGAAGAAATTCATATTGGTGCAAAGAAGTTGTATGGCAGCCCCCCGAAAATGGGGCCCTAACATTTTGAAACTTCATATAAGTGCCGGAGTCATTATAAAACTAACCGTGTGTAATTTTCATCCCCGTAGTATAAATAGTTTTGAAGAAATTCATATTGGTGCAAAAAAGTTGTATGGCAGCTCCCCGAAGCCTTGGTCCGATTTTAACCAAAAACAATAGGGAACCTAGAAATTGTCTAAAAATGACTTTGTGTGAAATTCAAGACTCTAGCCCTTTTAGTTTTTGAGTTATCGTGCTGACGGACGGACGGACGGACGGACACACATAGCTAGATCGATTCACTTTTCGATGCTGATTCGATACGTACCCTTGACACTATATCTAGCTCGTCTAGATCGATGCGTTACAAACGGAGAAGTAATTTTAATATACCCGATGTTCATATATGTATGCACGGGTATAAACATAAAAATCTCTAGTTAATGGTAACATTTTAAAATAATAAATTTTATAAAATACGCATTTAAAAAAAAAAATGTGAAAATGAAAATTAAAAAATAAAATAGAGCGGAAATATTTTACGATTGTTGTGAAGTTTAAAGACAATATATTTAGTTTTTTCTTCCTGTGGTTTTTCTTTTTTTTGTTGTTGTAAAATTAAGTGAGTGAAGCGAAAGAATGAAAATAAAAAGAAACAAATTGAGGCAAGAAAAAGGGTCTTTTTAACAGAAAAATCGATTTTACCTTTGCAATCTTTCCAATTATGTATGTCAGACCTAAGTAGAAGGTGATGGGTTCTAAGTTGTATTTTTTAAATTTCAAATCACTTTGTATAAAGTGCAACTTTTAAATTATATAAACATACACGTGCATATATGATCATTATAACAATATGTAATAATGTTGATTTAATGTTAGTTCTGTTGATTTACATAAAATCAACTAAGAATTTATTTTAATAATATATATATATATATATATATATATATATATTTTTACCACTAAATCATCATAACTATTGGGTACAATTACCATACATAATTAAATAGTGTATTATTACAGTTATTTTTCTATGTTTTGACTCTATATACACTAATAAATTGTCGTTTGATGTCACTGCTTGCTTATGCCATAGTTTTCCTTTACATTCCACAGTTTTTCCCTTCAACTTTTATCAGATCGGATAAAAAGTAATAATATGTACATAGTAAAAAAATAATTATAAAGTACTTGATGTAAAATAAAATAAAAAGTGTGTGGTATGCTTAACACTAGATTTTTTAATTGCGTTTTATGTATTTAACTATATTATGGTTTGAACAAAATAAAAAATGGTAATTAATATACCTCCAGCCCAAGGTATAATTCTGTTACATAAAGTGTTAAAAAAGATTTTATTTAAACGATTAATACTTTCGAACTGTACTAACAAGTTCCTCCATGTTATATCCTAAAGTTAGTTTGGTATCTAAACCTTTTTTTAAACAGTTTGTGCGATTTACAAACCTTAATGGATCGACGTCTTCAAGTTTTTTCTGCTACTCGTTTAAATCTTCTAAGAGAAGTTAAGTTAAGTGACATGAGATACTCAATCCCTAACACCTTCTTCTTCCGTCTACTTATTTTGTAGTAAAAATACATTAGTCCGTATGAGTCATGAGTATTAATGCATGGGACTGCAGCAATATATCTGCTGCAGCAGGACTTGATTCAAGTAAAACCAAATATTCAAGAAAAGGTAGAGAGAAATGAACGTCATGGAATATGGTGTTATTGTAATGATGATAAAAATGCATTGAAAGTAAAAGATTACGGTGGTTAGATTTATTTAACTTTTATTTAATCAGTAATCAGACTGGAAGTCTGCAAATTAGATTAATGCTGTTGTAAATATAATTTACCTTGATATCTGATCACACGTCGTCAATTTTTTCTGCTTCTCATTTTTATTCCTGTCCCACTCCCCCACTCCCTCCACTCCCCTAAGGAGTATGAGGCATTAACCAAGTCTATTTAGACTAAGCTTCAGTTTCTTTAATAATTATTTTCACTAAGCTGTTGATTACTCGACTGTAGCTATTGTATAAGATTATGAATACATAAATATTAATTTTGGGCGCCGTATGTTATTCTTCACTTTTAAGGTTAATTAAATTTTATTTTATATTGAGATATTAGTTATTACATTATAAAATTCAACGATATTTTTTATTAGATATTATATGACGGGGGTTTGAACCCGAGACTATCCTCATGAATGGCAGTGTCTTTACCACTAAGCCTTGATCAGATAAAAGAAATTTAGTTAACTCGTATAAGAAATTCGATTCTTAACCATCGCCTTCCTTATCTTTTGTTCCTTAGCCCTTGCCTCTTTTTTGCTAGTTTCTAGATGTTGGTACAAATATATTTTGAGTATGAATGGTAAATGGCAAAGCAGAACTATTTATGTATGGAACTGCAGCAGTTTTATTTTCAGCGTTAGCTGTAGATCCGAGTTAAGTCGTGTATTTCAGAGAAGGAAGGGAGAAACAGACGATATGTAATATGGGTTTATTGCGATAGTATTAAAAAAGCTGTACCAGTAAAACATTCTGGTGTTTTGATCTTTTTAATCCTATTGCAATTGTATGCAAACTGAAAGACTACAAAATTTGGAAATTCATATCATTCATACTGTATTAAAATAAATCTATACTTTCTTCGAATTTAATTTATATTATTATGCATTTCTTTAAAATCACTTTCACTATTTAAGCCTTTCATTAAACCACTCCTACTCATTTGCTTCAAAACTAATTTAAACGTCTTCATTTTTAATGGAGCACTGGTTCTTTACAAGTTACAAAGAATTTAATTTTCTGTTTCTTTTTTTTTCATTAATTTTCTGTTAGTTCTTCTGTGTCGTTCTACACCATACTTGAGACTGGATATACGTACCGTTTAAATTCGTAACCATACTATTATTATATAAGACGTATTTTATAGTTATAATGAATATAGAATAGTAAAATACACATACACACACATAATTATTATGAATTATTATTAATTAGCTTTTTTTTTCACTAGAAAAAAAAAAACTCAATTCAATTTATATGAAGTGTCGTGTAATGACTGAATGAGTACAGGTTGATTCTGATTAAATTTTTTTTTTTTCGTTTCGTTTTGTTTTTTTTTTTTTTGTTTTTAATTTTAGGTTTCACCTCCTTTAAAAGATTCCTGTTTTTTACTGTTATTTTAATTATTATTTTTTTTTTCAGAGTAAAAAAAAAAAAAAAAAATTTAATAAAATTCGTAGACGACTTTTATTACAATATGTTTAACTTTGATAGTAACTCGACTGTATTCAGTTGTTGTATATATGTACTTTCATCAACGAGTTTATGTATATGTACATACATGTAGAATGAAAATGTACCTATGTATATATTAGTGTTATAGTGTAATTAAAATTTATTTTTAAAGTTACTTTAAATAATTTTAGGTCATAAGGAATCCGTCTTTATTCATATACACATGTGTTTGATTGAATGAGGGGGTGTGTATTAATAATTATAGTTAGTTGTTTTTTTAAAAGTTGTAGTTTGTATTTTACAAAAGTTTTATAAAAAAATAAATTTATTTTTTAAAAATTTAATTTTAAAATACTGATTTAATACAGTAAATAATAAAATAAAATAATAACAACATAAGTTTGTATTAAATGGAAATTCTAATTGAAGTTGCATTTAGTAATAATTTAAATTTCTAGTTAAATTTAATTTTATTTTTAATTATTTGGAATGTTTTTTTTTTACAAATTTTTTGAATAAATTAATTTTAAAAGTAGATATAAAAAAAATTTAATCTTTGTACATATATTAAAATGAATAAAATTTTGACTTTGACATTTTTAATAAACATTTAAAAAGAATTTCAAATGAATTCAATTTTTTTTTGTATCAATCACTAGACAAAAAAATAAAATATTTTAATTTAAATTTTTGAACGAGTTTTTATATTTTAATTAAAATTCTAATATCCTATATAAATTTTCGGATAAATTTTTATATTTCAATTGAAATTCAAATATCTTACCTTTCAAATTTATAATAAAGTGATGCTTTCTAAACTTTCTGGACATAGTTGACAACAAATGTAATGCAAAATTCTATATTTTACTTAAATATTGAAAAAATTTATCAATCAAGGTTTACATAAACTTGGTTTTTTAATATCGGTATTTATTGTAAGGGGATTTTTGCTTTTTAATTTTAATTGAATAAGATGTTATCTGTATTTCGCCTATAGCTATGCAATTTTTTTTTTAAATTTGACTGTATTTTAGTTATTGATACTAAACAACATTCAAAAATGATAATTTAAATAAAATAAAAACGAAATATAAACATAAGGTTAATATAAATATACCTAGATATAAAACCATGAATTAAAAGATTAAAAAAATGTTAAATAATTGAATTAAATAGGGTATAGCTTAGTTAAAAAATCTAGAAAGTAGTCTCAAGACTGTAATTTAGAAAAGATTCCTATCAAAGTACTTTTAAGATACAAATTTAGAAAAGATGTAAAATATGTACGATAAATTAAAATCAGCCCATAATGGCCCTGGCAGTGTAATTTAGTGTAATACGTAATATTCAAATAAATAAATAAATAAATTAAACAATAATGAAGTTAAATGGAATAA
This sequence comes from Dolichopus griseipennis, assembly GCA_963082915.1. NCBI lineage: Eukaryota > Metazoa > Arthropoda > Insecta > Diptera > Dolichopodidae > Dolichopus > Dolichopus griseipennis. The sequence goes on from OY720443.1 coordinate 26,562,618, forward strand.
TTCTAACAGCGTTTTAAAAATTCACTGGCCCGAAGTATAATAAACCTACGTACAACCTAAACTAAAATGAATGACTATGGAAACCAAAATTAGTCGCGTAAAACCATAGGCCACGCAATTTCAACAAAATAATATCTATTTGTAAGGACAAGTGCAGCCATTATCCACATTACCACTAAACATTAATAACAAGTCATGATTTTTGATAGTTCTTTCACAGTTCAATTTTTAAGTTCTAATTCAGTCTCTGCTGTTGAAGTAATCAAATTCACCCCTCAAAAGTCACCTATATTAGAAAACTTTTCTAAAAAATTTGGGATCTAGAAACTCAATTAGCCAATTCACTTCTATATTTAATCTAAAATAGTGCCTAAGATGCTGAGGGCTGTACCAATAATAAAAATCACTTTTTTGTAATCTTAGTTTTATATAAATTAATAAATAACTATCTGATTTATCACTTGAGTTTAGTCGGAAAAGCATTAGAGAATTTCAACTTTTACCAGGGAAGTACAGCTATATAGTTTTAGTGGTCGATGAAAAGCATCAAATGTTGCACAGCAATCGATTAAAAATGCATTTCCTCTAGGTTATTCACATTTAAATATCTTTTAATCAAAACAAACTTGTTTTAAATCTAAGCTTAAGAATTTAACCCAATTAAATAATTTGATTTGAAGTTAAAGGTGTCAGAAGACTAATGAAAAAAGTTTTAATGTCTTCCAATAAAAATTAATCAGCAAATCAAATCATTTTTAATGTAAATTTGTAATTATTAATTTAATTCAATAATAAATTATTAAAATTAATTATTTAAAAAAATCTTTAAAACTTAAAATCAATAAAATAAATCATAATTCAGTACTCAACCCCACGCAAATTAACCTTTAAATAGCATATCAAATGTCAAATCAGTTCCTTAAAATATGATTACACCAAATCACCCTACCCTTACCCAATAAAAAATCTTAAATTTAAAGAGTTATTTTCATCTGAAATTTAAAATTTACAAACTTTTCTAGATATTAAATTTCCATAAAAACAAAAAAACGTCTCTTAATTTAAATTTTAAATGGCCACAAAAAAAATAAAATATTTTAAAATTTTCTCATTTACCATCATTAACTTGTATATATACACTTTTATAGATTCGGATTTGTTTAATTTCCTGTAAAAAAAAGGAAAAAAAAAAAAAACTTGGATATTAAATCGAATTCTAAAAATAAATTCGTGTTTATTTTTCCCTAAGGTGTCAGATATCCTGATTCCTTTATTACTTCTTTTTCCTTTACTAACCTTCACATCATCAGATATATATATAATATATATATCTATGTATTGTATATCTATATATAAGTATATATTAACTATACATTCAGCAGATCAAGGTCAAATGGATTTTGTTTTTTTTTTTTATTAAAATGTGTTCATCACAGTAATTTTTGGTTGGTAACCATTTTAATCTTCTTAATTATTATGGAAGTTAACTCTTGAAGTAAATTATTAATGGAAAATGTTTGGTATAATAATAAAAAATTTGTTTTTTTTTATATTTTTTGTTTTGTTATAAAAGAAAAATCTCATAACCGCATTTACATTAAATGAATGTTAAAGTTTATTATAGGTTCTTTAATTTTATGTATAACTTGAAACAAAACAAAAATAAATATGGAACATGGGTTAACTTACTTTAATTTGGAACAAAATTGTGAAAAGAAAGTATAAAGGTAAAAAAAAAACCAGGGAAAGTTTAACTTGGGAAAAGTTTTTTTTTATTATTACTTCTTCTTACTTTTGTTTTTTTTTTTTCTTTTTAGAATTCTAAAGAATTTGATCCTTAAAAATTTAGTTCTTAGAATTGGGGTAACTAAGATATTCAAAGAAAATACAAATATTTAAAAATATTCAATTCCTAATCTGTGGAGTCTTGGGAATGAGTTATTTTAGAAGTGTCTTAATTATTTGTCTTGAAATAGCATAAAATATAACTTTAACATTAGCATTTTACTAATATTTCATTACAGAAAATTAGCAGAAGATGTTGCGCCTAAAAATATGCAATTTATTGCTTTGTAAAATTTATTCATATATTGCTTATTACTGGTCCTTATTATGCCTATAATAATGCAATTTATTGTTTTCCAAAACTTACGCATATATTTTTATTCTTAAAGGCCCTTATTGATAGTCTATAATTATGCAGTCTATTGTTTTTTATATTTTACTCACATATTGCTTATTATGAGAGGCTCTTATTACGCCTATAATTATGCAATATATTGTTTTTAAAAATTTACTCATACAATGTAATTCTTATAGGCCCTTATTGCGCCTATAATTATGCATTTTTTTTTATTTATTTACTCATATATAGCTTATTCCAGTAATTAAACTCACTCGAAAAACTATGGTGTTGCAAAAGCCTCAATATCCAACTTTAGATAAATTAACATTTTACTAAGGAAGTACCGTTATATTTCTTAACCAAATGTTTTAAAAATTGTTCCCAACAGCTTTAATTTATTTTCAAATCCCTTTTTAAATATGAATTTAAAAATTTTGTGTAAATAAAGCCTCCATTATATTTTTTTTATGTACTTTTAAAGTATCTGCCACATAATATACTTAACCTTAAAAAAAAAAAGTAAAACAATTAAACTTTTCATCTTTTTCAAATTTTTCAAAAAAGTTTTTATTTGTTTTTTACATTGCCTACCGACCAGGTAACAAATGCCTCTTGGCTTATTTTTATATTATTTTATTCTTAAGTTTTAAGCGCTTAAAAATTTAAATTTGGGACATTTTAAATGGTGTGTGAGAAGAAGAATCTAAGACAAATTATAAAGTCATTATTAACTTTAAATAACTCGTAAAATATTATAACGTATACATTTTTTTATATATATATAAATATACATTTAAACATTATTATTATTAGCTTATGTAAATAACTTCCGTTTTATAATAATATAAATGCATCCATAAGATTTTTTTTTTCCAGTTTTCTCTTGAGGTAAAAATAAAAGAGTAGTAAAAAACTTTAAAAGTATTGCATAATTTTGTTGGAAATTATTTCGAAATATTCAGATTTAAAGATTTTAATTTGCTGTTGTTGTTGTGGACACATGTTTTGTTTTTGAGGTTTTACCGTTATAATATTGAAGACGATATGATTAGATGAAATAAAATTATTTTATGTTTGTTGAATAGAGAGGCTAGAGATTGTTCTTGGGGATTTTAAAGTTGGGTTAGAAACGCCCCAGTTATAGTTGAAATTTCGTAATAAATGGGATCTTATTTCTATCTACTGGGATATTAATTTCTTTTCAATTTAGTTTCTGTGAGACAAACTCAGCAGCACTAAAATAGGTAGGGGTTTTACCGTTATAGTATTAAAAATGTTATAATTGGTTGAAAATAAACAATTTTAGATTTGTTAGATAAAATTATTAATAAACAGACTTTAGAGATTATTTTTGAAGATTTTTAAGCGGGATTACGAATTCCAATTTGGTTTAAATTTATAACTAATAAATAGGAGCTAACTTTAGCCGAGTTTCTTATGATATTCATTTTTTTCTCAGTTGAGTTTCAGTGCAATCACATTCAAGCGCAGTAAAAGAAGTAAAACAATTAAATTAAATTAGATTCCATTATTTTATTAAAACATTTACGGAAATAACACAAAATTCTTCTCTTTCAATTCTTCAATTCTTGTCCTTCACTTTCTTTGTCGTAAGTGTGTCGCGCTTGTTAATTTAATTTTTATTTGCCTTTCATTTAATACTTTTAAACATTCTAATGCAATTTGAATGAATTATTTATAATTAAACTGTATTTAGGTTATTTTCATTTATAATGTAGCCTACATTATATAAAAATTGGGTTATGTTATTTCACACTTCCGTGCTAATTTAAAAAAAAAAAAAAAAAAGTTTTGTTAAAATAACGTTCAAATAATCTTGTGGAAAACAATCTACTTTTTACAGTACATTCCAAGGTATTTAAAATTCAAAATGTCAACGTTTTTTATGCAATTTGGTTTTTTTTTCTATGTCAAGAAATTGATTAAATTACGTTTAAGGTTTAACTATGAAAGGAATTTTTGCAATTTGAAGGGTTCTTTTGTATGTATTAGCATTTAAATTAATAATATAATCTAGAAATTATTGAGTTTATATGCAAATTAGTATAAAATTACGCAAATATATAAAGCTATTTTATACCGTAGAAGGTTTAAGAAACTTTCATTTTATTTATTTATGAAACTAAATTGAGTGA
>OY720443.1:26567098-26697076 GCA_963082915.1 Dolichopus griseipennis
GTTAACAGACTCAACTCCATTTGCAAGTTGCTTCACACATATAAAATTTGAGGTCAACCGGTCAAATCGTTTCTAATTTAGAGTAAAATAACCAAAAAATTAATAAAAAGCTGTTGGGCCGCAATGGGTTAATGGAACTCAACAACATTTTTTAGGGCTTTCTTTTAAGCCAAAGCAGAATTTCGAAAAATCGAATAAAATGTGGACCCAAAATTTTTTTTGACCACCCGTCGGCCCGACATCTGTTTACAAATTCCAAAACTGTTTATAGTGTCAACTCAATTCTCACAGGGGAGCACGTATACCAAATTTGAAGTCAATTGGCCAAACCATTTCGAATTTAGAGTAAAGTATTGAAAAAACTTATAAAAAGCTGTTGGGCCGCAATGGGTTAATGGAACTCAACCAAAATTTTTTTGGGGTTTTCTTTTTAGCCAAAGCAGAATTTCGTAAAATCGGACAAAATTTGGACCCAAAAATTTTTTTGACCACCCGTCGGCCCGATATGGGTTAACAAATTCCAAAACTGTTAATAGGGTCAACTCAATTCTCAAAGAGCATCACGTATACAAAATTTGAAGTCAATTGGTCAAACCGTTTTGAATTTAGAGTAAAGTATTTAAAAAACCTATAAAAAGCTGTTGGGCCGCAATGGGTTAATGGAACTCAACAAAATTTTTTTTGGGGCTTTCTTTTTAGCCAAAGCAGAATTTTGTAAAATCGGACAAAATTTGGACCCAAAATTTTTTTTGACCACCCGTCGGCCGACATGGGTTAACAAATTCCAAAACTGTTAATAGGGTCAACTCAATTCGAGCATCACGTATACAAAATTTGAAGTCAATCGGTCAAACCGTTTTCATTTTAGAACAAAGAAGTTTAAATACTTGCAAGACAGCCCCAACTTGGCGGTCCGTTAGAGCAAAATTTTTGGGCCACGATTTCTTTCCGTACCCAAAAACCTCTATATACAAATTTTCATGAAAATCGGCTGGGCAGTTTAGGAGTCTATTCGCTACATACAAACAAACAAACAAACAAACAAACAAACATACATACGAACAAACTTTTATATATATAGATGTCAATTATAAATATAGGGTTTTTAGAGTTAATTAACCATTATACGCAGCAAATTTTTTTATCTCTTATATTTTTCAAATAGATTAACTTAAAAACTTTAAATTTGAACAGGAGCTTGACTCATGCTTCGAGACAGGTTAAATCATTTCAAAAAAAAAGTTTATGAATGCCCCTCCGTTCATTGTAAGGGTTTGTAAGAAGTAATAACCTTAAAATGTTCACATATATTTAATTGCAATATTTACAAATATGTAACTTGAATACCTGTTAAAATTTTTTTGATCTAATATACAAACCTTAGAGCATGTTAAAGCCTTAACATCATATTTGTAAAAAATTTTTTGAATTATTAAAGGTTTCCATAAAATTGAAAAAAGTGTCTCTTGATTGAATTAAAGTTTTAAAAAGTTATTAAAACCTTTTTTTTTGTAATACACAACTCTTTACCCAAAAGTAATTGCGTTTAATTTTGGAAATGTGCTTTTTTAAAAACCTTTGTTTTAAAACATTACATGTTTTTTTTTGAATTATTTTTCCTTTACCCCTACCATCACATTTTCTTACATTTTCTTCTGTTTATAAAGGATTTAATTTTAAATTTAATTTTGTACCGCACAAATTGCAATAAAGCTCTACTAACACACTTTTATAGAAAACACATTTTTATGAATATGTATGTGTACTGGGTGTCTCAGACAATGCGTATCAGTCTTTTAAGCAGAGAAGTATTTTAATTAGAATTTTTTTGAAAAAAGTAGTTCCGATCAATTTTAACTAAAAACAATTATTAATTTTAAAAGTGTATGAAAATTTACTTTAAAGAACACCTAGATATTCCGTATGCATATGATTCCAAAAAAAAAATGTAAAATAAAATGGAAATTAAAAAAAAAAATTTTTTTATATTCGAAAAACGATAACCCGTTTTCTGTTTTGAAAACTGATACGCATTGCCTGGGACACCCAATACATTTGTATGTTTATAATATGACTTTGAATACACACTTGTGTAAAAAGGAATAAATTATATTTATAATTTTTAGAGCGTATAATTAAGTATCATACATTATATGTGTTTGTACATATTGTGTGTTTAGCAAATTTCTTGTGAAAATAGAAAAGAAGTTTTTTAAGTAAAAATTTTTATTTTGGTTCCATTTTCTGAAATTTTTAAAAAATTAATTCTAAGAAAAACTTAATAATAATTAAAAAATATATAAAAGGAAATTGATTTTTCTATGTTGATATTTTTTTTTTTTTAATTTCCATTTTATTTTACATTTTTTTTTTGGAATCATATGCATACGGAATATCTAGGTGTTCTTTAAAGTAAATTTTCATACACTTTTAAAATTAATAATTGTTTTTAGTTAATGAATTGTTTAGTTCGTTGTATAATGAAAGCCTTATTTGAAGAACTGGTGATACATAGCGAAGTTTACTTATTTTGTGGTGGAAAGTATTGGTAGAGATGTGGAAGGCAACGTCTGCAAAATTATGTTGTATAAACATTCAGTTCCATATCAATTTTATTCTTACTAAGTCGTTGATTATCAATTGTAATTTGTACAGGATTATAAAACCCACATACTTTGTTTAAACGCCTAATTCGGCCTTTTTTATATCTCCACTAGTTTAGGTAGCAATGCTTAACTCAAAAACTATTTTTTAATCATCGGAGATTCAAAATGATTACATTTCGTAAGGATATTAAGTACAAAATATTATGTTTGCAGACCTTAATAATATACTTATTAAAATGGTACTTAAGTACAGTTGTAAGTATTATTACCTGATACTCATTCCTTTTTCAAGTACCAGTACTTAAAACTTTACTTACACTTCAATACTTACAAAATTTTAGTATAAATAAAAGAATCCAGTAATTAAAATAAAAGAGTTCCAGTAATTGTAATTGCTAAAAAGTAATTCATTTATATTAATTGTCTAATTATATTTCGATACTTAAGTTCAATACTTCTGGAATTGAAAATCATTCAAATTTCATCATACAATCATATAGTAGTACTGAACTTTATGAATGAAAATATTTACAAAAATATGAATACTTGGAATATATTAGATTTTATATGTCCTGAGTTTTCATTATTCATACTTTAGTATTAAAAAATAATTACAAAAGTAATTAAACTCAAAATTTAGTAATTAATTTCTGAGAATTACAATTAATTTTAGTTAAATCTTTTACATATGCTTCAGGTTGTTAGTATCGTAATGTAAGTAATACTGGTACATGGTAAAATAATGAATTTCAGGTATTGGTACTGGTAATTGTACTTAAATTTTAAATACAAGGTTTCAATAGGTACCAGGTTCAATTAGTCAAATTATAAATACATGGTGTAATTAGTCAAATTAAATTTGTTATTACTGTGCTCAGTAGATTGAATCTTCCCTAAAAAAGAAGTTGATAGAAAATCATTACAACTGTTGGAACCATGGAATATAGTTATATGGTTTTTATTTCAATATTTTTTAAGTACTAAATTAAGTACATTTAGGCACCGTTATATTCATTGAGCAGCATTTGCTGTATGTAATCCGAGAATTAAATACTCACAATAAATCTCCAAGAAACTGTAAGTACTTGATAATAAACTGTAAATATCTGATTTAATTCCATTCGATTAAATTTTTCAATCCCAGACAACAACAGTTTCTCAATTTTGAAACAATTTCTCTTTAATTTTGAATGAAGTGTTTCAATTGTTCGTCAAATATTAAAAGAAAAAAAACTAGTTTTAATTAAAAAAATAATATAAAATTCAATTTTAACTAAAAATATTTTAATTTAAAAAAAAATGAAAATGTTAAATTTTTTATATTACACATACACCTAATTAAAAAAATACTTGTGGTACTTTAAAATTAAAAAAAATTAATTCAAAATGAAATTTTCAATTAAAAACTAAAATTTTTTCGTGTAAGAAAATACGAGTACATTTTTATATAAAATTAATAATAAAGTAATCATTTTTTTTTAAAAATTATTTTTAAATTATTTTTTAATAATAAAATTTTTTTTTTATTTCTTTACAGGTGAGTCTAAAATTAATTAAACATATTTTAAAATAATGTAATTGACAAAATACAAAAGATAAGTAAGTACAATTAAGTTAAGAAATCGTTATTTTATTGAAAATTATGATTACAATTAAATTTTTAAAAATTACTTTTCAAGTGATTGGAAGTTAAATTTAATAGGAACAAGTTTTGAAGGTTATTAATTTACATGGTATCAAACAAATAAATAAAGGTATGTTTTAATACGTATCCATTTTTTTGGGTTACAAATGTAATGTACACCTAATTCTATCTTTACGCGATAGATAAGTTATGCGAAAATCCGCGTAAAAAAAATTGCATATGAAAGGATATGAAGTGGCTTTAAAGTAGGGGATTCTAATAGGATTCCAAATTCCAGGAATCAAATAAAAAAGCAATTACATTTAAAATATCAAGGGTTTTTACGAATATTGCACACTTTATTATATTTCTATAATTTCTTCGATTTTAATCAAGTTTTTGAGTTGTCACTTGAATATCACTCTCATCACTTAAAATTTCTTAATTTGCGTACTCATGCATTAGTTCGAATTATTTTAAACCAAATTTAATAATGTGTTTTAAATCGCGTTATTTCAAGTTCGATCGTGCAAACGGAAAATTGAACTTATTTAAATCGCGTTATTTCAAATTCGCATAAAAAAAATCAAATAATAAGGGAATTAGAAGTACACGACACCTGGCAGTTGTGACATATCACTGAAGATTTTCTTTTAAATTATTAAAATAATATTTGTGGGAATTCTTTTTTCTTCTTGGAAGTGATAATTAGTGTCATTAGATTTTAAGAAATCCTAACCCCTTCAACATTTGATATTTGATTTCAATAAATCATCTGAAAGAATCTCTACCGCCAATGAAAACAGATTAACTCATTAATGTTCATGAGTTACTATAGAAACACTGTTATCCAAATATTGTTCCAATTAATTCAAAATCTAAAAGAAAACATACACCTAACACTCTTCTTAAGTAGAACGATACGTATATAAATACTTGTTAAATGCTTTTCAAATTGAAAACTAAGTATCACAAAAATAACATTGCATTTATATACCATTAACAACATTTTATTAGCCTCTCTATATCTAAAGTATATTAGAAAATAAGTTTACAATCTTTTTATCGTGTTGTTGTTGATGTTGTTTCTGTTAAACGAATCCGCTTTTGTAAAACCACTCATGAGTCATGAAATAGTTTTCATTTCAAAATTTTTTTTTACTTTTTTATTATTTTTTATTTATTTCAAACCAACATCCTTTGCGAATTGAATTTTACTGCATTAAATGTGAAAGAAAAAAAAAAAAGTTTTTCTATTTCCTCGTTTTTGTTGCATTTTATAACGGTTTTTCCTCGAGATTGTTTTTTTTCATTTAAAAATTCATCTTTGTGGCAAGTGTTTTGTATTTTTATTTGTACAAAAATGAAACAGTACATTTTCTATCCTTCTTTCTCGCTTTATCCTTATTCATTCTCTTATTTTTTAGAACATTTGATTCGAAATTTCGAAAAATGAAATGTTAAAAGAGTTTCAGTCTGGCCGTCTGTCAGTCCGAACGTTGACATAACTTATACGCCGTTTGAAATAAGGATACGCAATTTTAAACTACGGATAGATTTTACAAAAAAACAAATTCATCGAACAACTTTTTCTGAAGCCTCACCTGTTGCGGATCTTGAGGCCCCCAAAGTCAAGAAAAAGTCCTATATTTAAATCGTTATAACAAGAGTTTTATAAGATATATTTGCAATCTAAAAACGGCAACCTAATCTTATAACCTTTAGGTTGCATTTATATGGGAGCTGCAATAGGTGATAAGAGCATCGATAAGAGTACAGGGTAGAAAATTATATACATGATTTTAAAAAAGATTTGTTTATATCGGAGCATCGCTTTGGTCACCGGTAAATAATATAAAATTTTCTACGGTATGGTGTTAACGACTCTTTTATCCTTTATCGCAGCGTCAAAATAAACGCACTCTTTTAAATATAATACAGAAATATATAGAGTAGCCATACGGTAATGAAATTAACCGTTACGGTAAAATCAATTTTTGCAAAATTTCTGACTTCCCATATCATTTGAACAGATTAAGCTAGAAACTACAAATTTTAGAATTAGTTAGGTTATTAGTGATTAGTATGAGTGATTTAAGAAAAGTTTTTTGTGACACACACCATTTAGAAGCCTCTAGGTGTCCAAAATTGATATTTAGCTATTTTTAGAGGGAGTCCGATTATTGATGAGCAGCATATGTGTTTGCACAGAAAATTTTTTGGTACCTTCCCGATTCAAGGACTATTAGGATATTTTTTTTTTTTTTTCTTTTTGTGACGCCCACCGTTTAGGAACTAAGGAATCTAGTTGGTCAAAAATTGATCTTTAGATATTTTTAGAGAAGTTCGATCCTTGAGGAGAAGCATAAGTGTTTGCAGAGAAAATATTTCGCTACCTTCCCCATTCATGGACTATTAGAACTTAAAAATTAAAAATTTCTTATTTTTTCCCAAAAGTCAGTATGACACATATGACACGTATGCGTAGTTTAGGAAATGTGCTTTTTTGACAGCCCTTCGTGTTTTATCACTTTTTTTTTCTAATATTTGTCACTATGGTTTGTATTTTGAAATTTGTTCAAAATATGGCACAGTTAAATTGTTTGGTTTTGTTTCTTGTTGTTGTTTTTGTTGTTTTACTTTTTTTTTTCAAAGACAACAAACAGCGCATCTTAGCGAAACTAGGTAACGAACAAAAAAAAAAAATGAGATTTTTTTTTTATAATAATTTTACACTCAAGGTGACGTAAAGAAACTAGGCGCTAAATGAAATCTAGTAAGAAAAAAAAAAAACTGAAATAAATAAGTAAGAACCTTGGAACAGACCGTTTATAAAGAAAAAGTTGGAAGGGAGGTTTCAAAAGAATAAAAAAACCAAGAATGGGAATAGTAAAAAAATGGGTACAACAGTAACGATGCATTTTATATATATGTATATATAATGTATATATTTATATGATTACACCTATGAGTGTTCTTATACAACTGTCAAAGTTATTTTATTTGGGTTTGTATGACTTTAAAGTAGAAAAGTAAATGTGTTTCCAATGTTAAGTGGATTGTTTTTCTTATTTTGTTGTTTTTGTGTTTTTGTTTCAATTTTATATTTGTTTGTTTATTTGTTGAATCTTGTTAGTTGTTGAGTGAATCTAGAAAAATGTCAAATTGCAAAGGGGGTGAATTGCAAAAACTATATATTGGATAAAGTTAGAAAATATTTAAAAAAAAAAAAATTGTTTATATAAAATGTTTTTAAATTTTTTTTTAAATTTTTTTTATCTTGTAAACAATTGGTATTGCATCTCCCCGTTAAATAAAAAAAATTTAATGTTGGTATTTGGTGCATTTGTGCCATTTTAAAATGTTTTTTTTCTATTAAAGTGTTCATATGTATTCAACTGAAGGATTAAACGGAAATTTAATTTAATAAGTAAATGGTGTGCATATTGTAACTTTGTAAAAATTGGTGCAAGAAAAACTGTTTTATGCTCCAGTTAATTAGAAAGAAAATTGGTTTTTTTTTGAGGAAAGTATCTTTGTAAATACTCTGTATAGTAGATAAAAAGGGTACATTATTATATTTATTTAGAAGAAACCATGCCGACAACTCTCTAGTGTTAAAATCTAATTCTTCAGAGGAATTTTGGTTATTTTATGGTTTACATTATAATCTAGGCCAGGAATTAGTTTTTACAAAGGGCTTACTATCTTATTGTGATGAAAGGTTTTCTGATATTTTATTTGTTAAGGCTTTACTAAGGTCCTACTAGTTTATAACAAAGATCTCACAGCTTCTAAGCAAAACATGTAATTCATTAATACTATGTTAATTTTGTACTGAACTTTAGCACAGGGGCTTTAATTTAAACATGAAGTTTGATTTCGAGGATAAGTATTAGGATGAATATATTTTTATGGTATGCTTTAAAGGCTGGGTGGCACAGTGGTTAGAGTGTCGACCTTTCATGCGAAAGGCCCGGGTTCAAATCCCAGTGAAAGCGAAAAAACTTTCCTGGTTTCCGACTCGACTCAGTTACCATTCGCAATTGGGTTCAAATTGGGTTTTATATATCTTTAATAAAAAAATACATTAATATATTATATACAAATATAAAATATAAACAAATAATTTAATTGAATAATATAACTCACAGATATTAACAAAATACTCACAGAATACCATAAAACTCAAAAAACAAAATATTACAATATATACAAAAATAGATGTGTATCTATTGAAAATCTAAGTCGTTTCTACATGTTTTAAGGTCTAGTATTATCCCATGTTTAAATTGTATGTGGAATGCATTAAGATCAATTCTAACAACACGAATATAATATGACCCCCTGTTTCAACATATACCTACGGTATATACAGGCTTATTAGTTTTACGGTTGAACAGTAAGCACTTAGAAAAAAAGGAAGCAAGTCATATTTTGGATTTTAACCGATGTTTCCATTCCGTGGTTTAATATTGGTTATAAAGACAGTGAAGTCAAAAATGATTAAAATCAAATGAGATGTAAAAATACTCTGGCATAATATTTTAAAAACTTTCAACCAATTTGATTGGTAACAATAAAATATCCTATTCCTCTTCCATCCGTATTCCTCAATAATTAGAGCAATTTGGGTGTTTTCCATCCTTTATACTTCCGAGGTAGGTAGTTATAAAGTAGTCACACCTCAAAGATGATTTCAATGCTTTGTAGGTTTTAAAGGTATTCACCTACCGCAAAATGAAAAATAAGAAACGGTACAAAAGGCTTATAATACGTCGAAGATACCGAGGTTCTTGTACAATCGCTCTGTCAATCATGACAACCGCATGGCCTGCATCGAATCTTTTTAATGAATTGTTTTTAGAAATACTCTCTATTCTCTTCCAAAATTTTATAAAACTTCCATTCCATTATTTTTTAAAAAAAATTTAGTTTTTCCATTCAAAAAAACCAAACTTGTACACCACAATAAATTGTTGTAATTTAACTATGCAATCAAATAATTTGTCCTGATTTTTAATAGATTTCCTTAACGCATATGACATCTCTTTTTTTCCTTTTTCTTTTTCATCTTTTGTCCTTTTCTTTCTTTTTCAAATACTTAATTCAAGTAAAAACATAAAAATCTCTAGTTAATGGTAACATTTTAAAATAATAAATTTTATAAAATACGCATTTAAAAAAAAAAAAATGTGAAAATGAAAATTAAAAAATAAAATAGAGCGGAAATATTTTACGATTGTTGTGAAGTTTAAAGACAATGTATTTAGTTTTTTCTTCCTGTGGTTTTTCTTTTTTTGTTGTTGTAAAATTAAGTGAGCGAAGCGAAGGAATGAAAATAAAAAGAAACAAATTGAGGCAAGAAAAAGGGTCTTTTTAACAGAAAAATCGATTTTACCTTTGCAATCTTTCCAATTATGTATGTCAGACCTAATTAGAAGTTGATAGGTTCTAAGTTGTATTTTTTAAATTTCAAATCACTTTGTATAAAAGTGTAACTTTTAAATTATATAAACATACACGTGCATATATGATCATTATAACAATATGTAATAATGTTGATTTAATGTTAGTTCTGTTGATTTACATAAAATCAACTAAGAATTTATTTTAATAATAATATATATATATATATATATATATATATATATACATATTTTTACCACTAAATCATCATAACTATTGGGTACAATTACCATACATAATTAAATAGTGTATTATTACAGTTATTTTTTCTATGTTTTGACTCTATATACACTAATAAATTGTCGTTTGATGTCATTGCTTGCTTATGCCATAGTTTTCCTTTCCATTCCACATTTTTCCCTTCAACTTTTATCAGATCGGATAAAAAGTAATAATATGTACATAGTAAAAAAATAATTATAAAGTACTTGATGTAAAATAAAATAAAAAGTGTGTGGTATGCTTAACACTAGGTTTTTTAATTGCGTTTTATGTATTTAACTATATTATGGTTTGAACAAAATAAAAAATGGTAATTAATATACTTCCAGCCCAAGGTATAATTTTGTTCCGTAAAGTGTTAAAAAAAATTTTATGGAAAAGGCTGCAAAATCACTGATATGATTAAAATTTTAAAGAGATCTAACTAGAGCACTGTAGTTGTTATAAATATAATTTAATTTGATACCTGATCATGCGTCTTCAATTTTTTTCTGCTTCTCGATGAAATTTTCTAATAGAAGTTGCATTAACTCATATCATATACTCAATTCCCAACCCTCATTCTCTCTCCTCTCTTGTTTTACCAGTTACTAGATGTCTGTACAAATATATCTTGAGTTTGAAGGAACCGTAGCAATATTTGTAATTTTTAAGATTTTTTAGAATTTATGGTTTGATGTCTTCAATTTTTTTGGAGCTTATCATTCAAATATTCCACAAGAAGTTTAGTTAACTCATATCAGATATCCTAGTCTTAATTATGGTACTCTATCCTCTTTTTAATTTCTTGTTAAAATATATTATGAGCTTCAATGATTAATGGCAAAAAGAATTTAATGATTCATGGAACTGCTGCACTAGATTTGCAGAATCAGCACATTATTTAAATAAAGTCATATATTTCAGAAAAGGTATAGTTAGGAAGAATGCATTGGAAGTAAAATATTACGGTGCTTTAATCTATTTAATCATCAATTCAAACCAACTGGAAAACTGCAGATTAGATCACTGCTGTTATAAATATAATTTACTTTGCTATCTGATCATGTGTCTGCAATTTTTTTCTGCTTCCGGAATCAAATGTATAAAGATTGTATAAAGATTCGCCTCTCTTAATCAGGTCCTGGTTTAATATGGTTTGTTGGTTTAAGAACTCCGACTAATTGTACCGAAAATCAGAAATATTTTAAATAAAATTTTTTAGATGCAAAATTGATACCTATATTTCTAACTTTACTTGCAATTGCTTGGAAGAATTGACTGGAAGGCTGCAAACTTCTGTATTAAAATAAATCTAAGCTTTCTTCGAATTTAATTTATATCATTATGCACCTTTTTAAGATCACTTTCACTATTTAAGCCTTTCAACAAACCACTCCTCCTCATTCGCTTCAAAACTAATTTAAACGTCTTCAATTATGATGGAGCACTGGGTTCTTTATAAAGAATTTAATTTTCTGATTATTTTTTTTTCATTAAATTTCTGTTAGTTCTTCTTTGTCGTTCTACACCATACTTGAGACTGGATGTACGTATCGTTTAAATTTGTAACCATACTATTATTATATAAGACGTATTTTATAGTTATAATGAATATAGAATAAGTAAAGTACACATACACACATATAATTATTATGAATTATTATTAATTAGCTTTTTTTCACTAGAAAAAAAAAACTCAATTCAATTTATATGAAGTGTCGTGTAATGACTGAATGAGTACAGGTTGATTCTGATTAAATTTTTTTTTTTGCTTTTAATTTTAGGTTTCACCTCCTTTAAAAGATTCCTGTTTTTTTTTACTGTTATTTTAATTTTAATTTTTTTTTTCCAGAGTAAAAAAAAAAAAAACAATTTAATAAAATTCGTAGACGACTTTTATTACAATATGTTTAATTTTGATAGTAACTCGACTGTATTCAGTTGTCGTATATATATACTTCCATTGAATGCTTATGACAAACTCGAGTTGTATGTATATGTACATACATGTATAATGTACATGTACCTATGTATATATTGGTGTTATAGTGTAATTAAAATTTATTTTTAAAGTCACTTTAAATAATTTTAGGTCATAAGGAATCCGTCTTTATTTGTGTTTGATTGAATGAGGGGGTGTGTATTAATAATTATAGTTAGTTGTTTTTTTAAAAGTTGTAGTTTGTATTTTACAAGAGTTTTATTAAAAAATAAATTTATTTTATTAAAAATTTAATTATGAAATACTGATTTAATACAGTAAGTAATAAAATAATAACAACATAAGTTTGTATTAAATGGAAATTCTAGTTGAAGTTGCATTTAGTAATAATTTAAATTTCTAGTTAAATTTAATTTTATTTTTAATTATTTGGATTTTTTTTTATTTTTACAAATTTTTTGAATAAATTAATTTTAAAAGTAGATATAGAAAAAATTTAATCTTTGTACATATATTAAAATGAATAAAATTTTGACTTTGACATTTTTAATAAACATTTAAAAAGAATTTCAAATGAATTCAAGTTTTGTGTATCAATCACTAGACAAAAAAATAAAATATTTTAATTTAAATTTTCGAACGAGTTTATATTTTTTAATTAAAATTCTAATATTCTATTTAAATTTTCGGATAAATTTTTATATTTCAATTGAAATTCAAATATCTTACCTTTCAAATTTATAATAAAGTGATGCTTTCTGAACTTTCTGGACATAGCTGACAACAAATGTATTGCAAAATTCTATATTTTACTTAAATATTGAAAAAATTTATCAATCAAGGTTTACATAAACTTGGTTTTTTAATATCGGTATTTATTGTAAGGGGATTTTTGCTTTTTAATTTTAATTGAATAAGATGTTATCTGTATTTCGCCTATAGCTATGCAATTTTTTTTTTAAATTTGACTGTATTTTACTTATTGATATTAAATAATATTCAAAATTGAAAATTTAAATAACATAAAAACGTAATATAAACATAAGATCAATAAAAATATACCTAGACATAAAACTATGAATTAAAAGATTAAAAAATTGTTAACTAATTAAATTAAATAGTATATAGCTTACTTAAGAAATCTAGAAAGTAGTCTCAAGACTGTAATTTAGAAAAGATAATAAATTTAAATAAGTATATTGATTTATTAAGATACTTATCAAAGTGTTTTTAAGATACAAATTTAGAAAAGATGTAAAAGATGTACGATAAATTAAAATCAGCCCACAATGGCCCTGGCAGCCGAGGGCTTTACCAATATTGTGTAATTCAGTGTAATACGTAATATTTAAATAAATAAATAAATAAATTAAACAATAATGAAGTTAAATGGAATAATTCTAACAGCGTTTTTAAAATTCACTGGCCCGAAGTATAATAAACCTACGTACAACCTAAACTAAAATGAAAGACTATGGAAACTAAAATGAGTCGCGTAAAACCATAGGTCACGCAATTGCAACAAAATAATTTATTTTTGAGAGAACCAGTGAACCATTTGTTCACACTACCACTAAACATTAACAATAGGTCATATGATAGTTATTTCACAATTCAGTTTTCAAGCTCTAATTCAATCTCTACTGTTAAAGTATTAAATCCACCCCCCAAAAACGCTCATATATTAGAAAAACTTGTAAAAAAATTTGGGATCTAGAAAATCATTTAGTGAATTCAGTTGTATATTTAATCAAAAATAGTGCCTTAGATGCAGAGGGCTGTACCAATAATACAAATCACTTTTTTGTAATCTTAGTTTTATATAAATAAATAAATAACTATCTGCTTGATCCCTTGAGCTTAGCCGGAAAAGCATTAGAGAATTTTAACTTTTACCAGGGAAGTACAGTTATATAGTTTTAGGGATTGATAAAAAACATCAACAGTTGTACAGCAATCGATTGAAAATGCATTTCCTCTAGGTTATTCACATTTAAATATCTTTTAATCAAAACCAATTTCCTTTAAATCTAAACTTTAGAATTTCATCTAATTAAATAATTTTATTTGAAGTTAAAGGTGTCAGAAGACTAATGAAAAAAGTTTTAATGTCTTCTAATAAAAATAAATCGTCAAATCAAATCATTTTTAATGTAAATTTGTAATTATTAATTTAATTCTATAATAAATTATTAAAATTTATTTAATTTATTAATTTAATAAATTTTTAAAACTTAAAATCAATTAAATAAATCATAATTCAGTACTCAACCCCACGCAAATTCACCTTTAAATAGCATATCAAATGTCAAATCAGTTCCTTAAAATATGATTACACCAAATCACCCTTACCCAATAAAAAATCTTAAAATTAAAGAGTTATTTTCATCTGAGATTTTAAATTTAAAAATTTTTTTTAGATATTAAATTTCCATTAAAAACAAAAAAACGTCTCTTAATTTAAATTTTAAATGGCCACAAAAAAATAAAATATTTAAAATTTTCTCATTTACCATCATTAACTTGTATATATACACTTTTATAGATTCGGATTTGTTTAATTTCCTGTAAAAAAAAGGAAAAGAAAAAAAAAACTTGGATAATAAATCGAATTCTAAAAATAAATTCGTGTTTATTTTTCCCTAAGGTGTCAGATATCCTGATTCCTTTATTACTTCTCTTTCCTTTACTAACCTTCACATCATCATGAGATATATATATCTATGTATATATCTATATATATGTATTTATTAACTATACATTCAGCAGATCAAGGTCAAATGGATTTTGTTTTTTTTTTTTATTAAAATGTGTTCATCACAGTAATTTTTGGTTGGTAACCATTTTAATCTTCTTAATTATCATGGAAGTTAACTCTTGAAGTAAATTATTAATGGAAAATGTTTGGTATAATAATAAAAATTTGTTTTTTTTTTGTTATAAAAGTAAAATCTCATAACCGCATTTACATTAAATGAATGTTAAAGTTTATTATAGGTTCTTTCATTTTATGTATATCTTGAAACAAAACAAAACAAAATATGGAACCTGGGTTAACTTACTTTAATTTTGAACAAAATTGTGAAAATAAAGTATAAAGGTAAAAAAAAACAACTAGGGAAAGTTTAACTTGGGAAAAGTTTTTTTTTTATTGTTATTTCTTCTTACTTTTGTTTTTTTTTTTTTTTTTTTAAGAATTCTAAAGAATTTGATCCTTAAAAATTTAATTCTTAGAATTGGGGTAACTAAGATATTCAAAGAAAATACAAATATTTAAAAATATTCAATTCCTAATCTGTGGAGTCTTGGGAATGAGTTATTTTAGAAGTGTCTTAATTATTCGTCTTGAAATAGCATAAAATTTAACTTTAACATTAGCATTTAAATAATAATTCATTGCAGGAAATTAGCAGAAGATGCTGCGCCTAAAAATATGCAATTTATTGCTTTGTAAAATTTATTCATATATTGCTTATTACTGGCCCTTATTATGCCTATAATAATGCAATTTATTGTTTTCCAAAACTTACGCATATATTTTTATTCTTAAAGGCCCTTATTGATAGCCTATAATTATGCAGTCTATTGTTTTTTATATTTTACATATTGCTTATTATGAGAGGCTCTTATTTCGCCTATAATTATGCAATATATTGTTTTTAAAAATTTACTCATACAATGTAATTCTTATAGGCCCTTATTGCGCCTATAATTATGCATTTTTTTTATTTGTTTACTTATATATTGCTTATTCCAGGAATTAAACTCACTCGAAAAACTATAGTTTTGGAAAAGCCCCAATATCCAACTTTAGACAAATTAACATTTTACTAAGGAAGTACCGTTATATTTCTTAACCAAATGTTTTAAAAATTGTTCCCAACAGCTTTAATTTATTTTCAAATCCCTTTTTAAATATGAATTTAAAAATTTTGTGTAAATAAAGCCTCCATTATATTTTTTTTATGTACTTTTAAAGTATCTGCCACATAATATACTTAACCTTAAAAAAAAAGAAGAAGTAAAACAATTAAACTTTTCATCTTTTCCAAATTTTTCAAAAAAGTTTTTATTTGTTTTTTACATTGCCTACCGACCAGGTAACAAATGCCTCTTGGCTTATTTTTATATTATTTTATTCTTAAGTTTTAAGCGCTTAAAAATATAAATTTGGGACATTTTAAATGGTGTGTGAGAAGAAGAATCTAAGACAAATTATAAAGTCATTATTAACTTTAAATAACTCGTAAAATATTATAACGTATACATTTTTTATATATATATATATATACATTTAAACATTATTATTATTAGCTTATGTAAATAAGTTCCGTTTTATAATAATATAAATGCATCCATAAGATTTTTTTTTTTTCAACTTTTCTCTTGAGGTAAAAATAAAAGAGTAGTAAAAAACTTTTAAAGTATTGCATAATTTTGTTGGAAATTATTTCGAAATATTCAGATTTAAAGATTTTAATTTGCTGTTGTTGTTGTGGACACATGTTTTGTTTTTGAGGTTTTGCCGTTATAATATTGAAGACGATATGATTAGATGAAATAAAATTATTTTATGTTTGTTGAATAGAGTTTTTAATAGAGAGACTTTAGAGATTGTTCTTGGGGATTTTAAAGCTTGATTAGAAACGCCCCAGTTATAGTTGAAATTTCGTAATAGATGGGATCTTATTTCTATCTACGGGGATATTAATTTCTTTTCAATTTAGTTTCTGTGAGACAAACTCAGCAGGACTAAAATAAGTGGGGGTTTTACCGTTATAGTATTAAAAATGTTATAATTGTTTAAAAATAAACAATTTTAAGTTTGTTAGATAGAGTTATTAATTATGAGACTTCAGAGATTATTTTTGAAGATTTTTAAGCGGGATTACGAATTCCAATTTGGTTTAAATTTAGAACTAATAAATGGGAGCTAACTTTAGCCGAGTTTCTTATGATATTCATTTTTTTCTCAGTTGAGTTTCAGTGCAATCACATTCAAGCGCAGTAAAAGAAGTAAAACAATTAAATTAAATTAGATTCCATTATTTTATTAAAAAATTTACGGAAATAACACAAAATTCTTCTCTTTCAATTCTTCAATTCTTGTCCTTCACTTTCTTTGTCGTAAGTGTGTCGCGCTTGTTAATTTAATTTTTATTTGCCTTTCATTTAATACTTTTAAACATTCTAATGCAATTTGAATGAATTATTTATAATTAAACTGTATTTAGGTTATTTTCATTTATAATGTAGTCTATATTATATAAAAATTGGGTTATGTTATTTCACACTTCCGTGCTAATTTAAAAAGAAAAAAAGTTTTGTTAAAATAACGTTCAAATAATCTTGTGGAAAACAACCTACTTTTTACAGTACATTCCAAGGTATTTAAAATTCAAAATGTCAACGTTTTTTATGCAATTTAGTTTTTTTTCTATGTCAAGAAATTGATTAAATTACGTTTAAAGTTTAACTATGAAAGGAATTTTTGCAATTTGAAGGGTTCTTTTGTATGTATTAGCATTTAAATTAATAATATAATCTAGAAATTATTGAGTTTATATGCAAATTAGTATAAAATTACGCAAATATATAAAGCTATTTTATACCGTAGAAGGTTTAAGAAACTTTAATTTTATTTATTTATTAAAACTAAACTGAGTGAGACAGGGAGCAATGTTTATGGTTTGAATAGGATATAAATTTGAATAATTTAATATTAGCCTGGACAAAATCCAAAATCATATATCTTGTACGTATTAACACTTTCTCTACTGAATAAAAATCACTAATGACTCGCTCTAACCAATTCCAGCGTTACACTAGAGAGGCTCTCAGGTGTTCATTTATACACAGTGCAAATTTCTAGGTGATTCAAAACTAATTTATTGTGGGAACTGGTAGAATATGAAACATGCTTCCATCCAATATGTGTTCCCCTCTGATAGTAATGTACGAAAAGAACCGTATGTACGAAAAGATGTAATGTTTCAAAAAGAACCTATATACGTTCGTTCTCTAACTACCAACTCTCCTGTTCTATCCTATTTTCCTTCCAATTTCTCAAAGCAAAGCCTAAATATCTATTCACATAGAATACATGTACAAAAGAATTCGTTCCTAGAGTTTGACTAGCGTGTTGTAGCCAACTTAGTTTAATATTATTTAATTTACTTTACTACCGATGATGGTTTGGAAAGTATCGAATGTCGTCTAGAAGAGCTTGAAGGGGTTCCATAGAATGGTATTTGACCTTACCTGATCAAAATCACCTCAATTTAAATATGAAATTTTAGGGTTAGCCATACACATTTGTACAGAGTATATTTGTACAATTGCATTTTGATAAACGGAAATAAAGCACAGTAATGGAAATAGAGAACTGGGGATTATTTATATAAATTGCAATCCTATTTTAAGCTATTTTTGTACGATTCAGAATTTATAATTTTGCAGAATATATAGGAAATCAAAATTTTGAGATATCTTTGTATTTTTCCCATTGATACTTCCGGTCAAAAGCCTTTTATAAAATAATTAGGTGCTTATGTCGTCAATTTTGAAGAAGCATGTACAAGTTAATGAATGCAGAAAATAAAAACAAAATAAATTATTGCATTACCTAAACATAAATAGATTTTGCATTTATTTTTATATTATGAATATTAGGTATTATATGTATATCTAGGCATCAAAAATTAAAAGGATTTCAAAAAATGACAAGAATTTAAATTAGTACATTAAGAATATTGATAAGTTTCCTTTGATTAAATTTTCATGGTATGTTAGAGGAAATTTTCCTTAAGGAATTTTAATTGAAATACCGATTATTTATTGATAAAGGATAAAGGAAAATTAACGACCAGATGGGACTTAACAGCTCCGCAGACGTCCGTAGGTTGAAATGATATACTAAACTTACCATTACGTTTGTGATGCAGCGAAGGAGAGGGGTAGATGTACAAAAGCATGGATCGGATGGAAGACATGAATTCAGCAGTTTTTTGAAGAATTGAAAAGTAAATCGATCTAGTTATCTGTTTATTCGTCCGCATGATAAATCAAATATTAAAAGAGCTAGTATTTAAAAATTTTCACAAAATGGAATTGAAACACAGCGAGTTCGGTCAATGTGTACGAATTGCTTCCATACAATTTCTCTTGCAATATAATAATAATTTAATACTTCATTAAGCTGGGTATTTAAAATTCTCCCAAAAGTAGTATATTTTTATGACCATATATTGTGCAAAATTTGGTTGGTCTAGTGTAGTGGATTCGAGTAGTTGCCATACAGCTTCTTTTTTAATACGAAAATAACTGTACATATAATGAAAGCTGGGTTTCTGATATTTTGTCTAAAGTAGTTATTTTAATGGCCAACGTTTGTATAATACATATATGGTTGGTGTAGTGGAGGTTCGAAGTGCTGCCTTTCAATATATATTTTTTTCAATACATAACTCAAAGTCAAATAAGTTGTGTATTTAAAATTTTGACGAAAGTAATTAACTAAATGATATAATGTCTATTTTACATTCATGCGCGTGTCTTATGACACATTTAACTTCACTACATTACTTCACTACACTCTCTCTAGTTTTTCTTTAATTTAGTTTCCTTCTATCCTGAATTTCCTTTCATTCTTTTATCTTTAGATCTATGTAGTGTTTGGAACTCCTTTCCTCTCATCTAATAATTACTCTGCCAAGACAACTACCTAAAATTAAATTTAATTTAAATTTAAAAAACAAATTTATTGTTAATTTAATAATTGCAATGCACTTTAATATGTACTCCTATTCTTTTACTACATATTTTTAAGTAAGTTTCATTATTGGATAATGTTTAAAGTCAAGTATTGTTTAAAACTTTAAACCACCTTCACTATCTTGTTACATTGAAAATCTTTTACAGTTTATTTTAATTAAATTAAAAAATCTAGTAGGATTTCAATGTACTCCTCTTCTGTAAAAGCCAAACTATTAACTTGTTTTTATTCAGGACATTCATTAAATCAGTGCTGTCAGTACTACATTAAAACGAAATACTTTTAAACCGTTACAGACATTAAATGTGTCAGTATATGTGTGTACAAAATTTACATTACGTTCATTTTTTGTACTTCTCCCATAGTAGAAAAGTACCATCTGTTGTATGAAAATTCTATAAAATCATGTAAGAAATTTTTAAATAATATTTTTTTTCTTTTTTATCATATTATAAAAAAAATTTTTTTTTTTTTTATTATTATATAAAGATTTTCTAAATTTTATTTTGAAAAAATGGCTTCTTTTAAAGAATTACTAGAAAAAACATTTTATTTTGTAAATTTAAAATTGAACTTCCAAAAATAATAAAAAATAATTTGATGAAATTCTTAGAAGAAAAAAATATTAAAAATGAAAAAAACCCAATGTCAATGTAAAAATTTGATTATGTGACGGAATTTTAAAATCATCAATATGTTACGAAACCCACCAACATGTTGGTGTAATATAATTCATATTTAATTTAAATTAAAATTTTAAGTACTGCCAAAAAACAAGCCATTTGACAACAGTTTGGATTTAAGATTTTTTTCAAGATTTTTTAAATGTCAAAGTATTTCTGCAATGGTAAATTTAATACCAAGGTCTTCTGATGCTTATTTTTTTTTGAAGCTTTAAATAATTCCAAGGCTACTTTTTTAATTTTCATAATCAAGAAGACTGTGGTTAAATGTTGAATCCTACGAAAGTTAATTGAGTCTTCGTTAAAGTACTTATAATAGACATGAAATTATAATTATAATTGCCGAAGAAATAATTTATAATTGTTCACGGGCGCTCTGAAGAAGCTCTTGCTCTTCTTGGAAAAAACTGACTTAAATGACAATATACGAAATTGCAAATCTTATAACTATTTACAGTAGCCTCATTTGAGAACTATTGCCAGTTTAATTAACTTTCATAAATCAATCCTATTGTACAATAAGCGAATCAATAATATAACTGTAAATCCTGGGTAAGTGACTTATGCTGTTGCAATATCCTTAAGTGGAGAATACAAGCTCTAGGATCTTGATTTTTGACAGACTAGATATTTCGTTTGACAACTGATCAAATAAAAAAATGCAAGATTCAAGGTATTTTATTAAAATTGTATCATTTGTTGAAAAAATTACAATAAGTACGAAAAAGTATCATAGTTGATACCCAGCAGAACAAATGTTATATATGCTTCGATTAACTTTCAAATGTTATATCCTGTCACTGTTCGTCTGCATTGCCTCGGATAAATGTTTGTTTGACACTCAGTGACAGTTGTGTTATTGTAAAGTTGTCAAAAAATAAACCCTATCCCCTAATACGATCAGTACTTTTCTAAAACGTCAAGAACTTGACGATGATTAAAGTCACAAATTCATAAACTTTTTTGACGCTACAATCAAAAATTCAAAACTTATTTGATTGTTAAAATGTTTCTGAAATCAAGGCAATTCCGCAAGATTTTTATTACTAGTACTGCAAAAGTCACAACAGAAATGTGACAATCATCTGACATTTTGACGTTTTAGAAAAAGGCCATTTATTCATAATGTGTACAAGTATTCGATTTATATTAAATAATTTTCATTATCATTCGGTATATGGTCTAGTTTTCAGATTGTCCAATATGCAAATTATTATTCAATAATTAAATAAATAATAAAAGTTTACTTTTAAACAAATTTGACATTAAATTAGTTTACTATGTTTTACCTTTGTCCTATTAACTTATTTAACCTTCTAGTATATATTTTTATTTTCTTAAAACTTTACAAACAGCACACCTGTAAAAAATTTCAAAAAACCAAACAAACAAAAGTTCTTTTAAAATATTTAAAATAAGGGTTTCTGAAATAAAAATAAAATATTCTAAAAAAAAAATTTTTATTTTTCTATGCAAAAGTAAAAGTTTTCCAATAAAACAAAATTTTAATTTTTTTTTTTTACTCTTTAAAAGTAACCATAGATGAGTACTTTAAAATATTTAACTTATTTTTTTATTCAAAAAAATTTGTACATGTTTCTGTCAAGGTAATTGTATAGCATATAATGGGAATGTATTAGAACGTCGAATCACAAAATCCCAAACTTACAAATTCCAAAAATCAGATAATCCCAAATTTCAAAATAACAAAATCCCTTTTTTTTTTAAATTTTTAATGCTAATTTTCAAAATTGATTTTTTTCACATTAAAACGTCAAAATTTTTAAAAAATTTACAATTTTTCATAGTTAAATGTCAAAATTTAATACTTTTGTAGGAAATTCTGTAACCACTGACATACTATTAGTTTTGATTTTAGTGGTTTTAAGTAAGAAGAGGTTTTAGGGTTGGATTTTATGAAATATGTATATATGTATTATTTATATATGTATATACGAGATCCTGTATCTTCGAGAGAGGTTACAAAATTAGGATTGTGCGCCTTTTTTAGAATATACATACGTATATATGATTTAGAAAAGATTTAGAGCAGGTCACAAAATCAGGCACTGTTTTTCAAAAAATTGTTTACTATTTTAAATTTTGGTTTTTTGTTAAGTGCTTAGTTTTTTAGAATTTTGTACCCAGCCCGATTAAAATTTTGCAATTTGAGGCTTTGTAATAAGTTGAACATTTTTTTGGGATTTTGTAATTTAGAATTTTTTAATCTAGGATTTTGTAATATGGGATTTTGTGATTAGGATTTTGTGATTTGGTATTACGTACTAAATCCGTATATTATAACGTTTGTATACGGAACGTATGTACACGTATTAATACAAATATTGAATATAATATAAATATATCCTTTTGTATATGGAATCCTTTTTTTAAAAAACTTGAACAAAAGTACGTGTAGTTACAATGATAAGAAAATTTGAAAAGTTGAGTTGAATTGAGTTGAGTTTTTAAATAAAACCATTTTTTTATTATTCTCAAATATTTTCTTTCTCTTTCTTTTTTTTATTTTTCATTTTTATTATTATTTTACTTTAAAATTTTTTTTTTATTGTACGTGGTTAACTGTTAAAAATACAAAAAAAATAAAAAAAAAAAACAAAAATGTAAAATGAAATGTTGACAAAACATGACCAATTTAAGGATTATTGGAAAAATTTTTATGAACTGTTTCATAAAAGTTGAAAATAAAAAAAAAATTACAATAAAAAAAAAGAAAAGAGACAGAAATATAAGTATGTACAGTTGAAAAAGTTGAATAAGAATTGAAATAAAAGTACAAGAAATTTGGTTATTTTTTTATTGTGGGAAAATTTTTGCAGTAGTTACGAATAGTAAAAAAAATTTGTTTTATTTTTCTTGAATTTTATCAGGTTATGAAAATTTTATTCTATTTTTTTTTCTTATTTTCATTCTCTTTCTAGTTATTTCTTAGCTTTTCTTTATTTTGTATTTTTTTTTCTTCTTTTTATTATTTGACATATTTTATTGAATTATTTCGTTAAGTTTGTTAAGTATTAGTATTTTGTAACTTTTAACATTATTTTTTATTATTTTTATTAGTTTTTTTTACTATTTTTATTTTTTGTTTTAATTTTAATTTTTGTTTTTTTATTTTTTTTTTTTTTTAATTTTTCTTTTATAGTTAGAAGAATTAGACAATTTTTCTGGTGATGATTCAATATTTGATAAAAATTATGTTATTGGAAATGATTTATTTGAACCAGATTATGAAGATTTATTTCCAGTTGTAAGTAAAATTTATAATTTTTTTTTTTTATATTTTAAATATATTTTTATTTTTAATTAATTGTTTTTGTTTTTAGATTATTTTTTTTAAATTTATTTAATTTTTAACTTATAAGATTTATATGTGGTTTTTTTAAATTATATAATTAAATTATCCTAAGTTATCCTAAATCATCCTTGTATTATATCCCTTAAATGACTGTGTAAAATATTGCATTCAATAATTGGGAGTAATATGAAGAATGTGATGAAAATTGGATTAGTGAGTACGGATTAATGAATAATAACGTAGTGAAGTGAAAATCTGAATCATGCAACTCATATTCATACAAATTAATTTGAAGACGCTTTAGAATTTTTTTAATGAATGCCATATGACCAATGGCGCAGTGATTAAGCCAATGACCTTCCATGTGGAAGGTTTCGGGTTCAAACCCCAGTCAGATCATATCTAATACAAAAATATCGTAAAATTATATAATTATATTATATTAAATAGTTAATATCGTAATATAAAACTCATTTATTTATTTATAAACAGTCTCTTACTTCATACAATGTTATAAGGGTTTGAAGCATTGCTTTTCTTTTCAGACGTGGCAGATTTTACTATCTATTAATTTTATAAATAAAATCATTTAATTTGTTTATCATATATTTTATATTTTTATTTTATACATTTGATCACCATGGGGATTTGTAAGGAAAAATTATTTTTTAATCATTTTTTTTCAATATGTGTATTTATATTCTTATACAATGAAAACAGCTGTGTAATTGATAGCTTATTGAATAAAACGATTAATGAAACTGAAGCCTGGTCTAAATAGACTTTGGAACTGTCTTTTAATCCATAAAAGAGTGGAAAAGGAAAAATAAATTAAAGTCAGAAGCATCGGTCTCGAAAAACAAAATCGTTGGATTAATTAAATTTGGCAAAATTGATTTATTTGCTGAATAGTATTTCACCAAGTTCTTTGAAACCAATTGTGACCAATTAATTTTTTTTTTCCTTGAGAAGCTGGTCTAGATGTAGTAATTTTCGAGCACAACTAAAAATACTTCCTTGGTAGAATGGCATTTCGATTACCTAATCCTTCCTGCATATTTAATATTTATACTAGTCTTGCACGCTTTATAATGGTAACATAATATATAATTGTACTGGAATTAGTGAACCGTATACTTGTAAATCGGTTCATGAAAGAACTGGGCTACAATTCCAAATCTTTTCAATTAAAATATCGATGTCATAACCCCTACACCATTGGTTAGAAAAAGAAAATGTGGTGTCGTATGTTAATATTATTAGAGAGAAAAAATTTATAAAATTATAAGGAATTAGATACAATTTGTTCAAATAAGAAAGAGTAAAGATTTCAATATTATACTTGTATTTGTAATAGTCAAGGAACAATAAAACGAGTATTTTTGCAACAAAATTTGCAACACGTGGAACAATATATGATTTACTATTTTTAAATAATAGAATTTTCTAAAAATAAATATATTTATTTTATTTTTTTTTTTAATTAAATATAAATTTGCAATAAAAACTCTTAAGTTAATTTTTCCAATAAAATGAAACTGCTTATTTATTAAGAAATAATTCATCATTAATAATTTTTTAAATATATACTTATGTGGAGTATAGATACATTTAAAAATTAAGGTAGCAAAATCGTGGGTACATAGATTCTAATGCAGAGAACAATAACTTTAGAGATTAGTTACCATGGCAACAGATTTATGAACAGAAGAAGTAAAAACACAAATTTAAATTTAAAACAAATTAAATGCCAAAAAAAAATCAATATAAGTTTAATCGAATATTACGAAATTATATAGTCTTGAAATATGTGCTCCATCAGTTAAAATGTATTTTCAATTTAATTCAATTTTTATTTTTAAATAAAAATTCCGATTAAATATTATAAATCTACCATCACTTTTTCTATTTAATTTTAAGAAATTATAATTTTTTTTCTGTACGCTTAAATTTCAATTGAAATTAAAAGTATATTAAAAGTATATATACTTATAAAATAATTATCTATAGATTTTTTTTTTAAATCAAATGAAAAAAAAAATCAGCTTAAAGATATTTTAATATCTTATTATAATTCCAATCACAGACATTAATTTATAAGTACTTTTTGTAAATAAATATTAAAGTGCGATCATTAGGCAAGGGTGTATTAGAATTGATCCTTGGTTTGTAATGCATCCATTTGGAAGTGATAAATGTAGACTTAAAGGTATTAATATGAAAAAGATCCCCAAAACTATTTTTATTAAAGTCCCCAAAAGTTTTTAGGGATTTTTTCCAGATTTTTAAATTTATGGACTTTTTTCATTTTAACTTAGCAAAAATTTCAATAAAATTTAAATAAAAAGGCAATCCAAATATACCATTTTTGAGGAAATAAAGGTTTACCCATTTTTCGGAATATTTATTAAATGAATAGATGAGATCGTGTTTCTGAAGAGATTTTAGGGAATTGCTCAAAACTAAGGTTGCCATTTGTTCCAGAATATTAAATGGGGCACATTTAATTAAAAGCTCTACTGACATATAAGTAATGTCTCAATTTAGATAGATTTAAGATTTGGATACTAAATCAGGGTTCCAATAAATTACTTAGCGCGGTTTTGGACTATTTGTTTTATGATTTTGTTTACATATTGCTTTAAGTGAACACTTTGAGTGATTGTTAAAATTCCTTTAACTTTAATGCGAAAAAAGTCTCCTTTGTCCTCGTTCTCGTTATTCCTCATTAGGCCAAAATTTAATTTCTGCCTCGGTTAGCTGAAATACAAATTTTGAGAACCTCTTTGCATATTTTTAAGACTAATACATCTTAGGACCATGAAAATAAACTGATCAATTTGGGGCAAGCATTTTTGCCGAAGTTAAAATTTTAAGGACTTCCATTTTATGTAACTGCCATTTAAAGTTTGTAAACCCTTCTTACATAGCGTCATATAACAAATCACATTAGAGCGTCGCTTTCCTGATATTAACTATAAACACCATAATGGCTCCTTACAAATACCCCAGAATTGACAAAGCCAAGTAGAATCTTCCGTGTTTCCTAATATGTATGTATATTCTCTCTATAACAAAAATATTTATATTTTCGTCTCAGATTTGTAAAATTTTTAAGGAAAAATCAAAAAAAAAAAAAACAAAAAAAAAGGAAAAAACGCGAAAATCTTTAAAAGTATTAAAAAAAATTCCACAAGTTCTGAAATCATATACCATAAATATTATTTTCATAATATTATTATTTATATATATACAAAATATTATTTATTATCAAATACATATTTATATAATATACACTTACATAAATTATATATATATATATGTATATATATATATAGATCATAAATTTATCTAACAATTACAATATTTATATACCATAAGTGGGTATATTTCATTATAAAGGCAACCATATCATAACCAGCAGTTACCATTCACTTTTCCGCTAAAAAAAATTATATATATATATATGTATATAAATAAAATATTAAAAATATATTATTATCTATATAGAAAAAAATAATATTTGAAAGAAAGAGAAAGAAAATTCAAAAAATAGAAACAAAAAATCGAAAATTCAAATTAAAAGTGTTTTTCCTTTGGTTTTTCCAAGAGTTTTTTTTTTTTTGTGTTTGGCTTCAAAACCACGAGAACTTTTTTTTTTTTTTAAGATTTCAGATATTTAAAAATATAGAAATATAAAATCACTTCTAACCCCACCACCTCCACTGCCAAACTGTATTTTATACGATTAAAGTAATAAAAAACATTTAAGATAAAAAAAAAAAAAAAAAATTTTTCAAGGATAACGAATTTTTTCCATTTATATAAAAGAAAATATATCTGAAAAGCAATAAAATTTATTTTATATTTTTCTTATTAGAAAATTATATATATATAAAAATATATATGTAAATAATATTTATATAAAAGTGTCGAATATGTTTCCCATATATATATATACGTATGTGTTAATATGATAAACCAAAAATAAATTAAAAACTCAACTTTTAATCATATATAAAACGTTTAAAAATAATAAATGTACAAAATACCTATATTATATATGTATGTGTTATATATGTATAATATTATATAATTAATGTACATAAGAAAAAAAAAAAATAATATTTATTTCAATTTATCATATACACTTAATAATAAATAATATTTTGTTATTTTTCTTGATAGGTAGGTAGGTAGGTAGGTAGGTGGTTAGGTAGGTGGGTAGGTACCTTTAATATATTATTATTATTATATCTCACCACACCACGCCACACTTTTTTCTGCAATTTCTCACCATTATCTTATCATATTATTATTTGGCTAAGTTTGGTGTGGTGAAATATGAAATGTCATTAATAGAAATAGAATTTATTAAAAAAATATGAAAATTAATTTGAAGGTATTTTGAAGTTTTATGTGTACATGAATTTTGCTCAAAATATATAGTTCCAAAATATATTGCCAAAATATATATATATTTCAGATTTACTTAGAGCCCTTAAAGCATTATTTGTTAATGAGCCCTTAAAGTATTCAATGTAAATTATTTAAATTTAGGATTTAATTAAGTTAATCTGACAGTGGGGAGATGGATTGACATATTTCCATAAATGCTTGGGAACACTCACACAAAATCAATCGTTTTACAAAATTGAGTTATAAGAACCGATCTATTTTAAACTCAGCCGTTTAGCAAATCAAGTAGTAAAAATCTTAAATTAGTATGAAGGTGGAGTAGTAAATAAAATGGAAGGGCTCCTTGTTAGTATTAATAAAAGTAAAAGTTAAATTGGTTTTATGGGATTTAATTCTTAGTAAATATGGTAGCAAGTTATTTAAATTTGTTTTATAAATTTAAATTAATCAGAATAACCATTTCCCTTATTTCTATTCAAAATGTTTTTATGTGAATGTTAATAGATTTCGATACTTTCTGTCACATAGAATTGGTTACTGTAATATTTTTCATGATCTGAATATCGGAAATGGCAATTTAATGATTTTCTAGCAATATATGCTCCGGTTTAAGCGGTAATTATTCGTACTAATGTCTGTATATTCATTTTTGGCAACCCTGTCTGTCACCAGTGATCTTGAGGCTGTCACCAACTAACCTTCGATATATATCATGATAAATTGTGTAAGAGAGATAGTACTATAATAATCTTTAGAAAATCTATGTTTTGTATTTTACTGAAATTAATTTTGTATTTTACTACAACAAACTTGGATAAATTTAACCCCTATTAAAACATTTAGTAATTCTGATGCAAGCAGGTTCTCTCAATACAAAGACAGAGGAGTAGAGATGAATTGAAATTGAATTTACACACGATTCACTAAATCGTTTTTCATTAAAATAGTGACAATACACATATATGCATTTTTGCACCCCTGAATCTTCTATTATAACATATACAAAGTTATGTGGAATGGTGGAATTAAAAAATATGAATCATTGTCAATATCTTGTAATACAAAATTATAATTTTCACCTCGAAATAAAAAAAAAAAAAAATATTAAATAAATAAATCTGTTTAAATATTAATATAATGCGAATTTATAAATAAATTTTATTACCGTTACATCCTTCGGATTCTATTCTTATAATAATTCGTAAATTGTTTTTTTTTTTTTGTTTGTTTAATATTTTTAAATATTTACACATTTAGATTTTATAACGGTATTTCATAAGTTATTTTCTGTATTTGAATATAGAATTCAATTTGAAATGATTTTGACATAACCAAAATGTCAACCAATCATTTGGTTTTTATTTTTTATAAAAATAAAAATATGAAAAAAAATTGAAATAAAACAAAAATGATGGTAATAAAATACAAAAAAAAAAAAAATGACGTTTTAATATTATATAAAGCTAAAATAGTCACATTGATTATTTTTTTTTTGTTTTAGGTTATGTTATGAATTTGTTAGAAGCAGCGTTAGATGATTACCCATAGAATTTAATGTAAATTTTTTAAAAGACACTGCGTCAGTAATAAATTTTTTTTGTAAATTTTGTAAATAAACCAAAATGGTTTTTTTCAATTTATTATATATTGTTTTTGTAAATGAATTACAGTTATTTATTTTTATTAGCACACAAATTAGTACTTTAATAATGTTATGTTTAAAAATATCGATACAAAAAACAAAGGAAAATTTTTGCGGATTTTGTGGTTGTATAGAATTGAGCGGAATAATCGTTACAGGACAATCGTATTGAACTATAAGTACACAACGAGCGTATGAATTGTACAGAACAATTGTATTGAACTATATGGAACAATCGTTTGAACAGTATAAAACAGGTGCATAAACTGTACAGAACCATTTTATTGACTTGGAGAACAATTCTATGAACTGTACGGAATTGTATAAACTATAGAGAACAATCCTATGAACTGTACAGAACAATCGTATGAGCTGTATAGAACAATCGTATGAACTATATAGAACAAGCGTATGTATTGAAGAGTCCTATGAACTGTTCCGAATCGTACAAATTGTAAAGAATAATCCTATTAATTGTGCAGAACATTCGTATAAACTGTATGAAGAATAATTCTATGAACTGTAAACAGGATAAACGTATGAACTATACAGAACAAGTGTACGAACTGCACAGATAAAGCCTATGAACTAGATGGAAAATCATGTGAAACAATTACATGAACTTCATGGTAAAAATATAAATCTACACAGTTCAGGTTTCCTTTGAGACTGATGCTTCCTATTATCTTTTTTTTAGAATTCGCTTAACTAATTAAGTATATACATTATAGACTTAAAACATTGACTTGTAAGACTTACAAACGAGGTCCCTTTTAATAGAAGAAATACTAATTTACATTAAAAAACAACAAACGTAATCGCGAACAGATTTTGATACTTAAATCAAGATATATGTAAAAATTACAATAATTTTTTATTTTTTTTTTTACTTCTTACCTTTAAAATATATTCACAAACAATCATACATTTTATTTTAGATTTATTTATCCGTATTAAGAGTCGACACCCTACCAAATGTAGTTGAAAATAAAAAAAAAAAAAACCAGATCTCGTTTACAATTTGAAGATAATTTACACACATATATGTATTAATATTTAATCTAAGATATTATATGCAGGAAGTATACAATTTCATAAATACATATATGTGTATATGGGTAGATAGGGAATATGGGATATGTGTTCACTAAAGGCCATCAATTTTGAGAGTTGAAGGCAATATAAAATGTCTGACAGTTTGATAAATGATAGTTGAAAAAAATATATTATACCTTGTGTATATTGTGTATGCATTCACGTATTTATGGTTGTGTATATGTGTAATAAACCATTTTGTCCTTTTAACCCACCAAACGTGTTTTTGTAAAGGTATATAGTGTATGTTAACTTTTGATGTACAATTTAAAAATTGTGTATAAAAATGGTAATGGGATTCAGTGATAAAATTTAAAATAATTTTTGTTTATAAAAAAGTTTTGTGCAATATTTTGACAATTCAAAAAGTTGTTAATAGCATACAAAAATAAAAAAAAACAAATTTTGTAGGTGAAAAAATTTATAATGATAAAAAATTACATTTCAGTAAAATTTTTTTATCTTGATGCAAAGTTAAAAAAATGCCAAATTTTACATGAGCAGGTTAAATTCAAAAGTAACGACGTTTGATTTACTGTGAAATGTAAAGTGTCGAATAAGTTCGTGAAATTCAATTTAAGTACACTTTATTTCTTTAATCATCTGTAAAGTCACCAAAGTTAAAATTATAGAGTTTTTTTTATTGTGGATTAGGGTATCGACGCCTGTTCTATAGATCTAAAGTCGAAAGTTCAAAGCTAAAACATTTCAACGCAAGATTGGAAAAATGTGATAGTCATGCGTCATAACTTGTTAAAACATGGTGCTAGGGTGGATAAAACTGATTGTAGAAGCATACTATCTTCAATCCTTAAAATGGACAAATAAGAAGAATTTAAACACTAGGTAAGATAGGATTATAGTTATGGGTCATAAACTGTAGAAACAGTGCACTATAAAATTGGTTATGTAGAAGCTCATTAATAACTTAATCCCTTAAATGGGATCTCATATAAAGCTTCACCTCTTCCACTCTGATTCCAGTTTTTTGAATAAGGGTACTGACAGTTTTTCTATAGATCTGAAGACAATAGTTCAAATTCAAAAAATTCAAACGGAAGATTATAGAGGTTTTTAGACATGCATCACAATCTATAGAATCAGCGTGCTAGGTTGGGTAAAACTGTTTATAGAAGCTCACTATCTTCAGTCCCAAAAATGACAAATTAAAAGGAATTAAAACACTTGATAATAGGGTTATATTATGAAAATAAGATCATAGTTCTGGGTTATAAACTATATAAATGGTGCACTATAT
Source organism: Dolichopus griseipennis (assembly GCA_963082915.1). Taxonomy (NCBI): domain Eukaryota; kingdom Metazoa; phylum Arthropoda; class Insecta; order Diptera; family Dolichopodidae; genus Dolichopus; species Dolichopus griseipennis. The sequence continues at coordinate 26,599,131 of OY720443.1, forward strand.
AACTGGTTATATATAGGAGCTTATTTATTACTAAATCCTTTAAATGGGATCTCATCTAAGGCTTCACTTCTTCCATTCTGATTCCTTCCGCTCAGTTTTTTGGACAAGGGAACTGACGTTCTTTCCATAAATCTGAAGACAATAGCTCAAATTCAAAAAATTTAAACACAAGATCAAAATAAAAACCTCTCTTTAGACATGTATCACAATCTATAGAATCAATGTGCTAGGTAGGGTAAAACCGATTACAGAAGCTCATTAGTTACAATACCAAAAATGATGAACATGCTTCCATCTAATACTTTCTATTCTTTGCTTTTGATAGACGACAACGTTCCATCTTACAATATTGCAACTGTCAAAAAGAACAAGTTCGGGTTGGCATAATAAGTTGTCTTCCAAATATCTTAGTTTTCTGTTGATCTTCTCCTTCTTAATTGAAGCTTTAATATCAAAAGACGAAAGTGCTCTCTTCTATAATTTAATAATTTATTTATACATAGGAAGGATGCATCAAACATTTTTACAGTTTCAGAACTTAAATATTTAGGTGATTTAAAATGTTCTAGAATCATCAATCTGAAAATCTTTAAAATTCCAAATTTTGTTTTACTAATTTAAAATATTTATAGCTTTGAAAATAAAAATGGCGGTCTCTTTAATTTAAAAGTCATTTATTAATTTCTTTAAAGTACCAATTTTATTACCCTTGGCATATTTTTATATAAATTATTTTTTTGGTTTTTTTTTGTCAAGGATCTTACAAATTTTTTGTTCAAATATTTTGCTCTTGGCTTTCTGTTACATTTTCTTCAAATAAAATTTTCCTCATTTTCATTTCTCTTTAGTTTTCCTTTTTTGTTTTTTTTTTTTTTTCTATTTTTTGAAGAGAAAATGAGAATAGGAAATTTTACCACAATTTTTGTGTTTTTTTTTTCGTACTAATTTTTTTTTTTTAATATTGAAACACTTTGTCAAAAGAGGTCGATAGAAGCAACGTTGTTCTAAAAATTGATCTGTGTTTCATTGAAATATTTTTCACTTTTAATTTGAAAAAAAAAAAGAAATATTTTTTTTTGAGAAAATGTCATTTGAAAGTGCATATTTTTTTTAGATAAGTTTAGATGAAATGAAAAATATTTTATTCGTGACCTTATATTTCTTTTAAAAATTTATATTCTATATTTAGTTCATTTTTATTTGAGGGCAATATTAGTTACAATTTGAATTACAATGACAATGATTTGAAATGTGAAGAAAAAAATTGATATTGTAAATTTTATGGGTTTTTTTTTGTGAATGACAATGTAAAAATGAGGCTAACGACTTTAAATTAATGTTGGAGGATATACTGTTATTTATATATTGTAGTTGTCCCATTTCTATATTTTGAAGTGACCTGATTTTATTCAAATATATATTATTAATTTTATTAAAATAAATAAAATAATAATAATGATATTTATTTAGATAAATTGCTATTGGAAAAATTTAGGCAAAATGTAGATTGTTAATAATGGCAATTTGCATTAATGGGGAGTGAGTAATAAGTTTCCGGTATTTAGTTTGACTGTGGTGTCAATTGATGAAATTATTTTCAGCAAATGTGTGTGCAGGATTCTGAATTAAGAGGCATTTAAAATTATTTTTAAAGTCAAGGAATTGCAATTTTCAAGAAAATCCATATAACATATTCGATATCGAGTCCAGTCCAGTAAAATACAGTCTTTGAAACTTCTTAAAACTTCAATAGCTCAGATACAAAACATAAATTAAAAAAATTATGAAAAAGTTAAAGCATAAGCTATTCATCATTCTAATAATTGGGAAGGCATTTCCTTTTTAGCGACATCTTTTCAATAATGGCACTTGTTCAGCTGAAAATAATCACAGATTTGTGCTCCCAGACAATTCCAACGTTAAACCACACATACAAAAACCTGTGTCTCTACTATATGCCTCTATATAAATAGTTCCTTGAACTGGGTTAAGCAATTAGTTTGTTGAAAAAGCTGCAAAAATTTTAATAATATAGCAATGCAATATGATAAGTTTTTCAAGTGGTTATAATCAACTTATTTATATAGACAAGGTTTCCATGATTTTTTCTGTAATTCCACAAAGTACATTGAAATGCTTTTGGTACGAAGTCTTTACCTCACCGATTACAACTAGTTCTTGAACCAGTTGAATCTTGTAAGAAAATTAAATCCTAAATCTTTTCTTAAAATTCTTCATGTTGTTGTTTCAGATAGTTTCAGATTTATTTGTTGAGAACGATTTTTAATAAAACTATTTAACAATTTGTGAATTTTGCTGAAGCGTGTTCTGTTATTAATTGGCACAGTCTGCTGAACTAAAATGACATAAAGCCAAAAAATATTACGTTTACGTAGTGTTTCCATTATAACCATGGGCGTTTTTTTTTTAAATCTGAGCAAACTGTCAACAAAAAACCGTGCTCTACGTGCTCAGTGGAAGTATATAGTGCACGGCTGAGTAAAACAAAGCCATTTCCATTTTCAATTTAATTTTTTGACAATTTAAAACGTTACTAAAATAAAAATGACAGTTTTTTCAAAGCGGGTTTTTTTATTAAATCTGAACGGTGTGAGCGTACTCTGTTCATGCTCTGCTCTGCTGCAGATCTATGCTCTGATTTAAAAAAAACGCCTCATTTCAATTTGTATCCATTTCGCTGGGAAAACCCCTTATAACGTTTTAGTATTAATTTGTTAACAAAAAGTATTTCTATTATTTGTAAATAAAAAATTTTTTGATGAATATCATGTATCAATTTAACTCTCAAAACACTCTTTTGAAAACAAAATTCAAAATGTTTAAAAGGCAATGTTAAAGAGTGACTTTTCACTTTCATGAATTAAAAAATCAAATTTACCGTGAACATTTCTTCAAATTGGTCTTTTCATTTTCAAAAAAATGTCAATCATATTTATTGTTTTTTTTTATCGTTGACATTTTGCATAAAAATTCTGTCAACATGTGACTTAATCTCTCTCTCTAATAGGAATATTAGATCTTTTATATTTTCAAATAAATATACACAAACAATCTTTATTAAGTTGGTTCGTTATGTGATGCTCCAGTTTAAGATATGAATTACATTACAAAGTTTTTGCATTACAATTAAAAATCAAATAAATTTCACAAACATAGTTTTTGAAAGTAATTTTTTTCTGACATATTTTTGTACCTTTTAATTTTCACAGTTTTTTTTTTTAATCTATTTTTTAGACTTTAGATAAAATTCAATGTAAATCCATGTAATGTGGAATAGAATTCAAGAACTCAAAACGAAAAATTCAAAAGTAAATTGTAAAAACATTTCGCAATCATTTCAAAACTACACCAAAAAACAAAAACCATTGAAGTCTTTATTAGTTTTTGTAAATCTCAATCTATTTTCATTTTATTTTGAACTTTTTGAAAACTTTTGCTTCCACAGGCTCTTTGGATTTGCGGCTTTTACTATAAAAATTTTCAGAATTTAGTAATATAAAAAAATCCTATGAACATTTCCTATTAATATTTTTTGAGTCTATGGGAAATTTCCTTCCATTATCGATTCTTTTATATTCAAACAAAAAAAAATAAAGAAAATGGATAGACGGATTACAAGTCATAGTATTTTGTGTATGCCATTCAGATTGCATTGTCTTTAGATTCTATTTTGAAGTGCTGTGTATATGCCTGAGTACTGGAAAACAAAAGCAAGCATTCAAACATCATTGAATTTCAATGTAAAAAAACACACATCGGAAGAAATATATATTAAAAGTGAATTTTAGGAACTTGGGATAATTTTGTCTTTCCATTCCAACTCTTCTTAACTGATTGATTTATCAGTTTATAGTTTTAACTGGACTAAAAAACAAAAATGACCAACAGTTGATTTTGTCATTATACATAATCTATTATTAAAAGTTTTGCTGTTAATGGAAAACGTAGAAACTTAGAAAGTATACTGTGTCAATTCTAAGATAACTTAAATTCTGGGCACGAACATCAAGTAGTAATGCAAATATAATATCATTTGGGTTTAAGAATTCATCAAAGTGGTTAAAGTATTTAACAACTGTATGGCACCTATTCGAAACTGTATTCCCAATCCAAAGAAATTTTACAGAAGTTTTGGCCATAATACCCAAATTTACCCAAATTGGTTACAAGAACATCTGGCACGCTTTAGTAAGTAAATTCATCCGGAATTTCATCCAACATTGATTGAACATATGAAGAGCCAAAATTCATCCAATATTGATTAAACATATGAAGAGCAAAAATTTATCCGGAGTTTGACCAACATTGATTGAACATATGAAGGTCCTTCCTAGGGCAGAATAAAAACTTTAGATGGCACCTGGAAATTCGAATGCCCTGATAGTATGAAATTCTTACTTGCAAAAAAATCTTCCCCCCCCAGCCAGAATAATGGAATAATCACCCAGCCTGCTTATTAGTTTCATTGCTGAAAATTAGCTTTGAAGCATAGTGTCCATCAAGAGTTGAATGGAAAATCCACTATGGCAGCTATTTGAACACGCAGAGAAAAGTTGGTCTATATCTTAATGACAGATTGCTGCTTTTTTAGTTTTTTAAGCTATATTAAAAACAGGCAGGTGAACATAATTAGCTAAATCGACCACAATTCTCATTTAATTTCATCCATATACCCTCTGCCTACATCTATCTATTTCGTTTCCTTTAGCACACTGCAAACGTAATGGCAAATTTATTATACCCCAAAAACTCGTTTGAACTTCGTACAAACAAACGTCATCACACAAAACAATACCTGATAGAAGAAAAGACAACCTTCCTTTCTTTTACGGTGGTTTTCTCTCTTTTATTATCGATTTTGTTTTATAAAATTTTTTGTTTTTTGAGAATTCAGGCAATCATTTGCTTTGCTTTAAATGCTATAAAATAGTAGTTGCAGTATAATAAAACTATATTACTGCACATTTAAATAGACACAATATCCTAATATTTACAAAAACCTTAAACAAATGGAAAAAAAATTCATTCCTAGTTGAAAAGAGGACATTGACCAGATATTCAAATTTGGGGGGCAAATTACCTTAATGAAAAGAAGAAGAAAAAGAGAATTTTTAAAATAAAAACCTTGTTTACAGAGTAAATAATAAAATGCAAATCAGAAATAAATTGCAATGTAGGGAGAAGAGAATTGAAATATCTTCAGTGTAAGTATTTTGATTTTGCGGCATATAAAACCATGAAATATTTAACTATGAGCATTTTGCCTTGGCATCGAATCATTTTTTTTTTGTAGAATATTGGAACAAAGAATAATTACAAAAGAATTTTATGATAGAAAATCTCAAAAGAGGGAAGGGCCCCTCTTCTGGATTAAAAAGATATAAAATCAAATAAAAATTGCGTTCAAATAGAAGTTATCTACAAAAAAAGAAAAAAATATGTGTTTTGATTTATGTTCGATTTAGGTTCGAATGTTTTGTATCTTATAGGTGGTTTTGGTTTTTATCTTTATTGTCATTTTTGTAATCATTGATCTTTTGTATTTTACAATTTATTTTTGATTTAAGTCGGGAAAAAAAGTTTTTTCATTCCTTAAAATTCAATAGATTAGACTGCCTTTGTTTTTGTATTGAATGATAGAAATACGGAAAGGAGTCTAATGACGTTTTATTAATGGTTATTTCGAACAAGTATAGGTTGATTGAAAAAGTAATTGGCTATGAGAAAAATTTCGTTCAGTTTTGTGAGTTATTTTCAGATTAATTTTAAGTTCTACTATTACGGATTGAGCTTTAGAATTGTGCATTTAGAAATCTATTTTTGCAGCGAGCCTCTTGTGAGGCCTAGATTCGTTGAATTTTTCTTTGGTTTCCTTGAGGGTTTCAATCTAGATGCACTCTGATAATACTTAATAGATGTTTCCTCAAAGTGTCTATCCAGTTCCGCTTTCCGTGTTTGATATAGCTCTTATTGTTTTTAGACCTCTTAACCTAAATATGTCCTTGTTGCTGTCAGTTTGTGGCTGGAATATTCTGCATATTCTTCTTCGCATTTTTTCGCAAGTTCTTGAAATTTCTGCTTGATGGTGTTAATTGTCATCCAAGTTTCGATCCCATATAGAAGTGTAAAGACTACATATGCCTTGAATACTATAATTTGGATAAATTTCAAAAATTACTATTTACATTTAAGGAACATCGAAAGCTTCAAAAACCTTCATTTGAGCTGCGTGTAGTTCCTATTGGTAGTGTATATGCCGAAATCACAACTTTTTTTGAACCAAACTTTGGAATGATACCTGTGATCTAAGTGTACTTTAAGAATGGGTCGGGAAATATAGAATTCTGCAATTGGAATTGGGGATGAGGAAAATCAGATGGAAACTCATCAATTTCAGCAGTAAGCATTTATTTTTTATTGTGTGGTAAATGTTGTTTTTAAGAAATCTAGGTTTGAAGAACTTGAGTTCTGTGTGAAGTTAGAAAGTTTTACAGACTATCTACATCCAAACTTTTTTTAAAGACATTTTTTAACAACCACAGACTTTCAGATTGAAAAGATAAATTAAATACGGAAACTTCAATTTTAAAGCATTTCCCGATTAAAATTTTTTGTGCAGTCAATAGAAAGAGCTCACTAAAGTAGTTTTGAGTTCTTAATTAAAATAAAATTTAATAACATATATATTGAATATCAAATCTTTTCGAAAATTTTGTACTAAATCAATTCCCAGAAATTTTAAACACCAAAAGAAAATACAACTTTGGAAAAGTAATCCTTTGAACAAAATTTTATCCTCAAATTTTGGTTTCTTATCATTCTATATTTTTTGGTTAAAAATAATCCCTGATTCTGGGACTTAAAAAATCTTTTTTTTTGCGAAAAACCTAAACTACGTATTGAAATTTAATCTTTTACATATTTTTTGGATGAAAAGAAATTCAAAGAAAGAAATTTAAACTTTTTTAAAACCCAAAATACAGATTTCTATACCTTTGGTTTTATTTTTTGCTAAGACTGATATTTAACTGCTTATAAGTTATCGGAAAATAATACGTTATTGATTAGTGACCAGGAATTTTCTTTTGTTTTTCATTTTTGATTTTTCTTTTTTTATTGTTCAAATATTTCTCCTTAAGATTTAATTACTTTTAAGATGTAAGAAAATTTGTGATTAAAAGAAAATATTGTATCCAATAGATGAAGAACGATTTTTAAAATAGATTTTGAGTTTTTGTAGATTATATTTAACGCTGTAACTAAATCAATGATCAAAATGATTTAATCATTCATTCCGAAAGTATTTATTGTTTTTTAAATAAAAGATTCTTTGGTACAGAGTATGTATAGAAAATTGATTTAATTGGTTTTGGAGGGTCTGGTATTTCATTACAATACAATAGATATTTTTAGAGATGTTTATCCATCATCTACTTAATTTTTGGATGTAGAATCCCTTTCTGCGAAAAAACTTCAAAACATTTTATATAGAATATAGGGTATCTATAATAAGAATCTGTAACACTTTATAATAAGAAAAGATTTGGTTCAGATGTTTCTAGAAGATTATAATAGGAAACCCTTGGTTTGTTTTGGTTTTTAGTTAAATTTCCAATCAAAGATAAGATTGAGGACATTCAGAAATATTAAGTAATCAGTTTTTCAATTCTATTTATATTTGTTCACTATTTGGGCTTAATTGTGAATTGCTATTGTGGAAAATGAATTTAATTATTTTAATTATGTTACTAGATTGTCTATGACATTATTTTAGTTTGTGAGAAACTTACGGGATTTCTCTTGTCTATTCTTAAAAAACTTTTTTTTAGAAAACTTGAGAATGTTAGCCGCTTAAACATTTATTTGATCTATAGCTTTCTTTGGGAATATTTTTATTTTATTGAAATCTCTATGTACTCGTATGTCGTCATTTCGTACATAACAGGGAGCACATTAACTATGTTGCGTAAACCCAATGATAGCAAACTCCAAAGTTGGATTCTATTCAACCAAATAGGTTTTATGATTTAATTGTAAACTAACACTTCATTATAAATTGACAACTTAGACTTACGAACTATGAGCCAGTAATTTTCTCTATATTTACTATCTAGTTCCAACTTTTTTCTTTTTAATATTTTTTTTCGACTTTAGCTTGACATTTAGTGTCATTCCTAGATAATTAGCGGAGCATACGACCATTTTGTGTTCCAATTTTTTAAAACTTTTATTTTATATAATTTTGAAATTTGAAAAAGATTTTTGTAGGTTTAATTAAATGTATGACAGCAGTGTTTTGAGTTATGACATTTTAAGTCCTCACCTAAATGTTTTGTCTTGAAAAATGCTTTCACCGTTTTTGAACAATACAATTCTCCTAGAATTGTTGTGTTTTATATTTTTAATAGATTTTTGTTACCATGTTTATTTGTTTTTAGCCGTAATTTACACTACTACAATTACAGAAAATAATAGTTAGTTTTAATATGTTGTTATTTAATATAACTGTATATACTACTTAAAATTTAATTTAAATTGAACAAAACACGCATTTTATGATACTTCTTCTTTTTTTTTGTTCATTTTAAAATATTTTCTTTTGATATCCTTATTAATCCTTAGATCTTATGTCAAAAGCAACTTCAAGGATTCATCTTTGTTCAAAATGACTTTCTTCACAAAAAAAAACAAAAACTTTAAAAAAATTCTATAAGATTAAAAAGAAAAAAGCAAAATACAAATCATTCCAAAAAATTGTTTTCAAAAATAAAAACATCAAAAATAATTACGAAAATTACATTTTTCTCTTTGAAAATAATCATAAAATAATAAAATAAATTGTTTGAATGACATTTAGTCCTATTTGTCAAAAAAAAAAAAAAAAAACAAAAACAAAAATTAAATAAAATAAAAATAAAATTGTTTCTTTAAAAAATATTTTTCAATTTGTAATGAAATTATCTTTTACAAATTTTTTATACATGTTCTGTCGCTTTACGTAAATAATAATTTATTATTTCTGTCTCTTTCTTTTTTTTTTACTTTTCTTTTTATTTTCGTTTTTTTTTGTTTCTTTAAAAAAATTCTTACTAAAATCCGAATTAAAACAAAATAAAAAAAAAATCTGTCAAAAACAAAACAATTTCGGAACACAAGTAGAAACTAATAAAAACAGTATGTTGTAAAAATAAAAAAACTTACAGAAATTCTTAAGAGATTTCTTTTGCTGAATATCCAAAAAATATAAAAAAAGGACAGCAACATATGTTTGTATATTTATACATGTTTATATAAATAATAAATTTAAACGTGTGTACATATTTACCCGGTAGACACGTTTTTCTCAATATATCCTATTAATCCGTTTCTATAGACCTAAAAAATAAGTGATAAATTTAAAGTTTAGGAAATGGAATGGTATATTGGAAACCAATTGATTTTTTTTACCTTTATATATAACGGTTTTTTTTCTAGTCTTTTTTAAAGGTTTATAAGATTTGACAACTTCCTGGTTTCTTCATGTGTATCATATATGTAGATTCTAAGTAAATTTTAAGCCGATTTAAATATTTGAAAAGGCTTAACACCACTGATTTTTAAATTTTCCAAGTCCATATTTTTTCATTTGCCTTAATCACTTGGCAAGCTGTACAAAAGTCAGGGGTCGTTTTTATATATGAAAATAGCGCCTTTAATATAAAATTTACTAAGCCTTGATAATTATTTTCTTCAAACTTAAGGTTCCGACAATTTGGATTTGAAATCCATTTCTTTTCGGTTATATCATAACCTCCGAAGGAATAATTTATATTTTAGTTTGATTTTTATGTACCTTCATCTGCTGCAATTGTCTTGTGTCAAATTCTGTATTACCTTTCCAATTATTTTATATCCCTCTGTATGTTTCTATCAAAGAATTTTGTACTTGGGTACAGCTTCTGCTCCCATAATTCCAACACATAAAAGGCTCTCTGAAGCCATGATTAAAAAAAAAATTTAGAGCCTTCATTAACCTCTATGTAACTCTTGTAACAATTCTTAAGACGTTTATAAATTGATTGTCTTTAAAATGATTTGCTTACCTTTTGGTGCTCTGCTTTTTGCCTATTTTCCAATATAAAATTCTTACTAGGCAGTGCCGTAAACTCCCATCCGAAACTAACATTGAATGTATAAAGAAAATGACAGAAAAACAGACAAGCCGTGGATGAAAATTAAAAAAACAAACATATAATAAAGTCTTGTTATTATTTGGCAAAGTAAGCATAAGATAATCAAAAACAAATAATATATATATACATATATAATTTTTTTTTTTTTAATATATAAATTGTATGTACATAAAAAATAATATAAGTAAATATTATACATATACAGTTAAAAGTAACAGTAAAAAAAAATAAAATAACAAAATAAACTGTTATAAGAAAACAAATTTATATACAATTGAAAATTGTCATGACATTTTTGGTTTGCAAATTATATGCCCTTAGGGATTTCAATGTAGGCAATACAAATTTTATATAATATAATATCAACATAATAATTTATAAGTATTAAATGTTTATACATATATAGATGTAATATTATTTATATATGTACAATTATTCACATAAAGACGTACTTAGGAGCTTTTAGATCTTTATACAAAAATGAGATTCTCGCATGGCCTGTACTTGTGGGAATAATGTTTTTGTTGTTTTTTTTATTTTTTATTTTTTTTTTATTTTTAATGTTACCACTCTCCTAGAATACCGTTATGTGTATAAGAGAAAATGAAAAGGTGACAAAAAAAGGAAAACAGTAATATATTATGATAAAAGTCTTATATTATATATATATTAAAAGTAAAAGTGTGATAAGGATAGAAATAATAGAAAAAAACAGAAATATAAAGAATAATTTTTAGAAAACCTTTAATATAACATTAGAATATTATGGTGATAAGAATATGATGATATTGATGAAGATAATAATTATGATTGTTGTTGTCAGTGTATATATGGAAGAGTAAAAGATCATGGGAATAAGAGCATCTGAATTAATTCTTATTCTTATTTATTTTATTTTGTTGTTGTTTTTGTTTCTTTTACAGTTTTATAGATACAAGTTAGGTTTGTTTTTTTGACACATGAATAATTTTTATCAAAATAGACGAATATTCAAGAAAAAAACAACTTTTGCTCTAAAAATGGAGTCAAAAATTTTTAGAGAAAGATTGGTTTTCTAGGTATATTTTCTTACTAATTAGTAACTTACTTTTTAGTACTCACCCCCTTTCTAAATTTCCTTATATGTTTTTTTTTACGAAAAATTGGCACAAACTACGCACAAAAAGTTTTAGCGAATCTTAATTCCCGTCGTAGACAATTAAATCTGTAATGTCAATTTTGACGTTTGGATTTGTTTTTCTAAGTAAAAATTATAATTATTGTTTCCAATTTTGTAGGTAATAACTTTTGACGTATTTAAAAGTATATTTAGATTAATTATAAATAAAACGTGTTGAAATATTTAGTATAATTTTTTTCATATTGAAGTGAACTAGCCACTAAAGGCGATGACCTAGTATTCGCATCGCTTCTAGCGTTCCTTTGACGTTTAAGTAGAAAACTCTTTGACGTTTAAGTAAAATACATTGATTTATATTAAACTTGACCAAATAAATTTATTCAATTTGAATGATAATCAATTAAAAAGGAAAGTTAGCGCGACTGGCGTTGAGTCCAAGTGAAGCTAAAAGCAACGCTAGAAGCGTAGCGATTTTTGGGTCATCGCCTTTAATAATATGAAGTACGAATATGGTAAGAACATGGTACGAATGAATATTTCTTTTTACGTTTTTTTACAATTACAATTATGAATAATCTTTCGTAGATTATCTCCGACTTAGCTCTACGAGGGATTTTAGAATAGAGATGTATATGTCAAATTAATAGTAGTATGTATGTATTATCTTTCTTATTTAAAATTAGAAGTTTAATATGCTATTGATAGAAGCAAATTTTTGTATTGTATTATTTTTATAATTTAATTCATCCTTAAAATTAAAACTTGAAGAAATTTTAAATTCAAAGTGCATAGAAAGACTATTTTCTGAAAAACGTTTAGTGTTTACAAGTTTTATTGAAGAGAATAAGTCACATTAAATTGCTGCCCCACTTAGCGAATAGATTATATTTATCTGACTCAGTGTTCTTAGAAAATTTTAAATATCTTTAAATTAAACACATCAAGTTCAGTTATATCAAGTATAGTTACTATATAAGTTTTCTCAAAAATAAAAACTATTATTAAATTCCTTCTACATTAAATAATATTTAAATAATCTGAATTCCAAAACATAACTGTAAAAAACTTTTCTATCACTTCTTCATTATAAAAATAAATTCTCCATCTTTTTTTTTTTAATTAAAAGCATTCATTTAAAAAAAAAAAAAAATTTGCAAAAATTTTTAAATATATTCATTAAATATGTTCTTAAAAAGTAAAAATAAAAAAAAATCTTTTTGACAGTTCGTAACTTTTTTACTTTTCGTAAAACGTAAAGCAACAAAAAAAAATTGAAATGGAAGTAAATTCATTTACATGTGTATGAAAAAAATGTTTTAATTTTGTATAAATTTGACTTTTTAAACTTAATATGAAAAAAAAATAAATAAGAAAAACAAAATAATATTTAAAAATTATTAAAATGTATCATAAGGAGTTCTTACACATTTTTTTAAAAAATTCTGAGCGATATTGTACTTTGTTATAAGTTTCGAACTTCGTTTCCATTTTAGGTTTAAATTTCATCTAAAAGTTTTGGGCTTATTTTAAAACGATGTGTTAAGATAAGTTAGTATACATTGGTGCAGATTATAATTGGTGGATCACTAAGAAAACAAAAGTTTCCTCTAATATATGAGTTTCCGCGACAATAAAACTTTAAAGACAATTTGCCTTATGAAATGATGTATGGAAAAATTTTTAATAGAATTCTGACGATTCAATAAATTTAGTGTAGAATGTAATACCTGATAAAATCGATCTAGAGGCCAGCGGTAGAGCTCAAATGAGGGTTAACACACTTATCTAAATAGTGTTCCCAACATTTTAGGCTTAATTCTACTACTTTTATTCAACCCTACTAATGCTCCCCGCATCTTTTATTAATTTTAAAAACACTACTTATAGTCAGCGGTACCTTATTAAAATTTTTTAATGATTCTCCTTCTTTATCTTATATTCACTTAGTCACTTACATTTCTTTTATTTTTAATTTAATATAAACAAATATTTCATATACATATAAAATGTCTGTGGACACAAAGAAGAAAACCTTAAATTAAGCTTTTGAAATGAATTTGAAATGATGCTAATATATTTAATGTAAAAAAAAACTTGAAAGGAACTTTGTGGTAATTTTATATTTCTTTATTTAAAAATGCTAAAATCTAAATATCATTAAACAAATAATAATTGTAGCAATAGCACTTTAAATTGAATATTTTGTAATAGATTTTTTTTCTCAGTCAGTTAGATTCTTAAACTACTAACGTCATACGAAAGCGTTTCTTATGTCTGTTTTTTCATTTGTCCCCTTTGTCAGGGTTATACGCCTAGTAAATAATATTAAATATCTGACCATTAGCTCAGTGGTTAAAGTAGTCTCTTTTTAATCGAAAAGTTTCTGGTTCAAACCCTGGTCGGATCATATCTAATAACAAAATTTGGTGTATATTTTACTAGTTTAATAAGATGTACGAATGCCAAATAGGAAAAGGCCTATTTCAATATCAGGCAACATTTACAATTGTCTGGTAGATATAATAATAAATAATAAAATAAATAATTAAATAAAAATATTATTTTATTAAAATTAATATTTTTATTTTATTTAGTATATGTGAGATTCTGAGTTAGGAGAGACTTTAGAGTTGCTAAGGCAGTCTACACTTCCAATGGTCCTTTTTTATTGAAAATATTAGTTAAAATAAAAAACTTCGAGCAGGCAAGTAAAATTACAGGCAATTGAAATTACAATTAAATTAAATACAGTTAAAAGGAATACAGGCTTCTGACAGTAAAGACATACTAGTAAAATTACATCTTTTAAAAAAAAATTTAAGTGGTTATTTCTTGTAACCACAGATACACATTTTTTACAAAATTATTTAAATTGTTAACATTTATAAACATACGTTTTTCATGCATAAATATTGAGTCTAGGATATGTTGAAAATGATTATCCTTTATAATTTTGTATGAACTTGTATGAGTATGTATATGTATAAATTGTGTTAAAGTGTATGCGAATAAATTGCACTTTTAAATTAACATTTTTTTTTTCTTTTTCAAATCGATAAAAAATTTCTTAAGAAAATTTAATTTGCATACCAACTTTAACAATGTTTAATTATATTTTATTGCTTATATTAAAATATTTTAATAATGGAATTTTTATACCCGTATGACTATATAGTCCAAGGGTATAATAAATTTGCCATTACGTTTGTGACGCAGAGAAGGAGGGGAGGTAGATATAGACTCAAGTGTATGGATCGGATCAGAATCGAAAAATAAATCGGTTTAGCTATGTATGTCCGTCCGTCCGTCCGTCACCACGATAACTCAAAAAGTAAAGGAGCTAGGATTATGAAATTTTCACAAATTCGTTTTTATGCAAAAAACGGAATCGAGTTTTAAATTCAGCCATTTTGGTCCACAGGTTCGAGTACCTGCCATACAACTTCTAATTTTATATGAGCATTACTCTATACCTATGGAAGCTGCGTGTCTGAAATTTTACCAAAAGTAGTTTAGTATAATGGCCAAAGTTACTGCAAAGTTTGGTTGGTCTACTGCAAAGGGTTCGAGTAGCTGCCATACAACTCCTTCTTTTATATGAGCTTTACACTACACCTGATGAAGCTGGGTGTCTGAAATTTTGCTAGAAATAGTTTAGTGTAATGGCCAAAGTTACTGCAAAATTTAGTTGGTCTACTGCTGAGGGTTCGAGTAGCTGCCATACAACTCCTTCTTTTATATTAGGATTACACTACACCAAATGAAGTTGGGTGTCTGAAATTTTGCCAAAAATAGTTTAGTGTAATGGCCAAGGTTACTGCAAAATTTGGTTGGTCTACTGCAAAGGGTTCGAGTAGCTGCCATACAACTTCTTCTTTTATATGAGCATTACTCTACACCTAATAAAGCTGAATGTTTGAAATTTTGCCAAAAGTAATTAACCGGATGATATAATGTATATGTTACGCTCATACGGGTATCCCAGAGTTGACACAGTCTACTCTACTACACTCTTCCTCGTTTTTTATCTATTTTGTTTTTTATTTTTTAAAATTGTTTTTTGGAAAAAACAAAACTTCAAACGATTTCTTAAAAACTTTTTAAAATAATTTATATTACATTTTTTTTTTTAAGATAAAAATATGAAAAAAAACTGGAATTTTAACGTTATTCAAATTGCAGTAGTATATTTTCGGGGTTCATAAATTGGTTTTTCGTTTTTCTCAAGTTATTTTTCTTGCGAATCGAATTTTTATAAAAATAATTCCATCAGCTTGTTCGGCTTTTTAGCAAATTTTTCATTGTAAAAACATGAAAAAAGTCCACAAGAAAAAATTTCCCAAAATCAAAAATTGCAAAAATCCCTATAGTTTATATGAAACTTTTTACATATGAAAAAAGTCCACAAACTTGGAAAAATTTGGGAAATTTTTGCATATGAAATAAGTTCCCAAAAGTATTCTTTTAGAGTATGACAGTTAGATTCAGTTTGTAGTAAGTTTCGTTTTAGTTATAAATTTTTTTAGCGTTTTAGAGTTGCAAAAGCCCGGTATCGCTTTTTTCCAAAAAATATAAAACAATTATGGGTTTTTCTAACCCCATCAAAGCATTTAAAATAGTGGGAGCTGCCATTCCTAAAAACATCGCTAAACAAATTATTGGAACCCCAATTTTGTATCCATAACTCTGAAATCCCTCCCTACTTGTTTTCATAAATAATAAGTTAGCAATAAAGCATTTAATATAATGAGGGCTACCACCTCTAAAACAAAGTTAAGTAAAATAATTCTAATAAATTATTTCAACCCTCTTAAAGATAAAAGAAGATCTAAGGACAAATATAAAAGTGAATAAAAAAAGTAGGGTTTTAAAATTTCGAAAAAAAGTTTAATCACTAATTATATTGAATTGCAATATCTGGGTTATTTAAATATCCGTTTTAACAGAAACTACTAAGGTCATAGTCTCAGTCTTTTTAAACTTAACAATTTTCTTACTTTCAAAACTGCTTTTATTTGAAATTTGATGAATGATTACAGATTTTAAAAACTCATCATAATTTTATAACTACGATAGAAAAGCAGTTGTTAGAAATTCCAAACTCTATTGAACTTTGAATTTCAATTAAAGAATAAAATGAGTCAAAATACTTTACTTTGAAGTATTATTGCTGTTAAAAATTAAAGTGCACACAAGCACACAATTCTTTAAAATCCTTTTAGTATAAGATCAAATTAACTGAAGTAATTATTACTACGTGTATATTTATAATTAAAATCTTAAATTAATATTCAAATCGAAATTTTTGAAAAGATTTTCAATCGAATATTATTAATTTTATGTTAATGAAATAAATTTTGGGAAAATTTTCTTTTATAAATTAAAAATTAATTTTGAAATAAATTAAAATTTATTAAAAAGTAAAAAAAATTACTAATTTCTTTGAGGCCTAACTAATATATCTTGTATTAATATTAATCTGTAAATTATTAAAGATCTCCAGAATCTACACTGTACTGAAAAATCAAATTTATCCAAAAAAAAAAAATAATGGAAAAAATAAAGGGTTTTAAAAAAGGACATTTCCAAAATTAAAAGTTCAGCGATAAATTCTGAGTATAGAAAATATTTAAAAATAAATAACTTGTCTTAGATTTTATTATTATCAAAATATAAGAATTTCAGAGGAATATTTAGACAGAGGATAATTTTTGTACATGTTACAGATGCTTCTAAAAAGGGAATTTTCAGTTTTTAACCCAGTAAAACTTATAAACGGTGGAAGACACTAAAATATTTTCTTAAATTACTCATAATTATTCCTAAATATTTCTTCCCTAGATTCAACTTTCTAACGCAAACTGTTTGAATATAGGATTAAATGTTTTGCAAAATTGGGTTTCCCATAACGGTAAATTAATATATCATTGGTAACACCATATATTATATTGCTAAGATTTATGAGAGAAGGTGTTGTTTTTTTTGTTTGGGAGTCATATATTCGTATTATTAGAATTGGTCTTATGGAGTTCCACATACAATTTAAACGTGATATAGTACTAGGCCTTATAACATGTAGAAACGTATTAGATTTAAAGTAGTTACAATTCTAATTTTTGTTTATATTGTAATATTTTGTATTTGAGTTATATGGTATGGTATTCTATATCTGTGAGTTGATTATATTTTGCATTTATTTATATTGTTATATTAATGTATTTTTTATTAAAAATATATAATTATTAATTATTGAATATGCCATTAATTTAAACCCAATGGCGAATGGTAGCTGAGCCGAGTCGAAAACCAGAAAAGAGCGTCTTAAAGGTCGGCACTCAACCACTGTGCCACCCAGGTGTTCCTGAGTTTATAATATTGAGTTTTTTCGAAATTAAGAATGCTGTGTCTCAATAATGGATTTTTTTACAGATTAACAGATTAACGGAGTCCTACCATAACGAATTTTTTTAAATATGCTAAAAAGCATATTACCAAATTGTTTAGATAAAATTTACTTATTATTTACTAAAATATATTAAGTATCAGAATTTAATAAATGTTTGATTCGGTTCGAAATCTAATGAGCAACTACTCAAAACTATATTACTATGGTATAGTAAAACGCCAGACTTATAAGAAGAGGCCAATAAGAAGAGCCTCGGATAACTTTTGTAAAACATCTTCGGAAATATTCTATACAACAGATTCTTATCTCAGTATTGACCTTAAAAAATATGATTAATCGTATTATATGATATTATTTGAATAAAGTTCCAATTACTTATCTTCTAGATCTAAATCTTTGAATAACCAATTCTATATTTTAGACAAATTATAGTAAGGAACTCCTTAATTTGATAACTTTGAATTCTATATCGAATTTGTGTAATCAAAAAATAATTTTCTGCTACTCTTTTCAAATATTCGTGTTTGTTTTTTTTTTTTTATTTTTTTTTAATGATTATTTCATTAATGATAAATTATTTTTCTATTATAAATCATTCACTCTAATGAGTTCAACATTTAAAAATAAAAAAAAAAAAATACTAAACTACTCATTAAAAAAGTAGCAAAATTCGAAAAGAAAAAGAAAGAAATAGAAGACAACCTTCAATTTTTATATATTTTTTTTTTTACTCAATAACGCTGCGATGGTTTTCAAAAAAAATAAAGTTTAACTTTTGAAAAATGATTTTCTTGTGTATATAATATTAGCCTTAGCCAAAAGATTCTTCCTCTCTAGTTTCTTCTCTACCAATCACCTGAATCGTCCTTATATTATTAATGGATATTAAATATTTGCTGATGGTTGAATTTTTTGTCTCTTTTCTTTTAATTTTTTTTTCTTTGTTTTTTTTTTTACTCTGTTACTCATGTGAATTGGAAATTTTCTATTTCCGCTTAACCTACTTTCATCATTTTGCTAAATATATATATATATATTGAAAAACGTTTCGTTTTCGTTTCCTTCAAGTAACGGAATCAAGAATAAGAAAAAAAAAAAATTTGAAGAGGAAATAAAAAGAAACAAAAAAGAAGAAGAAATAATAAGAAAAGGATTTATTTTTAGTCCTTTATTTTTTTCTTTCTCACTCTTATACGATATTTTTCTTTGTGTTTTTGTTTTCATTTTTATTGTTTTATTGTTTTTTGTTGCAGAAAATGTCAATAAAGTTGAAAATTTATGGTTAAAGCTTAGCGTGCTTTTGTTTCTCAAGGTTGTGAAAAACAATTTTTTTTTTGTTCTTTATCATTTTTTGTTGATTTTGTTTCTTTTACTATTTGTTTTTTCTTATATTTTTAGTTGTTTGTGTGTGTGTGTGTGTTTGGTTGATTTTTTTTTAGGAACTGATGAATGAACATGCTATTCAATTTCTCTAGATTCTTTCAAGTTGAATTTTCTTGAATTCATTCGGCATTCTTCTATATATTTATTGTATTGTGTCGAATGTTTTGAAGCGACAAAGGGGTGAAAAAAAAAAAAAACAAAAAAAATTGTTTTTGTTTTTTTTTAGTAAGGTGTAAAGTATAGTAAATGACACACCTATCCTCTAAGGTAGTACATTCGAGCATTGTTTTTTTTTTTGTGTGTGAATTCAAAAACGGATAACAACTAAAAAACAAAAAATAAGTGTAACAAAGAACGTGATATAAAAATGTTTCTTTTTTTTTTATTTAAATTTAAAATGAATTCAGTTTGTTAAAAATTGACTGTCTAGTTTGTTTTTCTTTTAAATAGCAATGATAGCATATAAACTCGTTAAATCGACTCTCAGACATGATTGAACTTAAATGATAAGACGACTTCATTAAAACGATTGGCTGGAATTAATATAGTGTTCTAGAGCACTGCTAAGCTTCATAAAATTCTGTTAAGCTCTATCCCCAATTATTTCTTTAAAAATCACTTTTCTACTTTATTTTCAGTTTTTAGAATAATTTTGTCGGTTTTTGCATATCTTTAGGAGAACAGATACAAAAACACAAAAAAAATTGCATATCTTTAGGAAAATACTTCACATTTCTTTAAATGAAATTGTAACAAAATATTAGTAAAAAGGTTTTGACAAAATCATTTGTGTAAGTAAAATCAAAACTTTCCAGCCCAGACAATATTTCTGTAAAAAAAAGATTGCATACTTTTAGAAACAAACTTCATATTTTGTATACAAAATGTTAAAAAATAAGTATAGTAGGTTTTTTATGTACTTATATGAACGGTAAAATGTTACAATTTAATTTTTAACATTATATCTTGTTAAAAATACAATAGACTTATTTTTTTCCTATTCAGAAGTAAAAGTTTATTTTCTGCTTTTCTAACATTTTTAGCATAAATGGGTTGGAAAATTTGATTTACATACATGTTGAAATTGGCTTTTTACTATTTGAATAAACAAATATAAAAAGTGAAAAAAATATACTATTTGATTCCGTAGAAAAAAGAAAATAAATATATGGCTTTAGAAAAAAAAAATTTAGTTTAAATGTGCATACATAATTCAGTTATAGAAATCGAATTATTTCATATGCATATATAAATTGCATACATTTAGGATTTTATTAAATTTATTTATTTTTCTTTTTAATTCAAATGCATAGATTAATCTATTTATTTATGTATGATGTTGTTTCATACCACATATAATGTGATAAAATAATGAATATTAGGAACCTTCTTTTCAGTAATGACAGTATAAGAACAGGTCAGCAAATTTATTCGTAAAGAAAAATTACTTTTTTTATTGTAAATTCAAATTCGAACATCCTCGATTAATAAGCCCATTGCAGTAGTGGGGCGGATTAAATAGATTAATTTATAATTTGCTCTGAACTACTAATTAAGGGGAATTAAATTACTTTTAAAGTATTCATCAAGTCATTCAACAAATTACAAAAACTTTTAAATAGCTGTAAGTTGAGGGGACTCAAAACAAAAAGATTAAACTTTCTTTTGAAAAAGTTTTTGTACTCAATTTAACATCATATTATATTACATATATGTATAAAAATATATTAATGTACATACTAGATACATACATATATTCAATAGAAAATTAACCCTTCATAGAATAATAAGTCTTAACGAACTGAACATCTGTTTCTAAATACACAAAACCCATTCAATAACTCATTAATATGAAATCATATATATACAATATACTGTATAATATGTTACAAAACCTAAAAATAATGTATCTTTAAGAGAAAAAATACTTCTACAAATTGTCTAAGGAAGTAAAAAATAAAAAAAAGATTCTTTAAGTAAATGATTTTCTAATCGATCATCATAAATTATCATAGAAATTTTTTCTTAAATTGGTTTAAATCTTTGAGATAAAATTAATGCTAAATCTTTATTCTTCTGGACAGCAGTTTATCTATCAGTCTAGTAGTATTTTTGAACTCCTTTAGTGGTATATGCTGAAATTGGCTTATATTGTAAGAATATCGAAAGTTCTTAATAACTGCAGGGCTCTTTTCCTTAGCTCTTTTGATTTTTTCATAAAATTTTATATTTTTGCATAACTTTAGGAGGATTCTTCACACTGTATATAATGAAATGGTAAAAAAACTTGCATAAACAGGCTTCAACAAGTTCCTAGTATCAATTATTATAGATTACTGAATAGTAAGTTCCGTCAAATTAGGAATCCTGTATGCACCACCGGCAGAAGCTGCAAGAAGAGAAAGCAAAGTAAGGTTATCGAATAATTTTGCAAAGGTCCGTTCGTCCTTGAAATCGTCTATTTGGTTTTTGATACCAAATACTACTAACAGCAACCATATGAGAATATTTTATGATATTAAAAGTGTGTGACTTTTCGGTAATGGAAGGTTTCTAAATAAACAATGACGATAAAATAATTGCGGGATTACTTTGATTTGTGCAATATTTTGATAACCAAACAGTTTTCGAATTTCTGAAGAATTTCTGAATTTTTAATCATAGAAGAAAGCCGGATTGGGTCTGAAATCTCGATTTAGTAAATCTCGTTGTAGAAAATCTCGTTTAAAAAATCGCGTTTTTAGAAAATCTTGTTTTAGAAAATCTTGTTTTTAGAAAATCCCTTTTTTTATATTCTGGAAAAAGCTGATAATTCTGGTTTTGTATGCAACTCAAAAATCCTTTAAAACCAGATTTTTCAATAAAAAACGAGATTTTCTAAAACGAACTTTTCTAAAAACGAGATTTAAAAAAACAGATTTATTGAACCGAGATTACGGAACGCTTCCATAACCATATTTTGAAAATATCAATTCCATAAATTGTGTTAACTAAACTGTATCTGATCAAAAGCATTGTAGCGAAAGCGACTGGCCAAATGCGGTGGTCAAGTTCAGACCCCAACACACCCAAATAAAAAATTTCGAAAAATATTTAAATATAATTATGTTATACTTTATATATTTCAATATGTATAAGAAATATTTTATAAAAATATATAAACCTCTTGTGTAAGGAAGCAGATGGCGCCAACAAATTTAGTATTCATGTAGTAAATGACTTGGTCAATGCCCCAAATTTCTTATAGAGGTGGAAAATGATTAATATGCAGCAGTTGGAGAAAGGATTAAATACCTAGACGTATTACCTTTAAAATCCAATAATGTTTAAAAATTAAAAAAATAGCAGTAAATTGCTTCAATTAAATAAGACACTAACTATCAATCATATCCAATTACATATACCACCGTTATACTTCAAATGATACTTAATCATATTTCATTTTATTACAAAAAAAAAAAAACACATTAATTCAAATTATTTTCTAACAAAAATAGCAATTATCCAATATCGAATTTAAACAAACGGTAATTTTGTCACTCTGCCATCAGTTTTATCCTGTTCTATTTTTGCTTTATAAAACAGTCTCTTCTCCTTGTCTCACTTAAATGACATGAAAGAAGCAAAAACAAAAGTGAAATTCAATCTTAATTTTTTTCTCATTCATTTTTTTTTTCACCTGTCTTCTTTTTCACTCTTACACGGCAGCACTCTTTCTTTTTTGTAAGGTATTAAATTCTTTGATTTATCAAGACTAGGTAAAAAGTTCAATTTTCTTCGATTAAATATGGAAAAAAAAAAACAAAAAACAAAAAATAAAAATCCGATAAAATTGCCTGCCAGAAAATACACTTTTAATAATTTATATGTATAACAGTACTGCAAAGTAATATTATATACCGTATGTATAATATTGGGGTAGATAAATGACATATTCGAACATCTGTTAAGTACATATACATACAACAAAAAAAATATAAATGACAAAACGGTTATAGGACGGATATAAAAAATACGATGACTATTACAAGTATTTTGTAACATTTGTTGATGGTATTTCGAAATAAAACCACATGCTAAAAGGATACCAATAATATCTTATAGGTACATGCATATACAAATAAACAAAAATAAAAAAAAAAACAAAATAAGGATATGTGAAAAAATGTTTGTCCTTTTTTTTTTTTTTTTGATATTTCACTCATACCGGCTAAAGGAGCAAAAATACATAAGAAAAAATTTATGAAAAAAAAGGTATAAACATACATATTTAGAGTAAAGATAACAGTAAAAAGGTGACAGTAAAAAGGTGCCATTTTGTTACAGTGGAAATTTACAATAAAATGACAATATTAGCAGCAGAAATAACAACAACAACACTTTACGGTAAAGAAAAATAGAACAGCTACTTTGGTAGACAAATAAATGACATTTTGTATATATGTGCATATACATTTTGGATTACTGTGTTTCTTTGAACTTTGTTTTTTTTTTTGAAAATAACTGTTAAAGAAAATTTAGACAAGTTATTTGTTGTACTGTAGAAGACAGTTGAACAAAATAATACCGTTAGCTTTTAATGCTGGTGCTATGTTTCGCTATGTTATAGACCATCATCCAGACGAATTATAATCTAAATTTTTAATAAACATCAAATTAGAAAGTGTGAGGGACTTTCAGCTTTTTGACAGCTAACTGTTCAATTGTTAATCATAATAAGCCAAGTCTGTCTATACAATAGAAATATCATATGTGGGATGAAAACATATATTCTCATTATTACAGTTGATCTTCATGAATGGCATATTACTATTTTAAACCCAGGGATTGTAGCAGGCCTTAAATCTAGCATTTATAATAATAAATAGAAATTTTTGACAAAAATGTATAACTCACAGAAGATTTTCGTAATATTACCTATAAATTATAAGGATCAATTAAAATTTAATCAGGAGTTTGTCTGTTACAAGACATAAAGTTGAAACGTTTTAGATTTTCAGTAGATACAATTCTATTTGTTATATATTTTAATAATTTTGTATTGAAATTATATAAGGTATTATTGTATCTGTGAGTTATAATATTCAATTAAATTATTTGTTTATATTGTATTTTTTACTAAAGATATATAATTATGAATTATTGTGATAATTTTCTGAAATTAATTTCAATTCAAATTCCTTGTCATATTAAAAAAATACAAAACTTAAACTACTCCTTAATCCTAAGGTAATCCCATGTGATCGCTAAAGAAGCTGATTTTGGTGTGTTAACGTTAACTATACCTATAGCAACTTCGTGAAGCTTTTATAAATTTTAACCCCGCTTGGAATTAATTGAGTTTTAGATATTATTTCGTTTATATTGAGGTTTTAGATATTATTTCGATTAGTTAGTAATATCTAATACAACCTAATTCTAAGTTAATCTAATCAAATTTTTGATCAAATACCAGTTATATGGACCTCTATACAATCGTTTTATATAGACAGTCGTTTAATAATATAATACATATATATTTTGTGTGTATTAAAATTGTTAAAACTAAAGAAAAATTTTTATAAAGTACAATTATCTTATCAAAATCATCAGTAATTTTCTTTAGATTGCTCTCGGCAATCCATATAACGGTAAAAGCTTATATTATTTGTTTTAATACATTTTTCCTAATACTAATGTGATATTTTTCCCTCACATTTTTCTTAATTTTGTTGTGTTTGGTTTGTTGAATAATTCTAATGCAAAACATCTGTTCTTTGAGCTTTTTTTTTCATATGTATATATATGTATATATATATATATATATATATGTGTCTAATGGCATTTCTAGGATCTTCTCAAAATAAATATTTAAAGTTGTGTACAAAAAAAAAAACAAAATTATTGCAGATCGTATAGTAATTTTATTTTTATCTTTTGCCATCAGTAATCTAGTTCAGTGTTTATTAAATGTTGAATGTGTAACATATTGGTAGTTAAATCTACACACACACACACACACACATACAATAACTTTTCTATATAAAAACTATGTGCTACATTACCATACAAGTCATAAACGTACATCTATATTCGTTTACTAAGTTTAATTTATTTAAATTTTTACTATCTATAAATTTAATTTTAAATAAATAAACTCTTGAATGATAAGAATATAAATACATTTTTTTATTTTGAATAATTTGATTATCAAATACATATTTGTTTTGCAAGGTTAATGATAATCATTAGTTCATATGGTGATGTTAAATTTAAATTTAAAAACTATGTATTTATGTGCTACTAATTTTACAGAAAGAATTTTAAAAGTTAATTCTATGGTTTATGAATTTAATGCGCTAGTTAATACCTATAACTTACCCACTTGTAAATCTTGTTTCCTATTATCTTAAAAGGAATGGGTTTTTATCTTTTATTTTTTAATTAAGTGGGGGCGAATATTCCAAAGGCATCTGGGACACTAAATCCCTATAAAGAGTGAATTTCCAGAGCATAAAATAACCTACCCCTAAAATAATAGGATAAGCATCCAATCAACTTGAAGAAAAACAATGAGACATTATTGTTCATCAAGGGTTGAATATGACACCCAGAAGGAATAAGTCGACTTCTTTCTTGAATTTTTCTAAATCAAATGTATTGCAAAACATATTTGCAGGTAATGTGTTCCACAATTTGGAGTTGCGCATTATAAAAAGAGTTCTAGTTCGAAAAAGCTATAAAGTATATAAAAGTGATTGAGCTGCTAAGAGGGTATACCTTTCTGGAATCCAAACTTCAGCACTAGATCTTCAAAGTAAATGACAATTTTTATATATTCTTAATATATTATTAATAACATATACATTACCAATTGTAGGGAACGCATAAAATGGAATTTGACTCCATAAATACAATGTGCGCATAATAAACGAGTTGTCTTTAGCTATGTTATACATTTTTTTAATATAGGAATGTCCATGTATCATTCCACGTTTGAAAACTATGAATGGAGACATTAATTTTCTGTTGTTCCAAAAATTACTTAACATTGTATTGCCTCTTAGATATTTTGAACCAGCCTAGCTACCAAATTGTACGACGATGGACAAAGCTTTTAATTCTTTTGTGCGCTCTAACGACTTTCTGAAGAAATATTATGTATTTTAGGAGTGTATGTTTCGAATTTTTACTTCAGTCCTACTACATATTTTGATTTGGGGGAGAAGTTGAATGTTACTATTTTGGGAGTGGAAAAATTATTTATTTAACTGGTTCTTGCATATTGATGCAATTAATCAAACGCCTTATAAAATACAAAGTATCTAAAATTATTATTTTTATAGGTTCTTCTTTATTTGATGCTCTTGAGTGCAATGACGGTTGCAATAAAATAAGATTAATCTTAATATAAGAAAGTCTTGTAGTAATAAAAATTTTAATAAAAATTTTTCAAAAATACTATTTTAAGCAAATTTTTGTTTATTATATTTTTTTCTATACGGTTTTGCTTCAAATACAGGCAACAATATTTTAAAGATAAATTACACATTTTTTCAGTTTAATTTATTATATCATTTATTTACTTTCAAGAGAAATACGTAATGAGTCCAGTATTTCATTTGTGTTAAATTAAAAATTATATATAACCTATCCCGTATCAGTTGTTTCATTGAGTTTTTGTGTAAGTCAGTCTTGTTCGCAAGATTAATTTAGAGAGAAGGAAAGTTCTTCTTCCACATAACAATACTAAAAATTATTTATGCAATGCTATTCTGTTCTCAAGCATCATTGCTTTGAAAAATGTACACCCATAGGTTAACCCACTTTTCTTCCAGGGAAGCAGGCTCTGCTGCCACTTTGAAGATATATTCTTCAAATTTCCCTGCCATTGTACTGCTCGTATTAAATTCCGAACTGTTTCGAAACTATTGTTATATTGTAATAAACAAGAAGTACTTTTATCTTGTGTGGATAGATCGAATCATGTAATCGAATTAAGTAGTTTATGCATTATTTACCTAGAATAAAATAACATAGAATAAACTGGCTACATCTAACTAGATTTTGAAAACTTGTTGTGCTGAACCGTTAAACGCTTAGGTAGTATTCAGATTTCCTTAGTAGAGAACTTTTCCAAACTGGTGAATAAAATTATTTCAAAAAGTTTTACAAAAATTGCAACAAGTCATTAGTTATTAAGGGTATTTTGCCAACTAACTCGTAGCCTTCCCTCCAAAGACTTCATTATCCTCCATCGTTTTGGGCATCCTTTCAAGTAATCATTTGGTGACAATTTTACCTCGTAAATAACTGAAGTCCCTTTAAAAATAGTTTCAATTACTTTAAAATTCTAGAAGCAAACAACGAATGCACATTCTTCAAATATTATTAAAGTTGGGTACTGGCCAAAAATATTTGCATAATTTTGTTGCAATTTTTGAATTAAGTGAAATAAAATTTATTGCATAAGAATATACTTTTAAAAGACTTCCTCATCTATTTTGGTTTTTTTTTTTTTTACTTTTT
Source organism: Dolichopus griseipennis (assembly GCA_963082915.1). NCBI lineage: Eukaryota > Metazoa > Arthropoda > Insecta > Diptera > Dolichopodidae > Dolichopus > Dolichopus griseipennis. The sequence goes on from OY720443.1 coordinate 26,626,741, forward strand.
TTTCCTTATAAAAGAAAAACAATAAAAACAAAAATGAAAATTGTAGTAAATTTCCACCTTCTAACCATTAAAAATCAAAAGAAATTTCCGGAGAAAATTTTTTATCCGTTTTGATAAAAAAAAAAAAAAAATAAAATATAAATAAAATTAATTTTATAATACCTATGTGTCTGCTCTATTTTATGCTCAGGAAGAAAATTGTGACTTTGGGCAAAAAACAAAAAATGGCGGGATAACAAAAGTCCTAGAGTCAAAAGTCCACGAGGATTAAGGACTCGAAATAAAGACAAATGTCCCAGAAGCACAATGGCTTGATAAAAAACTAAAATTCTTTAGCGATTTATAGCTAACGATGATTAAAACAAATCTGCCGTTAAAAATTTGACATAACTTCCAATTATATTTGGAAACATGTGGCTAAGTTTTAAACTACATTTTAAAAAGAAGTATGGCTGAAATTGAGCAGTCTACAAAATAAGTCGAATTTATTTTGAAAACAATTTTGATAGCCTGATAATACCAAAATACTAAAAGTAAATTAATAGCCGGGGATTTTTTTGTCTTTAAGATTTTTATCACCTCGCCAAAAATAAAGTGTTTGGTTTTTGAATTTTTTTGTAATTTTTAAGCTTTGTAGACAATTTTTATGTGCCATTTTTTAACCATCATTGTAATAAAAAAAAAATAAAAATTGTGCAACTTTAAATAGAACGGGTGGTGGAAAAAAGCAGCGGTAAAAAATTAAAACAAATTTATGTTAAGGTGGATAAACTTTGTGGTTTATAAGTGTTGGCACTGTTATTAAAAAAATCCTTAAAATGTAAAAGTGTATATAAATATTTTTTTTAATAAAAACTATTTAAAAAAAAAAAAAATTAAAATTATATTTTTAAAGTTAATAATTTTTATAATTATTTGTGAAAGAAATGAATAAATTTTTCGAAAAGAGTTTATTTGACATTTAAAATGTGAATTCAGATTTATATACAGTGTTTTTTTTTTGGAACGAATTAAAGACTAATAGTACCTACATTTATACATTTTAAATAATTTTTACTTAAAAGTTGTAAATTTATTTTAGATGTTTAAATGGAAGGGACATTAATTCCTTTACTAGGTCTATTTAATTTACTTGAAAAAGTCTTGGAAGCTTTTCAGATATCGGCAAGAATCTGATACTAGAACTATTTGCTCTATTTAAAAGCTAATTTTCTATTGACTCTATCAACTAATTCAGCTTAAATTAAATATATTGTATACATAACCAAAATCTATCGATTTTTACAGTCTTCGAGTTTCTTCGAGTTTTCATTTTAAGATTTTCAACTTATTCATATATTTCAGAGGAATATTTGTGTATTTTAAATATATGCAAATAGGTGATAAATCATCAAATGAAGAGCTATTTTAAATATCTGGAAAATCGATAAGGGAATAAATACCCATATGTTGAAGATAATATCAAAAGATGTGTTTATAATAGCATGGAAAGAGGAAAGAACTGCTACGGTTGTGTAACTTTTGGGAAGGAAAAAAATTAAATATAGAGTTACGTAACTCAGTTGAAGCTATTTTGAAGAACTTGAAAAGAGACTATCTAACTGCACTAGCTTGACTATAATATCATTTTCAGTATTCAAGAAAATTTTAGAAAATCATTGCGGCAGATTGTAACACAATTCAGAATAAGATTTTCAATGTGAACGAAGCGGAATGGAAATAAAAGCCCAACAAAATTAGGATAAAACTTAAACTTTGAATTAAATAAAAGAAAATTTATTAAATTTTTCAACTAAAGATCAGAAGAGTTTATTATTTATGGTTTTATGTAGTTTTTTTACAAAGGACTGTTCAAAGCATCGAAAGCCATACATTGAAATTGTGCGAAGTTAATTTGGGTAGTGCAAAATTTTAAAAACAGAAACTAAACCAGATCTTTCTATTAACCGAACTTTATGATAGTACTTTTAAAACAAATGTAAAGTTGAGTTTTGAAGTTCTAAATTAGAAAAGAATCTAGAAGTAATCTATCTAGAGTAATTAGACTTGGGGAAATAATAGAAAAAGTACGATAAAAGAGAAAACTTAGAGTATATTAAGAAGAAGGATGTTACTGTTCTTCTTAAATTTAATTAATTCGTACACGTAAGAATTATCTTACCATACCTTATGGTTTACATGTATAGAATGAAACATAGTTATTTAATTGCGACGTACGCATGGCAAATGACTTTTTACAAGTCGTGTTACACCATTTCAAAAATTCTACAAAAATTGGGTCGAATTTTAAAAGATAATTAGTCCTAATTCGCTTTTATCTATATATCTCAGCTAAGATAAGGGACCTCCGGCCTTAAAAGTCCATTATTCTTAATTTTTGGTCTAAGATTCATATTTTTAGATTTTAAGGAGATTAAATGAGGAAAATGAAGTTTCAAGGCAATACACGAAACCAAAAGAGTAATTTACCCTGATCAATAAATTTGGTGCCCAATCCAATGCCCAATCTAATATTTCTATACAATATCGAAAAGACTTCCTTTGGAAATAAAAAAATAAAATGCGGAAACAAAAAACCTATTTGATTTTTCCATTATATCAAAATTATTCATTCACTAATTTAATTTGATCAAAAAAAACTTATTGATAATATTTTTTAAAATGTCCTTTCAATCAAATACAACAAAAAATTAGATTATAATTTTCATTATTAATAAAAAATTTTCCAATGAAATTAGGCGAAAAAACAAAAAAAACGTATAAAAATTTTATAAGGACGACCAATTCTCTATCGATTTACAGTCAAAATCAATCTTGATCAAAAAACAAAATTTTAATTCAAATGAGTTGATGATGACGATGATCAATAAAATGCTGATACAGGCAAAGTAACAAACATGTCAATCTTAATAAAATATATATATATTGTATATATATATATGTATATTACTAATATTGCCATTTTTAGTTTTAGAATTTTCCCAAAAAAAAAAAAACAAATTTAACTTCCTACCTTATTACTTACAAGATATATTTTGTTGCCTTCATTTCTATTTTGTTGTCCTCTATTTCGGTTAATGGTGTCCCTTCTGTTTAGTTCTTGTTTTGTTTTTTTTTGTATCTTCCTTCGAGAAATCAATAAACTTTTCTTTTTTTGTCTTCTTCTTTTAGTTTTTTATTTTGTTTCATGTTAAATTTGCATAAAATTTAAATAAAAGTTGACAAAAAAAAAACCTGAGGAAAAGCATACTAACAAAATTTTTGGAATTCCAATAGGAAAAACCAAAAAATAACAAAGAATAAATTTTTTAAAATATTTTTTTATCTTAAATCTAAATTATGAAGGAAAACTAAAAGAAAATTTTATATATAAATAGAAAGGAATGAAGAAAAACCAATAATGGAAATTTTTAATTGGAAACTAGTTTGGAATCCACTTTAGTATTCTTTATTACAGATAGGCAGGAGATTTTAAATAGAATTGAAGACTTAATCATACAAATAATGTTTTTTTTATGTGAAGATATTTAAAATCGAAAAAATCGCCCGGAAGCTTATTTTCTTAAACTTCTTTTGTAATATATTGCGAAGAAAAAACTTTAGGTTTCTTAGGAATCTGAGCTAAGTTTCTAAGACTTAAATTAACCTTCTAGCAACTGTATAGGCTATATGTAAGTTAATTTAATTCGTGTCTAAAGAGTAGATGATAATAAAAATTAAAGATTCCTTGTCTTTTAACTCTTGAGAAGGAAGAACTAATAAAAGAGACTTTGAAGACACGGATCTAAAATAATATTTATTCGAAGCACTGATCATTAAAAGTGTCACTGCATACTTGTGAAGACGATGCACTTCTGAAGTTTTCTTCAATGATAACCTGCGTTTTGGTTTTTTATAAAAAGGCTTTTTGGATTTCTAGGAACTTGCGGTTTAATCCCATTGTTTTTCCAACGTCTGTGAGGAGATTTTAAACAGCAAATTTGAAGACAACTTACATGACAGTCTTCGGAATAATGTAAGTCTCGCAATTTCCAAAAAAAGGAAGACTTGTAGAATGTAAAGTTGAACTACACTAAAAAAATTTTTTGCTATTTCTTCGCTCTTCAAAAGAACGTGCTGATAAGACAATTTTTAATAAGAAAATCTTCAGGACATATTGTTTCTTATTCTAAAAAATAACTCTTACTATAATTATTGAAACTACCAGAAGAAAATTATTACCATCCAAACTTAAAACCAAATCATTAAAGTAAATCAGTAACATTTCAATATTTATTTATAGTTTTTCTTTTGTATGTGAAATCTCTCAAAAACTCATCTCTTTGAAAGAAAATGAAACGAAATGGATTTAAAGTTGGAAAATCTTTTAAATACAAAGTATGCTGAAGAATCCTAAAATTATATTAAATTACATAAAGGAAAGAATCGTCTTAAAACTCTTTTTGATTCAAAACATATGTGAATATTGAATATAAAAATTTATTTTTATATAATTTTTTATATTAGGTCTACCTGAAATTTGTATTTGTCTTTTCATATTAAATCCGGGAACCAATAAAATGTACAAAATGAGGTTCTATTCTGAATGGGGATGATTGGGTTTGATACAATAGCCTTGTATTCATGAATTACAATATTCCAGGCTTACTGCAAGTTGTTTTTCTGTCAGTTTAAGGAAAATACTGAAAGATTCCTTTAGACTTAATATGGCTTACAATATGTAATAAATTTACAAAGAAGTTGAACTACCCTTTCAAAGGATATTCCTTGTTTTTTTTACAAAAAGAATAGGGATAATAATAATAAAACTTGTAAGGAATGTGAGTAATGAAAATTTATTTAAATCAAAGGATATCGCATATATCAATATCGTTATCATTTATTGGCTATATACAAACGAATATTTGATAAGATCAGAATCAAAAATAAATGGTAATTTTTTCCTCCTTTTTAGTTTGTCGATCAAATGACAGAAATGGAGCAAAGTTGGGGAAATAAATTTGAAATTGTTATCAAAATAAATTTGTTGTAGTTTATGGGAAAATCGTGGAAATTTTTCTGAAATGGAAAAGTTGGTTCAGAGTAATTTGAAATGGTCAAAAATTCTGGAGCGTTTTTTTAATTTTCTTTGCCTTCGGTGTTACTTAACTACATTATATTTGTTTGGATATTGGATTGGAAATATATTTTTTAACTCCCTATAATAATGCGTTCCCCAAATAATATTCATTTGAATCCTAAAAGCTTTTATAAAATAACGAACATAAAAGACTCTATTTCTCAATTTAAATGACAAATTTCATTTAATTGCAATTAATTATATTCCGAAAAAAGTTTCGTTGTATGCAACAATCTGATTTCGGAGACAATACAAAGTTATAATCAAAATAACGGTATTTGCTTTTTCCAGAATTCTATAAAGGTGTATGTGATATGAAGAATTAAGTCAAACAATAAGACAGGAAAATTAAAATAGTAGGAAGTGACATACAATATTGTATTAATAACCTACAAATTTACTCAGTTATTGGTAAGAAAATCGGCCCGGGGTAGTTCTCTATGTTAGTTATGGTTTATAACCGATGGTTTTAGAAAATTTGACTGTGTCTAATAGAAGCCACCTTGGTTTTTGAAATTAAACAAGGCTATGTTCAAGTAGCTGTGATTTAACTTCTTTTCCAAACTACTTCTCCAGAACTGGATTTTAATACATTCACATTACGTTCACGCCAAACTTGTGGCATTTCACAGCTAACACGGTTTTCGTTCTATACTCTCTTCCTTGTTTTGCATTTATTTTAGATTTGGATCTAAACAATTTACGTTTATTTATGATCAAATTTCGGGGAAACATTTTTCCAATTGTGATATTTTTAGATATGTTGAAAGATAAATGAAAATTTTCTTATTATATATATATTTGTATGTATGTATTTTTCAATTATTTCTTTTTCATTCCCCATATATCCACATCGGGTTCCTTTTTTTTTTTCCAAATTATCATTCGTATTATTTGTTTCATTTGTATTTGTAAATACTTTATTACAATAGATATACTTATACATTTTTATAATTTCCTTTGGGAGTCTAGATTTTTTGCCTGGTGTAACAAATTTTACATTTAATATTTGCCGAACGCACAACCAAATTATTAAAAATACATAAGAATACTATCATCGTTTTTCCTTACCTTATACTTATTTCTTTTTGCACGTGTAATAATACGGTATCTACAAGTATGTACGTATTATTAGAGATAGTGTTATAAAATCAGATTTGAGATACTTTGGATAACAAAAACAAATATATTTTGGGAATTATTTTAAGATCGAAAATGGCTAAACAATTTAAAATGGAAAAAAAATGGGAAGCTAAAGAACAGGCAAAAATTAGAAAATAAAAAAAAAATAATGGTTAACAAGGTATTTCATCACTAAGTCTCAAACGCAATTCACTTTTATACCATTATGTGGCTTACAGTTTCTGAGGCTATTATTAGATACTTTATTTTATTATTATTTTTTTTTTTTTTGTGTTTATGAATCTTAAAGATACTTTTTGAGGAAAAATTTTTTTTTTTTATATTTTTATTATAATTTTTTAGAAATATTTTGGGAATGGGAATTGGAAGAGGAATATGGAAATACAATGGATGGAAGTAGATATTGTCTTCTTCTTCTGATGTTTAGTAAGAAAGGTATCATACCATAAAATTTGAACTGTTTAGGTACCAGACATTTTCTTTTTAAATTTCTTTAAGAATATTTTTTTTTTAAATTTTTTCCTATTTTATTTAAGATGTTGTACTGTTTTAATGTAGAAATCATTTGGTGTTGATAACAATGATTCTGTTAAGAAAATTTAAATCTGTTGATAGCAAATTTGGAACTAATGATGAAAAATTAGTCTTTTAGAGAATTTGGCACTTTCGTTATTTGATGAAACTTGGGAAAAAGTGGGGAACTGTCTCTTTTTCCAATTGTGTTTTAAAATTTAATTTATTATTTAGAGGGGTATTACTTAATAATGTTTAACTTGGATGTTAAAACTCCTGGCAAAAGCTTTAACTCGTTCTGATTGTTTTGTTAGTACAAACTTAATATGAGATTAATATACGTTACAAAGAAACAACATTTTATTAATTGGTTGAAGTTTCCCATAATTAATTCTGTGAAAATGTAAATCAAACATAATATCAGATCTTAATCTAGAGATAGAACTGAGGTTAAGAATGCTATTATGATTTACAACACAACCTAAAAAAAGGTTGTCATTAACAACTTTGTTGTGATTCTATATTATGATTGACAACACAACCTAATAATCTGTCAAAATTACACAATCTATTTTTATACCCTACACCTATAGAATAGGTAAAGGGGTATATTAACTTTGGTATGGTGTTTGTAACCACCTAAAGGAAGCGAGCCAGATATGGAAAAGTATATATATTTGTGATCAGCGTGACCGCCTTAGTCGATATAGCCATGTCCGTCCGTCCGTCAGTCCGTCCGTAGGCACGATAACTCAAAAAATAATGGAGCTATCTTGATGAAATTTTAACTCTAGGTTACTAGGACTGAAAGTACGGCGGGGATTGCATATGGGCGAAATCGGCCCATGGGTTCGGATTCTGGACCTTTTAATCGGTTTCAGGGCTAACGAACAAATATAAAAAATCATGATAACTCAACAACTAATGACGCTATCTTCATCAAATTTGTGCTGTAGGTTACTAGTAATGAAACTACTTCGGGAATTGCGTAAGGTCGGGATTGGACCATGGGTTCGGAACCTAGAACTTTTTGATCGAATTTAGGCCAAACGAGCATAATTCCGAAACCAATGAAGATAGAACCTCCAAATTTGGTTTCAGGGTGTCCCTTCCTATTTCCTAAGTGTCTTGGGAATTTGGGCCCCATTGGAGTAGTGGGTCGGGGACCAGCCACTCAGTTCCAAGGACCTTAAAGCATATTTTCGAAATTAATAAAGATAGTAACTTGAAACAAATGTAGAAGCTTCCAATTTGCTTCAAGGGTGTTCTTTACTATCTCTTGCGTGTTCCCCTAATTTGGGATCAATTGGAGTGGTGGTTCTGTACCCCTCTCAGACCTCCCAAGTTTTAAAGGCTTATAATCGAAATTACTAAAAATAGTTACTTAAAATTAGGATAGACCGTTCAAATTGTGTACAAGGGTTAACTAGTACTATAAGTACAGCACGGGCTATATAAGGGTGAAATCAGCCCAACGGTTCGGATTCCGGACCTTTTAATCGATGTCAGGGCTAAGGAACATATATAAAAAATCACGATAACTCAACAACTAATGAGGCTATCTTCATGAAATTTGTGCTGTAGGTTATTGGCAGCGAAACTACGGCGGTGATTACGTACGGTGAGGATTGGACAATGGGTTCGGAACTTAGAACTTTTTGATCGAATTTAGGCCAAACGAGCATAATTCCGAAACCTATGAAGATAGAACCTCCAAATTTGGTATCAGGGTGTCCCTTCCTATTTCGTAAGTGTCTTTGAAATTTGGGCCCCATTGGAGTAGTGGATCGGGGACCAGCCACTCAGTTCTTAGGCCCTTAAAGCATATTTTCGAAATTAATAAAGATAGTAACTTGAAACAAATGTAGAAGCTTCCAATTTGCCACAAGGGTGTTCTTTACTATTTCTTGCGTGCCCCCCTAATTTAGGATCAATTGGAGTGGTGGTTCAAAACCTCTCTTAGACCTCCCAAGGTGTAAAAGCTTATCATCGAAATTAATAAAACTAGTAACTTAAAATTAAGATAGAGCGTTCCAATTGTGTACAAGGGTTAACTAGTATTGAGAGTATGACGGGAACTGCATATGGGCAAAATCGTAACATGGTTTCGGGTCCTGGAACCCTTGAAAAGTTCAAGGACTAACAAACATATATCTTACAAACACCATAACTCAAAAAATAATGCCGGTATTTTGATGAAATTTAACAGTAGGTTACTAGTAATGAAAGTACCATGGGAATTGGTTGTGGTCGAGTTTAATTTCGAAGCCAAAGAATATATTTCCTATGTCCTATGTGTCTCCGAAATCTAGACTTAATTGTAGTGGTTCAGCTATGTTCAAAGGTACTTGCTGCATTTATGTAAAATTTATTTTTATATTTAAATGAATTATATGAAAAGGTGTAAATTTTTAATTGTATTTTAGAAATACATTTATTGCATATTTTGCGTTTATAAGCTTTTCTATTAGGTATATAAACTAACCATTTAAAATAATTGCAATTTTTAAAAATTTGGATTATTAAATATATTATGCTTTGATTATCTTTTTATCACAAAATTTAATAATTAGAATTTTTTCATTTTGTAATTGAATTGGAATAAATATATTTTCATTTATTTCAAGTTTGTTTGTTTTTTAATATTTTTAAATAGATAAATTAGTAAGAATTTGTAGTATTTTTTAATAGATAGGGTAATTAGAAAATGTTTTTAGTATTATACAGTTAATTTGGTTAGCTATGTCTTACGATCAAATTAATAGCAGCTTCTATGGTGTTAAAATGACTTATGGATATGTCCTTAAATTTTAACCAAATAGGTGTAGGGTATTTCTAAGTCGGTTGCACCGACTGACTGTTTCTTTACTTGTTTAAGTTGAGTTGTGTTCAAATGTAGTTATTTTCAATGACAACACTTTACAATTATGTTGTTCGAGGTAAATTAAAAGTCACAACACTTTCAAACCAATTGTCTTTACATACTGTCAAGTTAATTTTATAAGATTACTAGATTTTAGAATTGTAAAAGAGAGAAAATATATAATAAACAATTTTTTATTATGTCTAATAAATGTTGTGTCTCAAAAAAAGAGTCTCCCATTTAAAAATATCTTTCTTATGTTATATTAAGGAAGTGCAGATATTCTGTACGCTTTTTTTTAAAGTGAGTAAAATAGTTTTATCTTAAATACAAAATTTTTAAAACAATAGAAAAGGAGAGGTTTATAAGAATAGTTTATTCTTTTTAATAATTTCTTTGTTTTAATATTTACTAGTTAAATAAAAGTTATCAATCCAAAAAAGTTTAAATAATAAATTTCGTTTATACTTAAATAATTTATTCAAACGTTTAAATTTGACACTTCCAAACAATTTTTTACATTGAAAAGTGCAACATGCCGATGGCAGCACTTTTATGACATATACCCTCTTTATAAAAGTTGTTATTCACAATAGAAAAATTTGGATTCGTTGTTTAATCAAAAATCTTTGCAAGTTATAACAAATCCAGATTCTTTCAAACTATTTTTATAGGAAGGAACTTTTATTAGTTGTACTTGGGTTGGTGACTAAATCCACAAAAAACAAAATCTATAATAACTTTTGCTAAAAAAAAATCCACAAGGGCTAACAGACTGAATAAAAAAATGATTATGCCCTTTAATCACATTACATTTTTGATAAAAAAGCGGCGGAATGTCAAATACATGTACACAAAAACAAGGGCTAGTTAAATTAAAAACATATAAAATTAATCCACTTTTTGTCCATAACAGTTGTTGGATATTTCGAAACGTCACAGAAACGTCATCGCTGTTGAGTTTAATTACGGAGTTGACTTTCTGTAAAATAATTATTCGTAAGGCTGTGCACATATTTTTTTTCTGTGAAATCTTCTTTTTAACTTTTTGTTTTACATCCAATTAACGTCCTTATTTAGTTCAACTTTTATTGAAATTCTCATGTTTTCTAGGAATTTGAACAAGTATACTTATAATGAATATGAATTATTTTTTAACTTTTTATATTTTTAATATAATTTAATATAAATTTTTTATTAAATAAAATCTTTATTTATTTTTTACAGGCTACAGACCACGACATTGATACGTTGAGTCCGCCACCGATGCCACCACCACCCGATAAAAGTAAGTTTAATAGTTTTGAGTTATAATGTTTCAAAAATTTTCCACAATTCAATTAGAAATTAAGTGATAGACTAGTACTTTTGATTGGGTACTTTATTTTATTAAATTAGAAGAATATTTAAAAAATAAACTTTGTTATAAACTTCTGTCATGATATAATTTATTTATCTTAAACAGATCTTAAAATGGTGTTAAATTTTAACAAACAATATAATTATGTTTGGATTAATTTAAATTTTAATGCAATATTGCAAAACACGCATCTCAAAGTTCTATAATAGTTTTTGAACATGCTATACAATTACTAAAGACTCATTAAAGGTGAGTGACTTGGTATACAAAAAGAAAAATTTCATTTTGTAATTATAATTCATCATTCAAATCATGCAGCATATTATCACTTTATTTATTTTTAATCTTAAATAAAATCTTTGACATCAAAATGAAAAACAACATATTTTCAATTATTCTTGAAAATAAAATTTTTGGCGTGTAAACTATATGGAATAAATGAAAAGAATTTAATTACCAAACATAACCTCAAAACAATTTTTTAATAACCCCACTTTTAACATTATTAAAAAATACGTTTTTTTGTAATATTTTTCCTTAAAAAAAACTGTAAGAACTGAAATGGATATTATAAAAAAAGTTACTAGAGTATTTTGAAACTTGTACACTGCTTTTTTTTTTAATTTTTATAGTTTTTTCTTTAACTATTGTTTTTTTTTAAGTGTATGTTGAACAAAGACCGTTAATTGCAAAAACATACAACCACAACTATTACAAAAAAAAATTAAAAAGGTGCAAGTTTAAATGAAATTATGTTGTGTTTGTCTAGATAACTTTAAGATAATTAAAAAAATATGAAAAATCAAAAAAAATTCCGTTAATTAAATGTAGATAAGTTCGTATAAGAATTGACAGTTAGTTGTATTTCGAAAAAAAGTTTTAATCATATGTTTGAGAAATATCAAGAAGGAGGGAGAGATTTCTTTATTACCAAAAGTTTTAAAATTTCAAATTGACAGACACACACATAACTTAAACTTCTTTATTGAAAAGCTTGTGTAACATCTGGGAATCTATATTCTTTATTATCAAAGGCATTATGTGAAACCTTAAAATAACCCTGAGAATATCTACATCGTTCCCTACACAACCTCTTAATAGCATACTTAAATATTTAAATGTTGAACCCACTTCTAGTTGAACCTAGTAGAATAAACATCACTCAACCCCTTATCATCAATAAATATAACTTATCCCCTTACACAGTTACAGAATACTGAAATGTTGTAACTACATCGGACCAAACCATTATACTTGAAAAAATCTTGGGTGTTACCGTTTTCCCAAAATATGTCATCAAATATGTGTTTTAATGTCACAGTTTATCATCACTTTATTGTGATTTTATGTTTTTACGTATGAACCGTTATAATATTTTTAGAACAGCTGATTTCTAAAGCTCAGATAGAATTACTAACCTAAACCTAACCTAACAATGTTCTCCTTTTGTATGAATTTAAATTTAATCGCATCTTAATCCGACTGCATTTAAAAAAAACAATTGCAAAAACTAACATTTATATAAGACTGTTACAAATATTGTTACCGAATTTCGAACATAACTTTGAAAAAAATTAATATCAAAAATTTTATTTTTAGGTAGGAGTAAAAAAAAACCCACAAAAAAAAATAAAATCTTTAATAAAAATGGTAACAGATTAAGCATGACATGAAATTAAATAAAAAAAACCAAAAATATAAAAATAAAATTCTTAATTAGATAATGAGAGAATATTACATTGTATTACAACCTGTTATAATTAATACAACTATTTATTTTTCTTTTACCGTTTTTTTTTCCAAATTTAATATTAAAGTTTTTTTTGTTGTTGTTGTTTTTGTTTAGATTTTATCAGTTTTTCAATTGTTTTTAGAAGCAAGAACATGAACTGTTCTGTTTTTGACAATAAAGTAAGAAAAAAACAGAAAACTTTTAAAGCTTTTATAACTGTTTTTTTCCTTTTTTTTTTGGCAGAAAAATAAAATTAATTTTTCTCTTTACTGACAAACTACCACCATAACTGTAAAAACAGAAAAAAAAAAAACAAAAAACAAATAAAAATAAAAGAAAAAGAAAAAAAATGAAATTAAATGATTAAATCGTACGTGTAAATAGTGACAAAAATCGATTAAGTAACTGTAACTGTAATTTACTCCCAAACTGACTATACAACGAATAGTAGTCTACAGACGTGCATCATTCTACATTTTATAACATTTGGTATACGTAAACATATTGCTATTAAGAATGTTTCAAAATACAAAAGTTGGAAGATGTACTTCCGAGTAATGGCTTCGAAGAGGTGAATAATGCCATGAGGTTTTGGGATCTGTAAGATGAGATTTATAATAAAAAAATATGCACGCATAACATATTATTGAAAATATGCATAATATCTGTATTGTAAGCCATTGTCCTTCTAAAATATTAAATATTATATTTAATTGTTTTCGATTTTGTAACTCTAGGTATTTTTAAAAATGTGGTACTTTTATATCGGGTACTAAAATTGTTTCGAGGTTCAATAAATTTTTCAACTCTCTTAGCCAAAATTTGTGACATTTAATAAATTTTTCAACTCTTTTGATCAAAATTTGTGACATTTTATTTTCTCATATAAAAGGTGTGTGTACGTAATCCAAATTGTTTGATTTCTATACTATTATTTAAAGTATTTAAGTTATTCTAGTTATTTTCTAGACCTTACTTTAAAATTTTATTTGACTAAATGTATTTTTATTTTTAAAGCTTATGCATCAAAAAAGTTTATTTTTACTTCACAAGTATCACAGCCTTTATTTCTAATTTAACCTTCGATTTGATCAGTTTATATTTTGTATATTTTTATTTTTCAATTTCTTTGAAATCCTATTTTCAATTTTAGTTTTTTAATTGTTTCCATGACAACTGTCTATCTCAACTTAATTAGTTCGGACTAAAATTCGGAATAAAACCCTAAATTTATAAAAAAATTTATCAAAGGTGACACATCATAGAGCAGCAGTAGTAGTGTATAACAAACACATTATATGCGTATATACAACACATCATAAAATGGACTTTTGACAGAACGTGACGGTTTGTGTCACGTTCCAAAAGTATAATTGTTTTTTTTTTTTTTTTGTGTTTTGTGTTTCTTTCCTATTTTTATTCCTTTTTCTACATTTCATTTTGTTTTTATACCGTTATTATTACTGTTGTATATTTTGTTTTTGTTTTTATTTTTTTTTTGCCTTTCAAAAAATTTAATTCATAGGAATTTTTGAGAAGACAGGAGAAGACAATTTCTTAATTTGGCAAATAAAATTAAGCTATTTGAAGAAACTTCTGATCCCCATATAGACAGTATCAAAAATAATAAAATGTCAAGGCATGTTTTAAAAAAAAAAATTTGGTTATTATTTTTTTTTTATTTTTAAACATTAAAAATAATATTATGAAAAAAACAAATGAAGACTTTTTTTTATAACTTTAATTAAAGTTTTTGGGTAAAAAAAATAAATATGAAGAAATTAATAAAATAATATAAATTTATTTATTAAATAAAAATATTTATAAATAGTTTTTTTTAAGTTTTTAATTACGGCATTTTATTTGTTTTTTTTTTTGAAATTTTTTGACATAGATTAAGGTAAATATTAACATCTGTATATTCAGGTTTAGAAAATACTTAGGGTTTATTTCTTAGATACCCTTAGTCCTTTAGTTATACAGGGTGTTCCCGACTCGATAGTCTTCCTTCAAATGGGTGATCGGGCATATCGAGCAGAACAAAAAATTGTATGGGAGGGGGGGGGTCTATTTTCATTAGTTTAGAAGTTATGGGGCCTTAACTGTTTTTCGACCATAATTTAGTTTTATTTCGATAAAATTGGAACCAAATAAGATAAAACAAAAATAAGTATAGCATTTTAATGTTTATTAATGCAGATTTCTTAAGTACTATCAAACATTACTCTAAAATTTCTCAGTCTGAGGTTATAAAGGCTTAAAGTCCAATATTTTTAACAAAATATCAATTAAATCCTTTAAGCCCAAAAATCAAAAATTTTTTTCAAAAAAATTCAAATTTAGTTAAATTTCAGGTATCACAAAAAAGTTTTTACTTTATAACTTTCAAAGTTTTTGAGCTATAAAAGTGGTAGTATACTCAAAATGCAGGGAAGGAGAAGGGTAATATTTTGAAGTAAAAAAACTGTTATGTTAATACCGTTACTTTCTTGATAAAAGGGATTTAATTGATATTTTGTTAAAAATATTGGACTTTAAGCCCTTATAACCTCAGACTGAGAAATTTTAGAGTAATGTTTGATAGTACTTAAGAAATCTGCATTAATAAGCATTTAAATGCTATACTTATTTTTGTTTTATCTTATTTGGTTCCAATTTTATCGAAATAAAACTAAATTATGGTCGAAAAACAGTTAAGGCCCCATAACTTCTAAACTAATGAAAATAGACCCCCCCCCTCCCATACAATTTTTTGTTCTGCTCGATATGCCCGATCACCCATTTGAAGGTAGACCATCAAGTCGGGAACACCCTGTATAGATTTGATAATTTGATCTTTTTTTCAAGTGAATATTGATATAAACATTTGTTTTCAATCTATTTCACAAGACGTATTATTTGTTTTAATACGGGGGCAGTGCAAAATTTCAGAAACCTCCTATTGAAACTGTTCGTAGTTCCTATATAGGTAGTCTGCGTTTTAACATTGCAAAACCCCCACTCTTTTTGACCCAAATTTTAGGGTGGGACCTACGTTACAAGTATACAGTTTGGTTTTAAGGATGTGAAAGGGTTCTTGGGAATCGGATTTAACAAATTTAGGATTAGTGAATAATGGAGGATGGGACAAATTCTACGGGATATTAGAATAAAGATGTTAATGTCTTCCTAAATCGTACTATATCGTATGCATACACATTACCGACTTTAGGGAATATATTTGAAGAAATATAGTTCGAAGTCCGTGATAAGCGAGCGCATGTTATGAATTTGTGATGAAAATTGCTTTGGTAAACTAAGTATTGTCTTCAAGTACACTATTTTCCAATTCAGTAGACAACTTTTTATACCCGTATGACTATATAGTCCAAGGGTATAATAAATTTGCCATTACGTTTGTGACGCAGATAAGGAGGGGGGGGGGGGTAGATATAGACTCAAGTGTATGGATCGGATCAGAATCGAAAAATAAATCGATTTAGCTATGTATGTCCGACGTCCGTCCGTCCGTCATCACGATAACTCAAAAAGTAAAGGAGTTAGGATTATGAAATTTTCACAAATTCGTTTTTATGTAAAAACCGGAATCACTATTTAAATTCAGACATTTTGGTCCACGGGTTCGAGTACCTGCCATAAAACTTCTAATTTTATATGAGCATTACTCTATACCTATGGAAGCTGCGTGTCTGAAATTTTGCCAAAAGTAGTTTAGTATAATGGCCAAAGTTACTGCAAAATTTGGTTGGTCTACTGCAGAGGGTTCGAGTAGCTGCCATACAACTCCTTCTTTTATATGAGCTTTACACTACACCTGATGAAGCTGGGTGTCTGAAATTTTGCAAAAAATAATTTAGTGTAATGGCCAAAGTTACTGTAAAATTTTGTTGGTCTTCTGCTGAGGGTTCGAGTAGCTGCCATACAACTCCTTCTTTTATATGAGGATTACACTACACCAAATGAAGCTGGGTGTCTGAAATTTTGCCAAAAATAGTTTAGTGTAATGGCCAAGGTTACTGCAAAATTTGGTTGGCAAAATTTAGTTGATTTGGTTGAAAAGCTGAATGTTTGAAATTTTGCCAAAAGTAATTAACCGGATGATATAATGTCTATGTTACGGTCATACGGGTATCCCAGAGTTGACACAGTCTATTCTACTACACTCTTCCTCGTTTAAACTGAATTAATGTTGCAAAATATACTTAAATTATAACAGCTAGATCTTCTAACAACAGATTTGGGTTTAAACTCTAAGTAGTAAACTCAGAAAAAATCACTAAAGCAACACAAACTCTATTTTACGAGTAGATATGCTTGAGAGTTTCATTGTTTACTTAATTGCTATTTCTCAGTTGAATTATCGGCACTCTACTCACATATGTTAGATTTATCTAATATATTTCAGTAATACTTAAGGAAGTTCATATATTACACTTTTACTTTTTGGGCTTCATTAAATTGTTACCAGATTGATTCAAATTTTATACCATTTAGTTTTATTAGAGTATCAAATTAGTTTTATTATAATTTCTAAATTAATCCAGTTCTCATTTCTACATTCTTGTAAAATTTCCGACTTCTACATCACACATATTTAAAAATTAAGTAGAATTTAAATATCTTATCAAATGAACATTCATGAATCTATTAAAAAATTTTACTAAATACCTATTAAAAAAAAAAATACAATTTCTAATAAAATTTTTTTTAAAATTTTTTATTTACAGTGTATAGAATGGGATTAAAGGGAGATAAAGGTGAACGAGGTATTAAAGGTCCCCCAGGAGATAGTATACGAGGGCCACCAGGACCTCCTGGTCCACCTGGACCAAAAGGAGATGCTGGTCCCTATCCACCGTACGTCGATATACCGAGTTCAAATAGTGGGGTAAGTATTTTAATATATTGAAGCATAATAATTACAATTCAGCATTCAGGTATTATGACATATCCGTAAAGAATTTTAGTAAAAAACTGTGCGCAATAACTTGTATATCCTAGTTACAATTTAATCAACATAACGTTACTATATCACAGCGAACTGAATTCTTCTTCAACTGAATATTTAAACTTGAGTTTCAAGTTCCAAAATCAGGTCAATATTACAATTTATTTAAACCTCAATGAATTATGAAGATTTATACAGTATATTTAAAAACTTGCATTAAATTTTATATTTTATTATTAATTAATTACTTAAAAGATTCAATTAGCATAATTACTTAAACGTATTAAAAACAACGAAGTAATCTTATTAGCTTCAATTAATTCTTCTACTGCTTTACATAAAATTTTTTTTTTAATAATTATAGGAAAATGTAATAAAAATATTGCTATAATTATGTTAAAAATTTATGTATTTTGATAGACAGTTTAACGACTAATGGAATTTGTTATTTTTAAAGACATAAAATTAATTTATGTATACAACATGTTAACACGATATATTACAATCTTCCATATGAGAGTTAAGTGTAATTATTTTTCCAAAATTTTGAATAAGTATTATTGGTTTACAGAAGTATTGAACTGGAAGAATGATGTGAAGTAGAATATATGCTAAATATAAGACTATGTTCGTTGGTTGGTACGTTATAAATTTTATTTAGAGTAGAAGTATAAAATCTTTTTTATAATATTTATAAAAATTAAGCTTGTTGAATAGTTCCATTGATATGAAACTAAAGGAACTACATTTTATTAAAACTGATTTAACTTTGGATACTATGGTCAGTATTACACAATAGCTATATCAGTGATGTATTTACAACTAATATGGGTGTGAATCAAGGATGCTTCTTCTCGCCGCTACTATTCAGGATCATATTAGACGATATCCTGAAGGAAACCAGTAGTATTGAAAGAGGCATCATTGATCGGAGGCGAAATTTCTAAAAGACCTAAATTTGGCAGACATAAGCCTTCTAAGGAAGAAGATGCACAATCTAAATAAACCACCTACATCTAATATCTCGTAAAATTGGCCTAATTTAACATAAAGATTAACATAAACAAGACTAAAGTTATTTATGCACACCTTGCAAATGATAATTCAGTTGAATGTACAACTTGTTTCTGTTATCTAGGAAGTGCCAACTCGACTACAGGTGGCACCAACGAAGATGTACAAATAAAAATCGATAAAGCTAGAACTACCTTCGGTAAACTTTGCCCATATAGAACATTTTGCAAATATCAAGCCGAACCAAACTAACAATATTCAATAGTATCATAAAATCTTCATTAACACATGGCTGCGAATCATGATTGCCTACTAATTCCATTAAGAATCAATTAGAGGTTTTCATAAATAAACATCTCTGTTCCAGCAGAATATGCAAACTTGTGAAAAAAACAAACGAAGAACCAATAGTGCGAAGAACCAAATTGACCAATGAAAAATGCATAACAAAAATGGCACTAACCTCTAGGCGGATCCAGGTTTAGAGGTAGACCCAGAACATCATTGAGAAGAACTGTGCTAGATTAATTAGGGAGACACGAAATATCCTGGAACGAACTATTAGAAAAAGCTATGAAAAGAAATGAATCAATACTTCAAATTGAAGCCCAATGCTCCCAGTGGAGTAACAGGAAAAAATTAATTTCCAAGACCATAAATTTGTATTGGTAATTATCATGAATTTCCTTCAAATTTTTCAATTGTCATAACATAGTATTTACAATTTTTGAAAGCAGGTAGTAACTGAATTATGTATCCGGAAGAGTTTCTGATATAGTACAGACAGTCGTAAGAGAACTCTTCAATTTAATTATACACTTGGAAGAGAAGTGTAAGTGAAACTTGAAACTAATTTCTATATACACAAATAACATACTTTTCCCACAAATTTAAATTATTCCAGTATACACCGCAGTTATCATCATCTATTATCTTACCGATACAAAAATATTTTATCCTTCTTCTGGTAAATTTAACACTTCATTTTCAAGTGTTTTATATTTAATTTTCTTTTATTAATCACTCTTTTCAATAATATCTAATATATATTTATGTTAAATAATTATAGAGTAGCTGTAAAAATTAATTATAATTATTTTTAAAAACCACCAACTAACACTTTTTAACATTATAACACCGTCAAAAAATGAAATTAATATCAAATATTAAATTAACTAACAAGTAACAACCCAAAAAACTTCATCCCCTCTCCCAACATTATTTCAAAAATTTTTCACAATTCTCACCTTTCACCAAAAAAAAAAAAAAAACAATAAAAACAATAAAAACAAAAAAACTATACCACAAATTATAATCAAGTTTCACGTATATCATAACATAAAGGTATTTCCCCAACTCTCTTAAAACAAAATATTATTTAAATACAAAAATTTCATTTAAAAAAAAAATACTACAGGAAAAAAGTAAATATAAATTAGCGAATATATAATAATAATATATTCTTATATACTTGAATATATAATCAAATATATAGGTAATACATAGTATATACAAAAAAAAAAAAAATTTATTTTAAACATAAATGTTATTAGAAAATTTTTAATTGGAATTTTCCTTTTAAGTGGGTTGGTTATTTAGAATCCAATGTTGAGAATGGTAAAAATGGTAAAGTATAACTGTATTGTGAAATGATTGTTACTAAAAAGTAATTAACTGTGCCTATGTTTACTAATTGAATGAGAAATAACGGTAAATATTTTTTTATACTGTTTTTCTTGGTATTTGCTATACAAAAAATAACGGACAATCCATAAATTCTTTTGATTGAAAAAATAAACAAAAAAAAAACCGTTAATAGTATATTTCAAGTTGTTATTATATCCGGTCTGTTAACAATATGGCGGTGGTTGTATAGTGGAGTTAATAAATTGTAGAATATTAAAATATTGAAAGAGATGTCAGGGACGAAGTTTCATAATTTGAATTAACAAATAATGAAGAAAGCAAAAATATTAGAAAGGAAATTAACTTCTTCTACTTTATTCTTCAATTCACCAAAAAACTTAATAAAATTTTAATGAGCTTTTGACTATATATATATAAATATATACATACTTTAATTATACATTATTACTTATTATTATATTGTTATTAATATAATGCGATACCATTGTGACCATAGACTTACACCTTCGCTTCATCGTTGATATGATGGAAATAAAAACGATTAAAATGGAAAATTATGTAGGAAATAAGTAAAAAAAAAAATTAACAAGAAAAAGGAACTGGAATT
The DNA here is from genome assembly GCA_963082915.1 of Dolichopus griseipennis. Lineage (NCBI taxonomy): Eukaryota > Metazoa > Arthropoda > Insecta > Diptera > Dolichopodidae > Dolichopus > Dolichopus griseipennis. Next base: position 26,647,687 of record OY720443.1, read on the forward strand.
CCTAAAAATATGCTAAAGAAAAAAAAAATTCCAATTTGTTTTACTCAGAACATGAATATTTGTGACCCGAACAATACCAAAAAAAAAAAAAAAAACAAAAATTTCATACCATTGAATCACCCTCTAATTTGGTAAGCGTATCATATTACATAAGTTTTGAAAGTGTTCAAATGCCTTCTTAATGTTAAATTGAAATAAATTAACTGAAATAAAAGGACCAAAATAACACTTATTTAAAAATTTAAGGTACTATTGGTAATAATTTCGAATGATAAATGTTCGAAAAAAAAAAATTATTTAAATTGCTTCTCTGTTAAATAAGTTCTACGTTATAGTTGTAAAACTAACAATGCTATTTCCCCGGTATTAAAATTTTAAATTTTGTTTAAAAAGTTTGTAGTTATTCGGTAGAGTACAAAATCCCTCCATGGGGAAAGTTTTTTTTTGAAGATCAATCATCCTCCATTCTTAAGCAAATTTACATGTTGTAATCATCAACAATAAGAATGGCGCTTATCTGGAATTCTCTAAGCGGATTCTGGTCAAGAGGTAGATCCAGAACGAAATGGACAAGAACGGTATGAATTAAGAAGACACGAAATATCATCGAACGAAATAGTAGAACAAGCCAGTAATAGGAATGAACTTATATTTCAAATTGAAACCGTATGCTCCTAAGTGATGAAATAGAAAAAAAATTGATCATCCGGAATATTGAATTCTGAAGATTGTCCTCAGCCACACCTCTGATGCGCAAATGTTCAGATTCAAGGATCCAATAGGTGTCTATAGAGTTGTAAAGTCTTCGTTTGACCGTTTCTATGATGAGCCAGTGAATAACTTAAAAAATCAACTATTATAGTAAGTAGATCTAGAAGTAATAGGTCTCTTAAAGTTCAAGAGTCACTGAATTAGAAATTCGAACTTTCGAACTTTGTGTTAGTTTATGTTGAATTTTTAGGCTACTTAGAGATCATTTTAGGTTAGGATAATCATTTTCGATATTTTAAGTTTTCTGATATCTAATTCCAGGACCCTTAATTTTTATCTTATAACAAAATATATTCTCATGAGACCACTTAAAATAATAAAAGAAAATTAAAAATTATTTATTGTTAATTATATGTATATAGAAAAGGAACCACTTAAAAAGTATACCAATTGTATACCATTTTTGGTCTGAAAATTCATTTGTAAATGTACCATAAAAAAAAAAACAAGAACAATAGAAAAAAAAAATTTAGATAGACCTGGTTAATAACATCCCATTTAAACATTTTTACCTGTGAACGCAAAAAAGTGTTAAAGAAATGAACTATTAACCTTTTACCTTTCGAGATAATTTTATCTCAATATAATGATGTTCCTGTCAGTTTAATTATGAATAAGCGTAACTTAACAGTAATAAAATAAAATAAAATTAAAAATATATTTTTTTTATAAAATAGAATTTTAAACAGCACACCCCCACACCGTCTTGTTATCGGCCATGAACAATTAAGAAATGTATACCACAACCCTGCGCTTCTATAATTTGTTTTTGGAGATTACAGTAACATGAAATAAAATAAATTGCAACCCTTCCTCTGCTAACATTTTTCTTTTTTACATTTGACAAATTAAATATATATTAATATTATATATATATATGTCTACATGTAGTTAAGAAGTTGGGAGTTTTCTTTTTTCGCGAAACCGCGAACAAAAATTAATAATTTTTTTTTGTATAATTTTTGGGTAAAAAAAAATTTACAGAATTTTATCACGAGCATCACTTTGTTTGTTTTGTCATGTTTTTTATCTCTCTCTCTCACTCTTCTGTCACTTAATAAATTTTATCGGTTTTCGTGTCTTCTTAAAATGATGAAGAACCGTTAAAAAATTTCTCAAGATGAGCAAATACCGTTAGAGTGACTGGAAAGAAAGAAATTAACAAATGAATAATGGAAAAGTGAAATACTGTAACTGTGTTTTATCTTGAAATAAAAGTTATGATATTTAAGTGACAAATTATTTTAAATTAGTGGTTCTCTTTTAGACTTTTACTTTACTTTTTCTAAACATTAACCATATAGTTAAAGTTAATAATGAAGAAAATTTATTTTCAATTATTAATTGGTTTAATTTTTTTTTCTAAAATAAAAATAAATTAAAATTTTTAAGAAAAACTACTACTATATTTTTTAAAAATTAGATAAATTAGAAAAAAAAGGTTAATTACAATTCGTTAATCATATTCAACAGGCGTAAAAAATTTATTTAAAGTTATTCAAGGCCTGTTCAAATAATGTATTTTGAAGGTTGTTTTCAATTTTAATTTTTCCTGGGACTGAAGACTTGTGAAAAATATTAAGGAACTTTTTCGGTTTAAAATATATTATTCAATTAATGAAACGCTGGATAACCTAGGCCTCTAACACGCAAACAATGAGCACGATATTTTTCTGTTTTTTTTTGCGCACCATGCTTACTTACCGCTCTGCTAATTGGCCGCTTGTAACAAAAACAATTTGTTTGAAAATTTTTTCGATCGCTGCTTTCGTGTCCAAGGCAAAAGAACTTTGATTTTGGAGCAATCACTTTTTCACATTAATTAAAAAAAAATTGGTTTAGATGCTCAAGTTTTATTTGTAGAAAATAATAAACTTTTTATAATAAACAGGAAGCTCGCAAAGAAGGGGAAAAATTAAAAAATTTAGTTATATATACTATCATTTGAATATTGGACTTTTGTCTTACTTAATTCTAAAATTTCAATTTTTCATCTCAAAAAGAAGCTAGAAGGAGACTACTTCCTAGCAGTACTGGGCTACTTTTTCTAACATTCTTTATCATCCAAGTTTTGGTGTGGGTTTATTTTGCTTTATTTTATGCTAAGTCCTCGTTTAATCGCTATTTCAGATTCTTTATCAACATGTTTATAAATGTTTATATTAAATTAAAGGTTTTGTATCATAATAACTGAAATGCTGAATGATTGATACTTTTATTAATTCAAAATTGTTTATAAAATTATTTAATTTTTTTTATTTTCTTTTTTATTTATTATAGGGATCGTCGAATTGTGGGTGTAATGCAACGACACTTTTAGATTTAATTAAAGAAAATGAATCCGTCAGAGAAACAATGCGAGGTCCTCCCGGTTTACCGGGTAAGGAAGGAAAAACTGGTGCTCCTGGACTCACAGTAAGAATATAATAAATTTTGTAATTTTTTTAAAAGAAATTGTTAAGATCGATTCCCATTACACCGACAAAGTGACGACGACGTACAGTGTTTGTATTCTATTATGAATTTCTTGTAAGTAAATTCACATTGAACGACAACTACATCAACGACGATGACCGACATTGTCTGGCACCGCACAGTGATTTCTGTTTTGAAAAATACGGTGTTGTCACGTCACTTTGTTATCAAGTGCCGTTGTAGTAGGAATCGACACTAACACTTAAAATTCTTTTTATGTTTTAATCTTCATCAATATCAAAATAAATGTATTTTTTTTTATATTTTCAGGGTGCTACTGGGGTTTCAGGTGAACGCGGTGCCCCCGGTCTTAAAGGTGACCGCGGCGATAGGGGCGATCCTGGACCTCGGGGGCCTGAGGGTTTACAAGGAAATAAAGGTGATCCAGGATTAGATGGGACACCTGGTGTACCAGGTCCTGCTGGTCCACCAGGCCCACCTGGTTTACCTGAAAATTTAGACGTAAGTAATTTTTATTTTAAAACTTTATTATTATATTATTATTTTAAGTTTTATTTTTATTTAATTTTAAATTTAAAATATAACAAAATACAAACAAAAACTTGCAGTAAAATAATTAATATAGTGAATGCAGCCATTTCAAATTAATGAGAATTTATTTCAAAACAAAAATTTAAAAAAAAAAAAACTTAATATGTTTTTCTTAATTTGTATTTTTAATGCAGTATCTTGTGTTTTTTTTCTGTTGTTGTGTTCAGTGTCAAGAGATTTATATTTACATTAAAACATATTTAAATGAAAGTGTTTTTTTCACAATATTTTATAAAAATATATAAAAAAATTTTTTAAAAGATACTGTTTTTATCATAGGAAGAAGAATTAAAAATTAATTTACAACAATATTCTGTTAAGAATCGTAATGTCTTTCTCTAAGATCTTCTTGTACAAAACGATAAAGTAAAGGCATAAATTCAATTTGACATTAAATTTTTTATTAATTTAAATCTTAGTTTTATTCAACCCGGTACATTTTGAATCGCTGTTAAAATGGATTTACATTTGGAATCGAATGTTAAAATACCAAGCAAGTGAAATCCAGAGTAACTCATCGTTAAATTCCCGTTTAACAGCAACAAAAATTATCTGGTTTTCGTCCTAATTCAGCTTCAATTCATCTAATTCAGCTTCTGTCATCTAAATATAATCTAGGAGTAATTGAGTGTGGAGTTGATTAAGATAATTAAAAAGTAATATGTCTAACGTATCCTTTTCCAAAAAAAATTTGATTCGCATTGGGTCTGCACTAGAAAGGTGTTTGTCTTGTCCAAGCAATGGTTAGAAGATCTAAACTTTAAGTAACTTATAAAATTTTCACACTTTAACAACTTCTCTTATCCTAAGGTTTACATTTATTAAAACATTCTTTTAATTTGACTTTTTCCAAGAAATAATGGAATTTATTCTGTTCCAGACTAATAACGGCATTTCCTTGAACATAAGAACAAGACGATGCTAAATGAAAATGTAAAGTTTTCCAGTACCTACCAATAGACTGACATACTGACTATAATAATGGAATTTATTTTGTTTCGGGCCCATAACGGTACTTCCTTGAAACTTACAATAAGACGATGCCAAATGAGAGTATAAAGTCTCGCCTTCTTTATGTGTAATAATATCTCTATCTAACATAATTCTGGTCTATTGGCAAACTTGTTAGCTTAAAATTTGTACAGCACTCATTCCCTAAAAGTAGTTCTCAAGGCAACTTTCCAATGTCATATATATCCGGTGATGACTTTTATAATACTACAACAATTTTTAGAACTATTTCTATATAAGTAGGTACTTTTAAATGTAACAAGCATTACATCAGACAGATTGAAACTAACAATAAATAACTGTCTAGTTAGGAAGTATATTTTAGGAAGTATAAAAAAATAAACCCAAAAAGAAATCTTTTTTAATTTATTTTAAATTTTTTTTTTTTGGTTTTTGGAAAATTAATAAAAAGGAAATACATTTTTAGCGTATCCCAGTCAACAAAACAGAAAGGAAAAACTTAAAAATGTGCATGTTTTGTTTATATTTTCATGTTTTATGTTTGTCTGTATGTAAACAAAATTTTTCCGAGACGAAAACTTTTTTCTATTTTTTTTCACTAAAACATTTCATTCGTCTGGTCTTTAGAAAATTGTTTTATTTTTTTTTCCAAAAAAAAAATCAGTGTTTAGGTAAACTTTTTTAATGAAATGTGTTAAAAGTTTTTTTTTTTTATTTTATGTATTTTCTGTTTTGGATTTTTTGGACTAATTTTAACACATTAAATACATTTTAAAATAAAAAAACAATATTACAAACAGGGTTGTTGCTCCCATTTCTTCTACTATTTCTGTGTTTAATTTAAATGCAACAAAATTTAAAAATAAACCAAATAAAAAAACACCAAAAGTTTAAACGAGGAAGGAAAACTTTTTTAATTCTAACAATTTTCACATCAGTATATGTACAAATTTTACAACTGTTTGCCGATGGAAAACCATCATATATTTTTCAAAGTTGCTTTTCTCTAATTTTTTATTCTATTAAAACATATTTTCTCTTCTAATATTTACATTTAAATGTATGTGCCTTACTTAAATTAGGAATGAACCGGAAATAACTACTGGAAAATAATATTAAGGAAAAACTTTAAAATGAAAGTTGATGAAAATTAAATTAGAAATGATGAGGCGTTCCTTCGTCCAAGAAATGGTTGTGAAGTGCTAATCTTCGGCTAATTTATGGAATTTTTAGATAATTTCAGATAACCAAAAGTTTCAATTAATTGTAGTATTTTTTAACTAGACTTTTTTCCTAGAAATAGTGGAATGTTTTGTGTTCTAGGTTTATAACGGCAGTTCCTGAACCTTGAAATTGAGACAATTCCAAAGGAAAGTATTAATTTTAAAAATAGTATTTGCTAAACGATTGTTTTACAACAAATTGCTGTAAAGGAATATACTTAAATAATTTGAGGAGAGTGAAGGGAAGTAAAATTTTGATGCACTAGGATATAAGAAAAACTTCTTTGATAACAGTTTTCATTAAGGCGTTTAATATTTGACGATATATTATTGTTAAAATAAACTGATTAAAAATATTTTTAACCAGAATTCCTTAAAAAAATTTGATAAAGGCAAAATTTTGAACTCGTAGAATTTTAGTATCCCTTTTGACACAAGTACACAAGTCACAAGTACCAAGTTAAGACTAACTAATGTATAAAGAAGATGATGTTAGATCAAGGCTTCGAAGTACTAGGATCTACAAAATATTATCCGCAGGAGTGGCTAATTATTGGAATTTTAATTTTGGCGAAAAATTATTATCCCGCTAACTTTATAGAATTTTTATTTGATTCTTTACTTTAAAAAGTCTTATTCAATATGATGTCCTTGTGGAATTTTCAAATAGTCTTCAAAATATTAACTGTTTAAGTGTAGAACCTGCAAACTCGTAGAAATCTCGTAACTTCAAGTTTTTACTGGAAATCTAGATATTGCCGTTTTAACCAAGTACCGAGTTCAGAAATTTCATAATTTCATTAAAATGTTCTCAAATGAATGATTCAATAACAACAGCTTCAACAATTACAAAAAAAACTCATCTGCAACAAAATTTACTAAAAACACACAAATTTCATTTAACAAAAAAAATGTCTACGTAAACATAATTTACTCTTAGACTTGAAAATTGCATTGGTTAAATTAATTTTTTTGTGCCATCTTCACTTAACGCTTAAAAAAGTATATTTTTTTTCGAAAATTATTCAAAAATTTTCTATTCCTTTGACTTTAAAAAATCTTTTATATAATCATCAAAAAAAAATGTCACCACAAAAGAGAAAGACAAAAAATGCATACATGAGATATGTTTTTTTTTTCTTCAAACACTCGTATCTATAAATAATTTATAATTTTATGTAGTTATACACATACTTTGCCATAATACACACATATTTAATTTTGCATCCTTTAAAAAATAAAAAAGTTTGTTTTTTTGTATTTCATGAACTGCCTCTTTATATTTTCAAGAGACTTTCAACGAGTTGCACCTTTTCTTTTGATCTTTTTAAACAAAAAAAAAACAAATTTTGAAATTTAATACGGAAAAATATATTAAAGAAAATTTTATCTAAAAATGGTTTTATTATCACCGTATATAATGGGATCTGGATTGTCTTCGCAGTCCAAATATGAAGAGCAAATCTCTTGATAATAGCATTATACTTGCAAAAGCATTTCCAATTTCTCAAGTTTATTCCTTATATTCAGCTTTACCATTTTCGTTTGATACTTTTGACTTTTAATGTACCCTTTTGAATTTCCAGCTGCAAGTACGAAACTTCATGGTTGTTAGAATCAAAAATCATTGATAGTGGAGAAAATAATCTAGCTTTAGTTTGCCCCACTGAAAATTCAATTATATATTTACTTATGGCTTCAATTTGCCGGATTTATTATTGACATTTTTGATGGTAATGATGAAATTTAAACGGTTGCAGCTACATAACGGCACTTCCTTGAACGTCAGAACAAGGCGATGTCAAATGAAAATATAAAAATTGAAAACATTATCTACTAGTAGACTAACTCACTGAAATTTACTCCTAAGGAATAGATTTCTATTCTGAATCTGAAAAGCTTGTTAACATTCCGAAGCACTTAGATCTAAGAAAAATCATTATGATATTGCATTTTTATCAGGATTTTAATATTTGACCAATATTTGTTTCATTCGCATTTCAAACACACAAACTTTTTTTCGCCAACTCGGCATCACAGCAAATTCTTTTGGAACATATTGAACCCTTCAATTTAGTCTATACATTTTGAACTATTGGAATAAAAACAATTCATACCACCTTCGACGCTATTATTTTGGATGTCATAAAAGTTCATTAGAATTATAAGTATGAACATTCCAACGAAAAATTAAAATAATTTGGAAAATAAAATAAAAGCTTTTATTTTGCAAAAATTATTTCAAATTATATTTTTAGAACAGATAACCCTTCTCCCTCCCATTTCGTCGAAAAATAGAGTACAAATAGAATCCTCCTAGAAACTGAATAAACAGTACGAAATTTTGCTTAGATATTTTTAATGCAAATTATTTCCTTTTATTTTGCAAAACACACACATATACATACAAACTTAAAAGTGTTGAGAGGGACTTAAAATCAAGGATAAAATCATTAGAAAAAAAATAACAAAAACAAACAATAAAATATCTAAATTTAAATCAAAACATAGTTTCAGGTCTTTTTCACATTAAAACAAATCGTTGAAGGCAGAAAATCAGAATAATTATTTTTAGAAAAAAAAAAAAATACAAAAATCCTTTAATCCTTATTTAAAAAAGTTTCATATTTTTTTTTAAGTTGTATTATATTTTGTTTTATTAATGAATAGAAAATGATTTTTAAAGAGTTTCAATAGAATTTAGTTTTTTTGCTAAAAAACAAAATGGGTGTTAAAATAAACAAAAAATATATTTTAAGTGAGATAAAACGTTTTTTAAAAACAAATATCTAATTTATGACTTTTTTTTTGTGTTTTTTTTAATATTATGTGTCATATTATAAGCTAAAAGTAGAATCAAGCCGTGTTGACCTTGGCATTAAATAGATTTCATATACCTGGCAATATTTCTTTGATTTTGGTTATTAATATCAAAAAAAACAGGAAAGAAACTCTTTTGAATATAGAAGACGCATATAAGTACTAATTATAATGTACTTATTTCTTTATATTCAACAACCTACCAAATGTAATGTGATTAGGGAGTGGGTCAGACGTTTGTTTTTAGGTGGGTTTCACTTATCATAAGTTATCAAAAGATATTTTTTAATGCATTTTTCTTCTGCTGTTTTAATAATACAATCTAGGAACACATTCTTTTGTATTAAAAGTACTTTTGATCTTGATATCTCTTGATATTTAAATTTAAAGATTCAACAGCTCTCGAAAATACTGTGAAAGGTTTTACGATCAGGGAAGGGAGGATTCTACAATCGATATTTTTTTCGCAATCCCCACGAACTGCTTCAACACGTTGAGACCTTAGCAGGATTAAGTAGTTTAAAATTTAGATAAGGAAGTTTGAAGCCAATATCATATGAGTCTGTTTAGAATCATTTTGAGTTTAAGATAGTTTTTAATTTTGGGAAACACAGGAAGGGAGTGTCCACAAATTATATTTTTGTCGATCTGCCAACTATCATCTATAGGCAGGAAGGATACCACATGTGCCCAAAAGAGGTTGTTCAAAATATTAGGAATCAGTAGTTGCCTTCCGAATATGTGGCTCTAAGGTAGTTTTTAATAGTACAATAGAGCAGTTATGGTCCACTGACTGTGTTTAGGAGTTGACGCAGAGATAGCATCGGTAATTTTAATTTAGATATCCACTAATTTTCGGTAGATATCCACTAGGTAATGCGATAGTTGCCTGCAGTTCGATATTCCTTAGGTAATATTTAATTTTTGCGATAGAGCAGGTCTAGCCCACTAATTGTATGCATTAGAGTATTGGAGAGATGGTGATAGTGATTTTAATAAAATGATTTTTGTTGCTGTCCGGTTAGGTGCGTCTAATGAAATTTTAAGTAGCAGAATGGAACAGTTCTGGATCATTAGTTGTACTCTGGTATTTGTCGCAAAGATAGCGTGCCTGATTGCATTTCAGCAGGTTAAGCACTGTCAAATAACTGTTCATTTAATTTTACAAAATTAAATCTAACAATATGACTAAATTTCATTTAACAGCATTGAAAATCATCAACAATTTTAAAAGTTAAAGAATACTGTAAAATTATTCTTAATAAAGTTTAGTAACTAATACAACAGGTTGTAGGTGAATAAGTAGTGTCTATTCATTTGAATTAGACTTTCATTAAAGTAGTATCTACAAGATATAAAATGAAAAGGGAAAATTTCAAATTAAAAATTTTCTTTTCATCTATCAAAGATAAATAACGTTTTCCATTTTTACAATTCTAAATTTTAATTTTGTAAAAAAAATTCAAAAAAAAACAAAATTAAATAGTTTTAGAATTAATTTCTTCCTACTCGTATAGCATCCATATAAATTTTCTAAAAATACTTTACAAGAATATAAAGTTACGCAAAATTATTCTTAATGCGTTTTTTTCATAAAATCGTTTTTTCAAATTTTAAAAAAAAGATTTTTCCTCATCTTTTTTATTGTACAAAAATAGTCAAAAGAGATGCATTTGATTCAGATTCGACTATCAAAATTGATTTAGAAAAAGAGAAAATCTTTTTAAAAACATTTTTTTAATTTTTGTTTCATTTTTCAAAAAAAAAAAAAATGTTTATTCAAATTTTTTCTAATGAAATTAGTTTAGAATTTTCTTTATATACTTATTAAATACTATTTTACAGTTTTTTTTTTTTTTTGGATAAAAAATACTTTGAAAAGGAAAATGTTTGAAAAAATTTTTCCTTTATTGCATTTGATTGAAGATAATTGGAAAATTTTATATTTTCTTCTTTTGATCTTCTTTCAAGTCTTGAGATAATTTTCAAAAAAAAAAAAAAACAAATTTTATATTTTTATTAAACTAATCTTCTCTCTAAAATAGATTTTTCAAAAATTTTATTCTTGAAATTAGTACTGAAGATATCTACATATACTTAGATATTCTATTATACTCGTATGAACGTATCTTTCAAGGATATTCTAAATTTGACATTACGTTTGTGACGCAGTAAAGGAGGAAATCATCCGTCCGTTTAATTCAAAAAATGAAGGTGCAAGGTTTCGCTCAAAAATTCGTTCTTATGCAAGAGAGCCGTCGTCGCTATTGAAATCCCGCCAGGTTAACGGGCTCGAGTAGCTGTCTTACATTTTTATACCCATATTATATGACCCTAATGGCTATAGCTTAAAAGGGTATACTAAATTTTCCATTACGTTTGGGACGCAGAGAAGAAGGGGGAGTAAATATAAACTTAGAGGTGTGGATCAGTTCACAATCGAAAAGTAAATCGATCTAGCAACGTATGTCCGTCCGTCCGCACGATAATCAAAAAATAAAGGATCTTGGATTTCAAAATTGTCACAAATTTCTTTTTTATGCAATAACAGTCATCGCTAATGAAATCCAGCCAGTTTGTTCTACGGGTTCGAGTCCCTCCCATACAACCTTTTTTTTTATATGAGCGTTACCCTATACCTATTGACGCAGGGTGCCTGAAATTTAGCCAAAAATAGTTTAGTTGTATGGCTAAAGTTTGTGCAAAATTTGGTTGACTTACTGCAGTGGGTACCCAGAATTAACAGGTATCCCAGAGTTGACGCCTTCTACTCTACTACACTTTTCCTCGCTCTTACATAACTCAGAGTTTATTAAGTTGCATATTTCAAATTTTCCCAAAAGTAATTAAACGGATATGTGCTTTATTACGTTCATGTGAGTATCTTAGAGTTGTCACAGTCTACTCTACACTCTTTCTTCAAAGTTCTATAAATAGAAAGAAGTGTGAGAGAGAGATAGAGATGTACAAGAAAAATGTTAAAATTATACATTATTAATATATAACAGTTTTTGAAAATGAACAAATATTTGCTTATCTTATAAAAATTAACATACAAGAGATATCAAATATTGTTAAATTAAATGAGATTTTTGAGTGTATTTTGAAAAATATTAAATTTTAAGTTTATTTTTTTTCAAAAAGATATTTCGAAAGATTATAATAAATAATATTTTGATAGTATTTAAAGAATGATAATTGAAGTATAATACTTTGAAAAACTTAAGATTGTTCGTAGTTTAGAAGAAAACTATATAACATAACTTTCACTTCTAGATAATATGTTCACACATTCAATACAAAAGTGGTGTTGAATTAGAAACGGTTTTTAAAACAAGTGATGAAAAAAACCGAGGGTTTTTAAAAATTACATTTTCAAACTTATATAGGGTAGCTAACTGACTATTTTATCATTTATTTTTATAAAAATATATTTAACAATTAATGATATTATAATTTAGTCATTTCATCAATTTAGTAATTATGACTAATAGTGCAATCAATACTTAGAATATATAATCCCAATGCACTCAAGAAAACCGGTTAGAAAGAGCGAAATATAATGTTGAAGCTTAAATGTTAACGTTAAATTTTGGAAAACATACACTTGTGAATAAGTTACTGTTTTATAAATACATAAAAGTTTATTTTTTTTAAAACCTAGCAGCCTTTTCATTTGGAAGGCCTCCAAATTTTTGCTTAGCAAACTTATGATGGATCTGCCCACCCCCCTTCTGTCCCCACCCTTCCATTTTTTTTGGTTATAACTAAGAGACAGTTTCCGTAACAGGTGGGGTTAAAGAACAAAGTTCTTCTACGAAATTATTTTTTTTGCAATACCTACCCATGGTTTAAATTTTTTTACTCTATTTCAAAACTGTGTAAAAGTTTTTTTAAACATATGGACGGACAGAACAAAATTTACAAAATTTTTGGAAATGTGCTAAAAAGCTTATTTCCAAAAGTAAACAATGTTTCATACTGACTTTTGGATTAAAATTATTTATTTATTTATTATTTTATAAATATTACCTCATACAATGTGTTAAGGGAAGTGAAAAATGCATTCCCTTTTCAGGTATTTTGTTTTTATCATATATTTTACATTTTACTATATATATTTGGGCACTATGGAGATTTGTAAAGAAAAATATTAATATTTATTGATTTTATGAAAGTTTTAAAAATTATGAAAAATAGTGTGAAATCCATATTTAGAATATAACACCAATGCAATCAAGAAAACCTGTTAACGTCTGTCGAAATATAATGTTTGAGCATCAATATTGACATTTTAACTTGTTGCTATATTCTTTTTATTAATCTTTATACAATCGACTTATACTCGTACTAATATTATTAAATTTTCCTTTTAAACCCCTTTCTTAAATTCAAGCTGCAAATTTTTTTCTCCACACCTTTATTTGTCAGTTGAGTTAAGTCTGTTTTAGTCTTACAGCTGGCTCTGTCATTAATATCCTATTCTTATACTGAAAAATGTTTTTTTTTTACATTTAAACCCACATTTAAAGGGTGACAAATTCATTCATGTTATTCACATTTAAAGTCCAGGTTTTCGTACAATCAATAGTTTCTAATTTAGCAGTTATAATGTACATATTTAAATTGTAAGCCGTATATATATGCAATTCAATCTCAACAAATTTTTGATTTTCACCCGATGGATGGGAGTAGTTTATTAGATTGCTTTCTAAATGTGGAATTTTGCTGGCTTCTTCCGATTTAATAAGCTTTGGCTTTCGCTAATATACGTTTTCATTGATACACCATATGATACTACATGAAATTTTTAAAGAATTCTCAGTTCTCAAGATCTAAGAACCCCAAGAACCTCAAGCCCAATTTTGAACTATGTGTAACAACTAAAACTAGTAACGCTTGCCAAAACAATTTCAATGACTTTTTATTTTGAATTTTTGAATCTGAAGCAACTGAACTTCGATCCTATTTACTATTAATATTTTTTTGTAAAATTGTGGCTTTCCAAGTATGTAAAGCCATTTGATAATTGCTTAAAAAGTCAAACCTGCTAGCATGATTTCTTAAAAACATCCCAACTAACAGACGAACAGACATTAAGGATTTTTCAAAAGTTGTATCTTCAAAACGGCTCAAAGTACAGAAACTACAGAATATACCTTTAAAATTTTCGTGAAAGCTTTGACTGAGTGTTATTTACTGGACTGGGACTTTAGTTACCTACTAGCCTGTTAATTTTTATAGAAATTTTGAAAAATTAAATAGGGTAGAACCAACACCACCTCAGTTGAGGTAGTTGAATTAAAAATTCTCATTCAAATTGATAATGAATACATTCATTTGAGTACTTTTTTTTAATACAAAATAAATTTTACTGCAAGTTTTTAAATTAAAATTTTTTATTTTTTTATATATTGAAAATAAATAATTATTAATTAATTAAATTTTTTTAGCATTTTGTAGTGGTTATGACGTAAAATAACCACAAAATATATTTAAAAAACAATATGTTCATTTTAATTATATTAAAAATATCAGTTTTCCATTTTATATTTCTTATTAATTTTTGGAAAATTTTTATATTATTTTATAAATATAAATTTTATTTTTATATGTATTTCTTTAAAATCTTTTTTAATTCATTTCCCTTTATTTATATTATTGTTTAATATTTTAATTTTTAATTATGACAATTAATATTTTATTATTGGAAAGATAATGCTTGGAAAATAAAATCCGAAATCTCAATTTTTTCATTATCCTCGCTCTAAATTTAATATAATAATAAGTATATTATTTAGTTTAATTTTATTTTAATTTTAATTAATTAATTTATTTATTTTTTACATTGAATTTGTTTTAAAATTTTCATTAAAAGACAAGTATTTAACTAGAACACTACATATTATAAATACATCCCGCGCTACATACATCCTAGAAAGGACATAAAAGATAAGTAGCAGTTGAATATAGACTCATTCCATATTTTCTAATTTACATTGAAAACGAAATTAAAAGTACATGTATTTAACGGTAAAATAAATAATTTAAAACAAGGCGGTATATGTTAGCAGAATGCTTTAAATCATAATTAGTTCGTAGTTTTTTCTAGATTTTTAATCTAGTAGCATTTTTTGAAGCAACATTCATACACATTCTAAAATTAGCTTAGGATTTAGCTTTTTTTTCCACTGAAGAAATTTTTGAGCGCGGGTTCTGGAAACTTAATTTATCACAGTTTGTAAGCCATGAATTCTGAATACTTAAAACCATTTGATCCCTTTATAAGACGGAAAACTGTTTGGAGACAAGTTCTGAAATGGCTTACGACACGTAATAAAGCTGATCTCAAAACATTTGTCTGATTGAGGGAGTAGTTGGTTTTTGAGTAGTTGAGTAGTAAAACAAAATATTTTTATAACTGTAAATTCTGTTAACTTAACCTGAGGGACGGGGAAGTTTTGTGTGCAAAGACGGACAGAGGAACATAGAAAAAATTATCCAACTATTTTTGTACCCTACAACTTAATTTGGTATCAGGTATAAATTATAACTATATATAACTTTTGTGGAAGGTGTTTGTATCCACCAAAAGGAAGTAAGCTAGATATAGAAAAGAATTTATATTTTTGTTCAGCTTCAACTCCTAGGTCGATTCTGTGATATCCACCCGTCCGTCCGTAAACACGATAACTTAAAAAATGCCGCTATCTTAATGAAATGTATAGTGTAATGACCAAAGTAAGGCAGCGATTCAATGTGATCGAATCGGACAATGGAGATGGCTTCTGGGAGCTCCCGATCGATCAAAGAGCATGCGAGAACATCTCGAACACTAATAAATATAAAATCTTCAAAATTGTTGCAATTTGATGCAAGGATGCTTCTTTTGCGTCCTTTAAGTATAAAATAAATGGGAGTGGCGATTTGAGTACCGCCCAAGTCGAAATTAATAAAGTTTAAATTTGATCCTACTTAGTTCGTCCTGTTTGCTAAATAGCAAACTTAGGTTTCGTGTAACCGTCAATTGAATTTTCAGGTGTAGGGTTTTTTAATGACGTACTGTTGTTTCATTACTAGTTTTTTGAAAAATTTCTTAAAATTCATTCCATTTACGCAATCCCTATTAATTACAAATAATTGACCAAGTACAACATCATTTAATTCTAAAAACATTTTATTTATATTTTTAAATTCAATATCCCAGAATTAAATGCCATAGGATGAGATTTTAAAAGTAATCTTCAAGAGAATATTGGAGCAAGGAGGTGATCCCAAATTGCTTTGGAAATTAAATAATTCTGTGGAAATTTTTTAATTTTACATTTTGAAAGTTATTTTTAAGAGAGAATTTTCCCAGTGACCTTCCCAATCATAAGACATTTTAGTAATTTCAAATTGCCCTACATTTTACGGCGTCCCACACGAATTTAAAACAACTATACTGCTGTAATTTCTTTAAAGATCATAATTAAAAATCAGAAATTTTCCAATTAAAACTAAACAGCAAACATGGAAAGGAGCAGAACAATTTTCAAAAATCAGAAGAAAAATGTAAAAAAGAAAAAAAACTTAATTTGATTTAAAATTAATTTGCAAAATATTAGTAACATTTTAAGGTCATGCCTTAATCATATTATATTCGCAAAATTTAATTTCTCAAAAATTAAGACCTTCTTCAATTTGTTGACAAGGGATTAAATTCTTATACATAACATAATATATACTGATTAATTCCAATTTTTTGAATGCGTTTGTTAGTGTATCTTATACTCATCCTACTCTTGTTACTGTATTTTGTTAGAATTTGTCTTAAACTAAGTAATTACTTTGAAAAGTAATTTTGTAAGAGTACATTGGAAAAAAATAACTTTGAAAAGTAATCACTTACGTATAAGTAATGGATAATACAAATGAGATGTTTATTTATTAGAAATTGTAGGGTTTGGTTTTGATTAATTTAACTTAAAGTTAAATTATATGTTTTGCGTCAACCTTGACCACCTCTTTAATTTTGGAAGCAAAATTAACCTTGACTGGACTTTAAGATTTATATGTTCTTAGAAATGACTTCTGAGATGTTTTTAATAAAAATTTATTTGTTTTTGATACTGAAATCGTTAAATACAAATAAGAGACGTTTATTGCTATGTTATATATAAATCTAAGGTTTGGGCGAAATTCCTCAAACTATACGTCTGTAATCTAATGTAATTATTTTAATAATATCCTGAATATTTATTAATACTTAAGAATGAAGGCAAGTAATTTTCTGGAGGGTTTTCGAGAAGTTAAAATGGTAAAAACCAGGTAAAGTCGCGAATTAGAACTGTGTGATTTGAAACTTGGATAGTGGATTTTGTGACCTTTTAAAACATTAAAACCATGACATATTTTAGAAAGACACCTACTGTGATCCTAATATACAGTTTTGTTTCGTGGATCAGGATAAGGTTTTGGGAGAATTGAATTGATGAAATTTAGGATTATATGGATTATAGGTTTGGGCAAAAGTGTGTGGAATATTTAAAAGAAACACAGATGTTCTTCTTGAAATTATCTAAACCGTACACTTGTAGGTACATTTTTAATTTTAGGGAACACTTTTGATGGAATGTGGATCGCACCTGTATAGTTCAACTGTATTTCCTTTACTTTTTCTATAAATCAAAAATATCTCGCCGTTCCTTGAATAATGTGCGCGAGATTTAAATAACCAAGAAACTCTCCTAAGAATAAATAAATATATTTTGTTGTAAGAATTATGTTGACCTTCTTCGGTCATTGGTTGGCTTTAGGGGTATACTTAACTTTAGGTACATTATTGGCTCTTTTTCAAATTTTTCTGAGAGGTATATCTTAGATAACGTGATGAAATGCTATATACATCCGACTAAGCGACAGTGATGTTAACAGCTTCAAAAATCCCTTTTTAACTTTAGGTGGTAGATCACTTGAAAGCGTAGTAGCACCTACATTTATTAAGCTTTTCAAAGCTTTTAACGTCTTCGTCGCTAATTTAGAACAACAGAATGTAACATTAACTAGCCTGCTCCTTCAACAAAAGCTACTAAAACATTACCAATTCTCTACTGATCGTGCATCAAGTTTAAATTATACTTACAAATAAATTTAATTTCCATTTAATTATTTTTTTTTTTTATTTTAATTAGTTTTAATTTTATTTTTTTTCTAATTTGACCCCATTTTCTTTTGATTTCAAATAAATTTGTTAAGAAAAATGTTAAGAAAAAAGCAAAGAATTCATATTTTTTATCGTAAAGTTACACATTATTATTTCACGCTATCTTATTGCTTATCACACAGATCAATTGGAATCCATCTAGGACATTTAAGGTATATAATGGTTAAAAAGTTAAAACAAAATAAAGGAAAAAAAAGTAAACAGATTCAGCCATAATTTATAAAATTTAAAATGAGATCACAAATGAACTTTAAGCTACGCATAAAAATTGATCTCCAGTACGATATATATAGTTTCAATGAAAATTTGGTTTATTTTATAATATAACGATAAGTGTATCAAAAATATAATTGTAAATTGTATCATTTTAATTTACTCTTTTATTGGAGTCTAATGTTTCCTTCTACCACTAATTGCAATAGCTCTATATTTGTCAAAACCTTTGCAACCTCTTGAAGCATTAATGTTAACTGTCTGATTTTATAAAACTTTAATTTCCTCAAATTACTTTTGTAACCTGACCCCTATTTTACCATTGGGTTGAGAGCATAGTGCTTCCACTTGAAATCTACAATCTCCTCTGTTTGACGCTTTCTCTTAGATTATGTTTCAGGACAGATTACATATACTTAGCTCTTCTAGGATAGCGCGCTTCCATGTCATTCTGGGTCCACCTATTGCACCCACTTTTTATCATTAATCAAATCATAATTTTTTTCTCTAATTGCTTTCAAAGCACGTCGAGTTTTTAAGTAAAATGTAAAAACGATTTATTAATAAGTCGGATTCTAGTGAAATTAATTCTAAAAGAACTCTAATGCTTTTAACGAAAA
This sequence comes from Dolichopus griseipennis, assembly GCA_963082915.1. Classification (NCBI taxonomy): domain Eukaryota; kingdom Metazoa; phylum Arthropoda; class Insecta; order Diptera; family Dolichopodidae; genus Dolichopus; species Dolichopus griseipennis. The sequence continues at coordinate 26,666,538 of OY720443.1, forward strand.
CTCTTTTTTAATCCCTTCTATCAGATAATCTAATTTATATGCCTCTGCTAAAAGATTCTGTTGATTTTTGAATCCTTCACACAGATTCTAATGTACATTGTTTTAAAACTTTTTCCTCGTCTTCCAGGCGAATCTTCTGATTCCTATTTAGTCAAATTTAATCCCTGATTCTTTAAAATATAATTCACCTTCCAACAATTTTTTCATTATAACATATCTCTGTACACTATTTTTCACACCATTAATGGTATAACAAAGACCTCAAAGCATTAGAAAAGTTATCGTACATATAATTACAAAATACAATTAATTTTTATCAAAAGTTAAACTCTTTGTTTATTAATAGTTTTGTTTATGACCTTTTTACAGAAGTAAACACTCTTTTATTCCATTTATGTTGTATATTCTAGAAAATGTTCAAAGCCCTCTATTTTTAAAACCATTAATAAAACCGGGTAACACTTATTAAAGTGTTTGTTACTTAAGTGCAAGTTATATGTGGTCGTTTATTACAAAGTAAATCCCAGTATTATTATCACCTCTTGATTTTAATCCGTATAAAACGTTCTGTTGTTTAAGTAATGGCTTTTTATTATATTGCTACAATAAATGCATATATATAACAGTCCTATTGTAAAATAAAATCACTTTCATCAATGCTTTAAGATAAAAAAAAAACATCAAAACAAGAGAAAATTTTCCTTTAACATTCAGTTTTAAAACAGTTAAAAACAGTGAAAATATTGTCATTAATGACATTTATTTTTTGTATTTAAAATGTCAAGATCAGTCATTAAACGCAATGTTTTTTTTTAGTATTTTGTACTATTGTGTTTTTTTATCTTATTTAAGGGACTAAAAAGTTTTGTTTTTTATAAACTTTCACTTTTTAAACAGTGATTCTAAATGTTAATAATATTTATTTCACGCTTTCATTAAGGCTGTACGCTTGTCGACCTTTAATTGATCAACCTTGAAGCCTTCCAATGGAATGCTGAAATGGTATTCCATTGGCAAAAACTTCTGTTTTTTAGATGGAGAGTTGAACCAGATTACTGTCTTGACTTAAGTAGCTTTAAATTTTTTTCCCTTGTCACTTTGTGAGAGAGTATAGGGCTTTCAATTGGGATCTCCAACTCACACGATTTCTTGCCGCAGTTTTTACATTCTCCAATGTGATTATATTGGTTATGTTTAGTTAGAACATTGCATCTTTAGGTATCATTGGAACCATCGGACAATCTACTTCTGTTTATTCCAAGGTCATGCGACTTATATTTGTTTTGTTTTTTTCTTAGCGTATAGTCTATCCAGCTTCATTTTTGTTTCCTTTGTTGCCTCCAGTATTTTTGAATACAAGCCTACATATTTTTAGCTAAGGTATTTTTTTATAGCTAGAAACCGGATTAGTCTCTGTTTCTTTTGCTTTTGTGGACTTTAAACTCCAGGACGTTGGTGATCACATCAAGTTTCCAAAATATTTTCGAAGTTTCATCTCTGTTGTCAAACAAATGTATCAACTCTTAAATGTTTGTGACACAGGTCCGTTTCTTAAACACTGAAACTAATTGGCAATTGCTTCCCTCTAATATCTTTTTATTCGTCAATTTTCCTTTGTAGTATATTAATTATCGGAATTATACTGTTGCTTCCTTAGGTCCTTAAATAACTTAAATAACACTATTTTTTAACCGAAAGTTTTTACAAAAAGTTGACTTGCTTTTTCAAAATACCTGGAAATAGATTCGAAAAATTAACATATATTTGGGATTGCTAACACATCATTGAACCTGATCAAATCAAGTTCCAAACCTAGTATAGTCTATAGACCCAATGTTTTGATAACTGCAGTTTAATCATAATTAGTTTAATAGATTATCTTCTGTTAACCTCTAAAAAAACCTGTTAAATAAAGAAAAATTGAATGTATTGCATATTGCATACTTTTAGGGACATATTAAATTTTTTCATTATTAATTGTTGACAATTGTAATTGCAACATATAATAATAACTGTGTTTTAATTTATTTTTATTAAAAATATTATTCTCTTGAACTCAGTTTTTCAAAAAACCCGTGTACTTACAGTTAGATTTTTCCTAGACACAATGAAAAATCGTTATTATGTCAAGGATAATTACAAAAAAACAGAAAAAAAATAAATAAAAGTTATTATGAAAATAACAGTTGAATAAATGTTAAATGAAATTTTTACAAAAATAATTTTACAAAGAAAACAAAATAGAATTTTTAATAATCAAAAAGAGTGTCTATTTTAGAATCTCCATCTTGTGCTTTAAATTTTTTTTTTTTCAAACGGATACGAATGAGTAAAGGACATAATTTTTTGACAAAGGATTTTTCTCTCTTTTTTATTTTTTTACAAATTTTTCATTTTTTTTCGTAACAATAATTTTATTGTTATTTAAATTAAAATATATATATATATATATATTATATTCTAAAGACGGAAATATAATTTTTGAAAAAAAATATTCAATTCCTTAAATCGAATATTACAAAAAAAAAAACGAAATGCCCTTCATTTAGACAGTAAATAACGCAGGGATAAGATAATATTGTTCAATATATACCCTTGAAAACTTTGCAATTCCTTTTATTACGTATACATTGTAACTAGGACAGAAATATTGAAAAGAATTTGGAATTTTAGAAAAATAGAATATCTGTGAACTACAATGTATTATGTGAAAAAAGTCCCTAAAACTAACAATGACATAGGTTTAATAAATTCCATGAAGTATTAGGCATTAGGCGTATGGATCTGGAGAACATTTTCCAAAAAATCTTAAAGATTGTTATAGGTTATTGTAAATATTTTTCAATGCCCCGCCCAATCCAAAGTTTTAGTCATAGATAGTAGAATAAAATTTTGGCTTCAGCTGATTGTGATCGTTGAGACTGTTTGAATATATTATGCATGTTTACTTTTCATCTACCAAATTCAGAAACTCGGATAGGTATTATATTAATTTTGTACTTTTTTTCTACTGACTTATTCGCTATGAATATTGGATAGGTACCAAATCTTTTCCCTTCCCTTTGTCTTCAGCATCTTTGAACCATTGTTATCAGTGTTGAAATATTGGCATAAGATTTCAATACAATAAACTCTACATCAGATACACGCCTTCTCCAAATTTAACTCCAAAGTAAGATTTTTACAAGTTTCTTTGATCGCTTGATGCCGCATTCAATACCCACTTGTAAATTATTTTGATGTTTTAAGTAATTTAGTCGCAAATTGCTTCCTTCTTTATGTGATCTATCCATCGTATTTTTGTAATTCCTCTGTCGCCCCACATTTAAAGTGTTTCTTTTTATGCACATATATTTTTTGAAAGGCACGAACCCTTATTTTTGATAACTAAATACATCCATCTAATAAAATCTAACAATTATCATAAATCCGTCTAAAAATCTAACAACTTATCGGGACCCGGAATCAAATATGGCAAATGTCCTTAAAATTTACTTAAAACTTTGCAAGTTCTTTTAATTACCAAAAGCCACGAATATGCTGTAGTTTTATTCCTTAAACTCACCTTTTTGCATATAAAATGAATTTTGGTCTTGGGCACTTTTTGCTTCAGGACTTTTTTCAGTCATCCTGTTTTGCTAAATTTACAAGACAAGGACAATAATCTTATTGTATGATATTTTCTATTAAAACGTGTCCCATATTTTTAATAAAAAAAAAATCCATCTGTTACTATTCTGTTAAACCAGAAACCCAAATAATTTGGTTCCGAAGGTTTTTAGATATAACATAAATTTCATATTTTTGAACAAATAATTTACAATAAAATAAAAAATATTTTTATTTAAAAAAAAAAAAACTATTATAATGTCAATTAATTGAATTTTTTTTTTCTCTTTCTTTTCTTTACTTCCCTTTTTTCAATTTTATAAAAATTGAAAATTAAAAAAAAAAAAAACAAAAATAAAAAAAATATAGGAATCACTTATGATAGGAAATGTAGGAACATTAGGGCGTGGTGGTTCACCAGGTGCTAAAGGTGATCAAGGTGATAAAGGTGCTACCGGAAGACAAGGTGAACGTGGTATACCAGGATCAAAAGGTGAACGAGGTGATCCAGGAATGACTGGTGCTAAAGGTGATCGGGTAAGTAAAAATTACTCTTGTATTTATTTAGTAGAGAGGCATTTAGGGAGGCATCGTATGTTAGGGGTGGAAATATTGATCTAATATCAATGTAATTTTAAAATTTAATATGTCTACCAACTATAGATATTATTATTGTTTTTTTTTTTAATTTCTTTTAGGAAAAAAAATTCATTTAAAAACAATTAATTAATTTTAATTACATAATAATAAAGTGAATTCTAAAAATTCTTCTAAGTTTCTATTTTTTTAATTATTAATAATAGTGAAGGAATTTTAAATAAAAAATTGACTAAAATAATAATAAGTATATTAATTATATTATTAAAAACTAAATTCTATATTATGACAGTGAAAGTCCTAGAATTTTTTTGCTTAAGATACGAATTCATTTAAATTTATAGATTTATAATACGAGTCTTTAAAAGGGATTCATAATTTACATCTTCCTGTACTTTTAAGCCCTGCAGAATTCATTATAAACAAGGAAGAGTATAGTAGAGTAGACTGTGTCAACTCTGGGATACCCGCATGACCGTAACATATACATTATATCATCCGGTTAATTACTTTTGGAAAAATTTCAAACATTCAGCTTTATTAGGTGTAAAGTAATGCTCATATAAAATAAGGAGTTGTATGGCAGCTACTCGAACCCTTTGCAGTAGACCAACAAAATTTTGCAGTAACTTTGGCCTTTACACTAAACTATTTTTGACAAAATTACAGAGACCCACCTTCATCAGGTGTAGTGTAAAACTCATATAAAAGAAGGAGTTGTATGGCAGCTACTCGAACCCTCTGCAGTAGACCAACCAAATTTTGCAGTAAGTTTGGCCATTGTACTAAACTATTTTTGGCAAAATTTCAGACACGCAGCTTCCATAGGTATAGAGTAATGCTCATATAAAATTAGAAGTTGTATGGCAGGTACTCGAACCCGTGGACCAAAATGGCTGGATTTAAATAACGTTTCCGGTTTTTGAATAAAACGAATTTGTGAAAATTTCATAATCCTAGCTCCTTTATTTTTTGAGTTATCGTGATTACGGACGGACGGACGGACAGACGGACGGACGGACGAACGGACGGACATACATAGCTAAATCGATTTATTTTTCGATTCTGATCCGATCCATACACTTGAGTCTATATCTACCCCCCCCTCCTTCTCTGCGTCACAAACGTAATGGCAAATTTATTATACCCTTTGACTATATAGTCATACGGGTATAAAAATGTGTAGTGAGAAATTTTAAATAATTAAATATTCTTTTTTATTCCTCTTCGCCTCTAGATCCACAAGGTGAGAGTCAGATACTCAAATGCAGTTTCATAAATCGTTATTTTCTCATGGCAATTTGGGAATTAAATGGATGACCTAATTAATCAATAATCACTGCCTACTTTAATCAGATATTTGATTACAAAAGGCAAAAACATCTAAACCCGCGCTATTAAGCGTGATTTGATTTAACATAATAGATTGTTTAATTTGAGAAAAGAAATTGGTCATAAGTCTAGTAGTTCTCCTTTTCTTAAGTAGTCTTGATTTACAGGCGTCATGACTTATCGCAACTATGTTGAGTTAAAAAATAATTTTAAATTAGGAAATGACTTGATTTCATAGTCACCATTTAAAAGAATAACCAACGGTGGTAATTCAGTTCCTCCGAAACCATAATTGATCTTTTTAATACATGTTCCTATGGATCCCATAGGCACATATATATATAAGTTATTTGTTCTGTTCCATGTATTCCCTGGTTCAAAATATAATATTTTATCTTGATAATTATTTAATTATACATTTTCATATTTAAAATTAATAAATAATTGCTTTTAATTTATTAGAGTTTTATATAGTCAAGAAGTTGATATTTTTTCAATTAGTTTTTATAAAACTCAGAAATATGTAAAAGCATAACTACTAATTTGAAAACAATAGGATAAAATACAGGTAGAAAATAAAAATATTTGATTTCAGTTTTACTAAACACACAATTAAAAAAAGTCAACAGATTTTTTTTCCAATGTTATTCATAATTAAAATAAAATTTCTATGCCTCTTAATTTACTTTAAAATATTGAAAATTTATTATTTCAATTATAGAACCAAATTAATTATTATTAAAAAATTCAATTCTTAAAAAATACTATATTATGTACTTTAAAAATATAATTATCATAATTATGTTCTGGAAAAAATTTGAAAACATTGATATAATTCAAATTAATTTAAAAGAGTTTTTAAAACGATTCCTGTTAATAATTATTAATTTTCCATTTGTTAATAATAAAAGCCACCTTTATTACGCCCCAATATGTAATTCAAATTTTACTTATCACGATAATTTAAATTAGTTATTAATAATTCATTTATTATCTAAAATGGTTCGTGTCTTCGAATAAGTGTGCTTACTATCAGAAAGTCTTCGACTATTATGAAATGTATTCTGATGGATTGAGCTGCACAATTTTTCATAACACCACTTTTATTACCGTTGAATAACTTAATTCTTAAACAATTTCCGAGTACAATTCATTTATTTAAAAATTTAACCTTTAAAAACTTAAAATATTTAATCTCATTTTTTATGATCTACTGCAATTAGATGATTAAATTACTTCTATACTGTTAACATTGCCTAATTATAGCAGAAGCCTTGCACATTATTTAAAAATAATTCCTGATTTATTATTTTAACTATCTAAAATTAATAATGGATTTAATTTTTTTAATTTTATATTTTTAAATATTAATTTTCAAAGTATATGTATTTAGAAAACGTAGTAAAACCATAGGCATTGTAAATTATTAGAAACTATTTTGCCTACATATGTTCTATCAGGAACTTACTATAAATTTTTCAATTTTAAACATTGAAAAGAATTTTACAAAAAAGAAATTATAAAAAAATAGAAATTGAAAACTTAACCAAAATCCATCAATCATTATTATTTTTGTTGAAAATATTTTGTTTTTTTTTTTTATTATTTTTATAACTTCTAGTTTAAAACTTTATAGGTAGGTATATGTTATATACAATCCGTTGATAAAAATAACAGTTTATATGGTAATTTCCAAAAAAAACAACAAAACAAAAAAAAAAGCAAAAACTCCTAACCACATTTGTATATTTATAATATCATGGAACGGTTTTCATTACCTAGTTAACCAACGTTATATAAAAAAGAGTTTTCCATCTCTCATTTTTTTTTTATTTGAAATATTTTAAAAAAATCACCCTTACCCTATCTTTTGGTATGTGTAGTACAAGAGTGTATAATGTGCTTCTATTTGATATGAGATTCATGTGTACTCATACAAATTTAACTATATGGAGATTTTTATAACGTTAGAGCAACTACCGATAAACAGTTTCAACCTACGGGAAGTATATATAGAGTATGAAATACTAATACAGACTCGATATGAAACTTAAAACAGTTCTTGTATAATTTTATCAGTAATTACTAATTACTATATCAGTAATTGATACTACTAACAGTTCAGCACTAAAGAGAAAAACTAAATCCTTTTGATTTTATTTGCTTAGTTGCAACATTTATTTCCAAAAGCTTAAAGAGCATTAACCCTCCAGGAAAGTAATGGTTTTGAATCCATGTGAAAAATATATTATTCTCATTGATTTAATGCACCATAGTATTATAGCAAGTTTAAAGTTGAGTAGAAAAATCTATCTAAATTTAGTAAAGTGTTGCTAGATATTCAGCTGCGCCAGTTAATTATTACATTTTCCAATTGATTTTATTATTCAATTTTTTTTTTAATTTCTATTACGACTTTGGAATTAGTACTTTATTGATCATCTAAATAAATAAAGCTAGATATTAATGCAATTGTTAAGTATTTATACTTGTCTATTTAAGAAACACTTCAAACCAATTGAGTTGAATAGAGTTTGGCAACCCAAAACGAACAGGCATAAATTCAGTCATCAGAAGATTTTACATTCTGACTTCTATTATTGTTAAATTTTACCTATTAAAAGTAAAAACTTTGTGATTTATAGGGTATTAAAACTTTTTGTTACGGTAAATTTTTTGATTATTTCCACTTCCTTGTCTCGCAATTTTGCATAAAATCTGCCATATACATTTAAATAAATACTTCATATGCATAATATACTTAAAACTTTTAAAAAATTTTGTACTATTCTAATCATGAAATCGCAAAAAAAAATTAAATATTCCGTATACATCACTTGACTGTTATATTTTTTAATTTACCGTTATTTTGATATAAAATGGCAAAATATCTTAACATATCACATACAATATTCATATAATATTTGAACATTTTTGTGTAAATATTTTTACTTATGTATCTTTTAGTATTATTATAATTGGGTAAGTCATGTCATCATTTCACTATTTGGATTGTTATGCTATGATTATGTTCGGCAAAATGAACGGAATTCCTGAAAAGTTGAAAAATTGAAATAAAATATATTTTTATATATTATATTATAAAAGAATGAATAATTACCAATAAATAAACAGTAAGTGTATCATTTTAGGTTTAAGCTATTAAAAATCATTTAAATCAATGAATGCGTTTTTATATAAGAATTTAAGTGTAAGTGGAAGTATCGCTTGCACTGGATACGGGTTTTCTTCTTAAGGATTTTTATATAACCGAATATAAGAAAGGATCCTTTAATCCTTCTTCTCATTTTCCGGCTCAACTGGACATGGTTCTTCGATCCTTTAAAAGTTCTTATCTAAAACTTAGTTTAAAGCAATCAAGATGAAGCAGTTTATGTAACGGAAAGTTTCGAATTAAAACACACCTAAAATATTAAAGGTCTGGAACGAAACGAGATTTGACCAAAATTGAGTTATTCTTTAACACTTTGCTCTCTCCGGAGCAAAAAAAAAATTTTTTAAATTTTGTTCCGGAGAGAACGAAAAATAATTTTGATCTGAAGATCGAATATATTAGAGGAAAAAAAAAAGTTCTTGTCGGAATAGTTTCGATTCAAATCAGGAATAAAGTTACCGCACTCGTTTTTTGGAATCCAGTTGGCGAGGTAAATTACGAAAAGTCCCAAAAAGTGGCATCAAAAGTCTTTGAGGGTTATTTGTTAAGGCTGGGTTAAGAGTTGAATTTTTTCATTTTTTATTGCTGTAGTTTAACTTTTACATAATGCGTTAATAGTTAACATGCGCTAATAGTTAAAATGCGCCAATTGTTTTTTTAAGCCTAAATAAGACTAAAGATAATTGCAAATGTAACTTATTTAAGCCCATTCCAGACCATTCCAACTCTCAAATTATATATGATTTTTACTAAATGTTCCATGTATGCTAATGTTATTTAAGAATTTAAATTTTAATTTAAAACGAGGAAGAGCGTGGTAGAGTAGACTGTGTCAACTCTGGGATACCCGTATGACCCTTATATAAACATTATATCATTATTATTATAAACATTCTATACCTTTGGCAAAATTTCAAACACACCAGCTTTATTAGGTGTAGTGTAATGCTCATATAAAAGAAGCAGTTGTATGGCAGCTACTCGAACCCTCTGCAGTAGACCGACCAAATTTTGCAGTAACTTTGGCCATTACACTAAACTATTTTTGGTAAAATTTCAGACACCCAACTTCATTAGGTGTAAAGTAATGCTCATATAAAATAAGAAGTTGTATGGCAGCTACTCGAACCCTCTGCAGTAGACCAACCAAATTTTGCAGAAACTCTGGCCATGAAACTAAACTGCTTTTGGCAAAATTTCAGACACGTAGCTGTTATAGGTACAGAGTAATACTCATATAAAAAAGGAAGTTGTATGGCAGCTACCCGAACCCATGGACCAAAATGGCTGGATTTAAATAGCGATGACGTCTATTGCAAAAAAACGAATTTCCGAAAATTTGAAGATCCTAGCTCCTTTAGTATTTGAGTTATCGTGGTGACGGACGGACATACATAGCTAAATCGATTTATTTTTCGATTCTGATCCGATCCATACACTTGAGTCTATATCTACCCCCCCTCCTTCTCTGCGTCACAAACGTAATGGCAAATTTATTATACCCTTTGACTATATAGTCATACGGGTATAAAAAAATTCATTCTTTCATCATTGCTTCAAATATTGATTTTCAGTTAAAAATTTGTCAAAAAATTTTTTTTTTTTTAAATAATATCAACATACGAAATAACCGCATGTTTATAATTAATCCCCACCTGTATGCAATTTTATACATGCACATGCCTTATACCACCTCCCTATAAATAACAAAAAACATGAGAAACAACACACGTATTAAGGGCTTTTCAACTTAATTATTTAAAAATTTTTACAACAGCATTATAAATTTTTTGATTGACATACAAACCATGATATATATTATAATTGTTCATATTTTTTTATATACTTGTACTCCTATTTATTTTATATGTAAATTTATGTCTATGTGTATGTGTTTTAGTTTTTTTAACCTCGTTAGTGGAAAAAACACAGTTAAAAAAAATTGGGTATTTGATATAATTTTTTTTGGGCAATCATTTTAAATTTTTGAATCATGTGTGGAATACGTTTAATCGGTGATATCTTTTTAGAGGAAGCTTTAGGAATTAGAGGAAGCTTTAGGAATAAAGCTGCTTCAACTTTTTTGATAGAAGTAAAAACGAGGTTTAAAATTATTCAATACATGCATTTCTTTCTATCGAAAATATGTTGTATGCAGACTACACTACATCGTTTTAAAATTACCGAGGCTTTAGTTAAGTTCCGATAAGTTCGTAATGCAGACTACGGTCACTTGTTACCACTAATCTTGCTTGCTGTTAGCATTCATCCTCGTGCAAAATCTGTCTTTGTGAGCTATTTTGATAAAATTATAATCAAAAAGCTCAGACTGTGCAGTTGTTTCTCTTAGGACTCGAATAATTGCGCCAAATTTTCACGGATCCGTCGAATTATGTGATACATTGTTGATATCATGCACAGTCTTAAATTGCCCGAACTATTTTTTCTTCTCGATTGCCCAATGAATTTACAATAACTATAATTTCTTTTCATATAATCTTTTCATAGTTTTAAATACAGCTTGTACAGGCACTCTTCTATAGCTAGCTAGTAGCTACTTTTGTTTTGATTTATCGTATTGTAATTACGTATATTCATACATTGAAGAATAATAAAATGAATGTTAACAACAGGAAAAAATAAAAAAAAAATAAAAAAATTTGAATTAAAACTTTTTATGGAATTATGGAATTATTTATCAATGAATGCAAAAAATAGTATTGTAGCTAACAACGACTATCTATACATACATGCTAGATACACAAGAGCCCATATAAAAATGAGAATAAATAAAGAAGAAGACGACCACAAAACAAAAAGTGTAACAGAAAAACAAAAAATTGTAAAAAAGTTTTCTGAGAGCACCTGTCACAACCATAACTTATCAAAAAGATGACACTATACACTGCTCTGTTCTGTTCTGTTGTATTTTGTTCTTGTTTTAATATATAACATTAATTTATAATGGATTTTTCCTGATCCATTTGGTATGCATTTTTTCTGTTTTTCTTATCGTAGTAAATATTTAACCAAAAAATAATATTAAATTGATTATGGACCCAAAGCACTTGAAATTAATTAATAAAATGGTAGGGAAATTTTCCCATTTTCTTTTTCCATCAGATACTAAAGACTGAAATCAACAACAAAACAAAGTTGTAAATAAATCAGTGATAAAAAAAATGTTTGTTGTATTCTCTAAATAAAAAATTAAGGGAGGAAAAGCTAGTAGAATTGTATTATTGTCATAAATTTGGTATTGAAATTTAACTGGCGCAACAAAAAAATGTTGAAAATTGTATCACTGTCATAAATTTTTTTACTATATTTTGTTTTTTTTAAGTGGTAACTATTCATCAGTAAGGTTAACTAGTTATATATTGGAACAGAAGGGTAGATACTGGATGTATAATATTCTTGTTATTAGGAATGATCTTAGGCTTCATACCATGTACAAACTATTATATTGATGCAGGGTCTAAAAATGTATTCTTCGAGGCAAAATCATAATAGTGTTATAAGTTAACATTAGTTTCTTTAGTCTACCGGAGACAGGCAGACTCAAATCAAATATATGCAAAAATTAAGTTTAAGCCCAGCTTCGTTAGATATAATTTATTATATTGGAGCAGAAATATCGCTCTGTAGATTCTGTAACAAAGATGATCCCCAGTTCGCTATCAGCCTGTAGGCAGTTCTTGTTTTTATTAACAAAATTTATAAATTCTAAAATTAAATATTAAAATATGTGGCGGGCGCGGTGGGAACATTGAAATAAGTACTAAAATTATTTAACACAATGCAAAAAGAAGAAATAGAGGGACAAAATTAAAGAACAATTCTCTTCCACAGAAAAATGTAGTTAAAAAATAATTTTTATGCGTGCATATTTGAAATGAATTTTAAAAAAATATAGTAAAAAATTTTATGACTGTGATACAATTTTCAAAATTTTTTCTTGCGCCAGTTAAATTAGAAACAAAATTCTTATGAATTGTTATTTTATTTTGATATAATGAGAAATTATTGAAAAATGATTATGTGTTAATTCTGATTTAATTTTAACTTAATTCTATTGAAGTTAAAATCTTATTTGATTTTATTGTGATATTTCCCGAACACATTGCTTGTGAATGAACTGGAAACAAATAAAACCACCATTATGAATGAGTTGAAAAACAAAAATATTAAATGGTTTAGTTAAATTCAATTGTTATACATATGCCTCTCTATTATTTAAAAGACTACTTTATACTATATAATTTTTTAAAATAAATATTATTAACATTTTTAACAGGGACATCCCGGTAATCATGGTTTATCTGGTGCTAAAGGTGAACCTGGAGCACCTGGTTTTCCAGGACTATCTGGACCACCAGGTGCTGCTGGTAATAAAGGTGATCGAGGATTTCCTGGTGAAATTGGTCCAGCTGGACCACCTGGAACACCTGGAACTGTGATATATGCTGATTCAAAAACAAATGTAACTGAATGCCAATGTCAAGCTGGACCACCAGGACCAATTGGTCCTAGAGGTAAAAAACATTGGAATTTTTTTATTTGAATCAATAAATTGCATGACTTTATTTTGAAAAATTATTAGGTCCAGCTGGATTTGATGGTGAACCTGGAGGGGCTGGTTTAACGGGAATGCCGGGTGTTAAGGGTGAGAAAGGTGAAAAAGGACCACGTGGTCTTGTAGGACCAAAAGGTGACAAAGGTCCAGAAGGGCCACCTGGACAACCGTTCTTTTCAGGTGACATGAATGTACAAAATGGAACAAAGGTATATAGAACTTTTTCAAAATATTTGGTTGGATCTGAAAACTTAACGAACCAAATTTTATTTTCATTTCTAAAGGGTGACAAAGGTGAAAAAGGAATGCGTGGTAGAAGAGGAAAACCTGGTACTATAGGACCAATTGGACCACCCGGTAAACCTGGTCCACCTGGTGAAGCCGGAACCGGATATTCTGTAAGTATTCTGTTTTCCTTTTTCTTATTTATTTATTTAAATTGTTATTTGTCGCATTTTTTTTTAAAAAAACAAAGCACTAATCAAAATAACTTTTTTTTTATTTGCACTTTTCATTTTCTGATCTGTATGGTCCCTTTTTCTCCAAAAAAAATAAACAAAAAAAAAAAATTAAACTAATAATAAAAATAAATAAACAACAAAAAAATAAAAAAAATAATGAAAACAAACAAAAAAAAAAATTGATATCTTCGTTCATATTTTGTTATCTGATGAAATCCGGTGACCTTTTTTTATTAAACACCTAAGAATAATAAGGTAAATAAGTACAAAAAAAAAAAAAAAAAACAAAACTTACTTAGAAATCTTTAGATACAAAACGCATCAATTGAATTTGTTATTTTTTTTTTTTCCTAATGTTAAATTGTAGAGAAAAGTAACGAAAGAATAAACCGAAGTTAAACAAGAAAAAAAGGCATCACAGGACAAATTGCCTAAAAACGCATTTTTTGATAAATATATATTTAAATCTATAGTTGATTAACTATAGAAACTTTTCTTCAAAGTTTGAAACGTAGGTATTATATATTTAGTAGGACTATTATGGAGACAATGGTTAAGGGCTAGTTTGAAGCTCACCCCTCGGTAATCAAAAGACTGTGTTCTGGGCTCCATGAAATTACTTATTATACGGAAACAGTTATTGCTCCCTCACTATTCCAACTCTTCCTAGGTTCAAGAAGGATTTATGATGTCCTATTTAATTTTTACCCAGCTTATCGACTACAGTTCTACAGAATTGAATTTTCTTAAAATTTACTGTTTGCAGTCGTCTATTATCGATTTAAAGACTTATAATTTTAACACTAAGCAATCGTTTCTTCTGCAGCGATTTTTCAATGAAAACTTTCCCAGAAAAACCTCAGAAAATGAAAGGTCAGAATAGTAACAGATATCAAAAAATTTCAAAAAAAAAAGTAATTATAAAAAATTGCAACTAAGTTTGCCTCAAAACTTATCTGACCTCAAAAAGGTCATATCTTACCTCACTGAATAGAACTATTGATTATGTAACTTTTCTCGACGTGAACTTTACAAAAAAATATCTTTTTGTTTCGAAGCTTTATATGCTTCAAAATTTCACCAAGCGACGTCTAACAAATTCCATTAAAGGTGCCTAGATATCTTTCCTCAATGATTGAAGTTATATATTAGATGCAAGACTCCTACGTGTTCCGGAGGAAAAACTTTTGAGGACGTCTATGAATCTGATAATAGGTTCTAAATATTTGTACTGACTAACTATATCCGAGCGACGAACTACTACTAAGGCAATAAATATTGAGGAAGTACCTAATTATACAAAATCAAAAAATGCGTTCCTACCAATAGAGAAAAAAAATATTTACTTTTATCTCAAATGTAGGATGATAATTTTATGTTGTTCAGAATCTTAATAATAGCTAGGACCTTTTTTTACTGTTATTTGGTTACCTTTTTTTTTTGTTCCTTCAAAAATTCTATCTTATTTCCCATTTTACCGTTAGTTCCTTTTTTTTTGTTTATTTTATTACGTAGATTCGAAAAAAGCAAGTGTTTATTATATCCATATTATATATTGTATATATTATTTTGAGATTTATTTGTGTTTGTTACTATGCTTGTATATATGTGTGCAGTTTTATTTAAAAAAACAAAAAAAAAAAAAAAAATAAAAAAACAACAACAAAAAAAAATCATTTATATTTACTCAATTTTTTTTTTAGGGAAGACCAGGAGTACCTGGACCTAAAGGTGATATAGGACAAAAAGGACAAAAAGGAGATTCAGGACTTAAAGAAGGAGTAAGTACATAGTTTAGATTTTTTTTTTTTTTTTTTTTAGATTCTATCTCTTTCTCTTTTTTTCCTTTTCCAATTTTATTTATTTACTTGTCTATTTAAAATATTTATTATTTATAAAAGAACAAACAAAAAAAGGGTTATTTGAGGAAAAAAACAGGATAATAAAAACAACAAAGAAAATTAGTTAGAAAATAGGTGAATTTTCTTTTCCGTTTTTCTTGTTTTGGGGAAAAGCCTTACAAATTAAAGAGTCCTTACAACTTAAAAATTTAAATGTTTTTGAAAATTAATTTAAAATTGGAAAAACAAAAAATAATTAAATAATTAATATAAAAAAACGTGTTTTGAAAAAAAATTTTCTTTTGATGTTTAGTTTTTTTTTTTAAATTAAAAAGAAAAGCCCATTAAAATTTTGAAAATTGAAATTAGATATTTAATGAAAAATCAATAAACAATAAGTAGTTTGTTGAATTTTGATTGAAATGAAACCTTAAAATTTTTATATAAATAGGAACTACGAATTTTGATTAAATTTCTGTTTGAAGATTTTCTTATTCCTATTTTTCCTATCCCTATTATTCATACCTCTAAATTCCTGCACCTACTTCAGATGCCTCCATGAAGTAATTAAAATTTGAAATTCTTTTGTTTTAATTAACTTTGTAATAGAAAACAATTGGGTTTTTTACTACCTAATTTTATTTACGGACTGTTCCTTCACGCCACCTCCTTGTTTCCAGTAAGACAAAAGATGTAGAGGTTTTGCGGACCGTGCTAATAAGTATAGAATCCTTTCAATTTTACAATGTAACAAAAATTTATATCAAATTCCATGAATTATTAAAAGACTAATTAATAGACCTATATAGAATAGTATTCCCAAAAAGGTCGTAGTAGCTTAAAATATGTTATGTAATTGTACTTCTGTTGTAGTTTCAATGTTCGCTAATCAGTTACTAATCATCGAAAGTCGAATTATTTAACATGTGATGTAAATCCATCACTAACACGGGAAATTCTAAAGTGCAAGGGCCATGTACCATAATTGTAGTATCTCAAATCGAACAGTATTGTTTCAATCACATGGGATTTTCGGGAAGGGGTAGAATTATTCGGCTTCCTATTTGCATTGTAAGTGGTTGGGAAGTGCTGTAATAAAATAAAATAAAATCACTACCAGTTTTAATGATTTCTGAAGTATTTTATTTCTTATAGAGAACTTTACATTTGAATGGGAATGTTGTCCTCAAATATGAACTCGGTTGGACTAATATAGCCGACTGAGCAAAAAAAAAGTTAATTATTTATTATACCTTTGAAAGATCGTACGATCGTCGAACTATTTGTATACTTTGATATTTTTCAGGTCCAAAATTATTTGACTCGATCGGTAATTGCATTATACGATTCACCTTCTCGAGCACTGGTTCATATAATACTGGCTCATTTAATCAAGCTAAAAATTTGTATCTTATTTCCTGTATTTCTTGTATTTTTAAATTGAGTAAGTAGTAGGGGCAGGGTTAAATCTTTAAATATAAATGGATTACACTTTGACATAATGATTTCATTTTTAAATGGCATTTTGTTCCCTAATGAAGTGGCCAAATGGAAACAAAATTTTAACCTGTTAAAATAAAAAAGGTTTTGTGGGATTGGCTTAAGAGTCAAACTTTTTAAATGCTTTTTACTGTGAATGCCAAGAAACTGGGCTGATAAAAACGAGACAAATCGATTTAAAAACTTAGACTTATTTACTTTTAAAAAAAGACCAAATTCGTTTGATAATACACAATTTCATGTAGAAAAAGGCCAAGTTCATGTGAAATACACTCTTTTCATATAAAAATTATTAGCTTGGCAATTTGACTGCAAGCACTCTAGATTTTAACCAACGATTATGCTTAGAACCATGTTTTAACTTAGAGCAGGAATGTTATTCTTAAAAAATTATAAATAAAGATTATATTTTTTAAATTCTCTAAAATTTAAAAAAAAATTCTATATCTAATCATTCCTCTCATTTAATTTTTTTTAATTGTGTCATGCAAAATACTTATTTGTTACATTAAAAAAATATTTTCATACCTCACGTAACATCCCACAACATCCCACAGCACAAATACATTTATACAACTCCATTTAATTCAATGCCAGTTAAAGTATTTTTTGTACTTACTTTTAACATTTTCTAAATGTTTTTATTTTGTTTTTTCAACTTTTTAGAATTTTTTATTGTTGTTTTAATTTTTTTGTTACAGAAAGAACCTTGGTCCCTTTTTTTCTCCCTTACTTTGTTGCCTCAAGGGAACAAACATTCTGTTTCACAAAAACATCAGAAAAAATTTAAAATAATTCAAAACAAAAAACATAAAAACAAACATCAAGAATGATTTCTTGAGTTTATTTTCTTAATTCAATTTTGGGCGGACATTTTTGAATAACTTTTCTTCCATTCGAATTGTTTTTAGTGTCTATCACAAATTGATGGGAAAATTTTTAATGTTCAGAATTAGTCAAATTAGTCTAATTGCTTTAAGATAATTGTTAGATTTTGTCAAATAGTTTGTATAAATTTAATACAGGGCGGTATTAGTTACCAATAACTTTCTTTTTACGCGAATTTTAAATAACGCGATTTCAAAAATATTATTCAGTTTGCTTTTTACGCGATGGAATTTAAAATAATGTAATTTCAAAAATATTATTCAGCTTGCTTTTTACGCGATGGGATTTAAAATAACGCGGTTGGGTAATTTTTTTACGCAAATTCTTTTCAGGCAGATTTTCGCAACACATATCAATCGCGTAAAAAAAGAATTAGGTGTACTTTATAGTATTGATATCACTAAAGTAGGTAAAAGTGTTCTTATCAAGATAAACTAAATACTTAAAATTTTTAAAACTGAAGATTTTGCACCGCCTTAACATTCTCAGATAACGCATCCCACTTTTAATATATCTAAACGTTGGGTGCTTCAAACAAACCTTTACGTTGGTTACACTAAATTCAATATAGCCGAAGTCGCGAATCGAAGAAGTTTTCAAAAACTAGTTTTAGTTTTACTTTATAAAACCTAAGTCAACTGCTGAAAAATAAGAAGCTATTAGTATGGAGTTGTTGTTTGATCTCGATCTCGATCTGGTTAGAATCTGATTGAATTCGCAATTATATTAATTTTTAGGGTTTTCAAAAATCAGTAAATTAATGGCTTAGCCGTTTTAGCTTTATAGGAATAATATGCGGGTAATTCTTTGCTAATCGGCACGAGACTTCGGTTTCAACAGTAGCTTGAGGACTCAGCTGCAAGAAATAACTGAGGAGATTCTGCTCTAATATAAAATTAATTATATTTCATAATCCATTGCCCAGTTTTGTTTGTAGGCAAGGTCTACTCAGTACCAAAAATGGCATTATAATAAATTAAATTTAGCAATTGATTGGTTTTGTTACCTTACATTTCCAAATTGAAAAATAAAATTTGTCTAAATTATTGCAAATAATTCGTGTTCAGTTTTACTTGAAATTTTTGAAGAATCAACCGTAAGCGATATGTTATTAAACACGTACACAAGCCTAGGACAAAAAAAACAAAACACAGAAACCCACACACAGAATAGAGAAATATGTCATAGAAAAATATATAAAAAATAGCACACCTGTCTTGAGGTACACCCACTATAAAATTAGAATTTTTACTTTTAGTTTAAAATAAAAACTGGAATTCATATTCAAAATTATACATTAGAAAGAGATAGAGTTATATATTATGATCTGGTATGTATGTTTAAAATAAATTTAATTTTTTGAACGTTTCGCATTAATTTTATTTTGTTGCTATTGAGTGTGGGAACAAGACGTATATAATATGTCCCTGAATTTTCGCATCAAAAGCAACATTTACAGCAGCAACATTTACCTTTTTGCAAGAAAATAAAATAAAAGTGAAGGAAAAAAAAAAAAAAAAATCTTCACCTAAATTTGCTTTTTGAATGTACCGGAAAAACCTTTAAGGGAAATCCTTGTATTTTCCAAGGATTGCAAATTTTTTTTACAGTTTTTCTTATGATATTTATTTGTTATTATTAAATGAAATGCGATATTATTATAGAAATAAGTATAATGTAGTTTCATGGTTAAATGGGTACTCAAACTTATGTTTAAAGAAGTTTTTTTTAGGAATTTTTATTGGAAAATACAAAATTTTTTTAATTGTTTTTGAAAAAAAATTTTGAGAAAAGCAAAAAGAATCAAAATTCGAATCCTTCAGTTAAAATATTTTCTGAAGTTTATTTACTGCAAGTAGTTTAGTAGGGCATATAATGAAAAGTGATGAAGTAAATCCCAAAAGTTGTGGAAAATAAAGAAAAAAAAGAATCTAGGAAATAAAAACTAAATGGTTTGTTCTTGACATTATACACAAAGTAAGTAAACTTGAAAATTCTTTGATAAACACGTGTATAGTGAATAGTAATTGATTTTTGAAAAAGCTGAATCAATTGGATGAGTAGTAAGAACCACTTGAATGATATGTAAACGAAATTAAATTCAAATTTTAATATATTATCAAGATTTAGAAACCATGACCTAATTTTTGTAAAATTTTCATAATTGTAAATTAGGGTGGTAGTTTCACAGTAACACCTTTTGTCACTGAATTCAATTGAAATATTTATTGAAGATCATAACCTTGGTCCATTAAGCATCTAAAACGAAATCTTTAATCCATTATTGTTCGTAGCACCCTATTCAATTTCAGAAAAATATTCCTTTAGATACAGTAATTGTAAGTTTTGATGAGATCGAAGAATTTGAGGTTAAATCGGATTGTAAAAAATTTGACAGGTAAATTGGAGACGAATTTAAATAGGTTATTTTTGTAAAGCTTCACATTTGAAAAAAATTCATTTTCATCGGAAGGATCAGCAAGAGGTGTAATTGATTATAGATACAGATTAGGTGTAATTGATGGCTGGATGGCACAGTGGTTAGAGTGCCGACCTTTCACGAGAAAGACCCGTGTTCGAATCCGGTGAAATCGAAAAAAATTGTTTGGTTTTCGACTCGACTCTGCTATTTAATTGAATAATATAACTCACAGATACAGAATACCATATAGCTCAAAAACAAAATATTACAATATAAACAAAAATGTAAGTGTATCTATTAAAAATCTAAGGCGTTTCTACATGTTATAAGGCCTAGTTCTATCTCATGTTTAAATTGTATATGAAATTCATTAGGATATATTCAAATAACACGAATATAATATGATCACTTGTTCCAACGTGTACCTGTAGGGAAGACAGGCTATTAGCCTAACACTTGAACTGTTAGCACTTAAAAAAAAACATAATCTTCCGCATTTTAGTGGTTCTCACAATATTTTTGCATTACAACAATAACTAGTTGCCATTAATACTTTTGAATTAATAATTTGTACAGTGTAACAACGATCACTTGAAACTTCCCCAGTGTTGCGTTCGAATTATTTGAGAGATGGCATTATTGATTTGATTTCAATAGAATAAGTATCTTTGCCTGCAAAAGAAAAGAGCAGATAACGCTCCAATAATTCAACGGGTGCTAAATTGAAGCAAAGTAGCCCGTACTATGAGGTAACCAATTAGACTTTGGCACTACAATGGATCTATTGTCTGATTAGAAAACAAAAAATCCACAGACCACTTAGATGTAAAAGTCTCTTCTTTTTATTCTACCAAAACAGCATTTTGGATCAGAATTCTATTGTAATAACAACTTATCACTAATCAAATAATCCATTTTTTGATAAATTTTTATTGCACCAAAACCATATTTGAGAACAAACCGAAGAAATTTGATTAGTAAGTGATAAGTGGTGGGAAGGGGGCAATAGAACCCAGAACCCCTAAATTAGTTTTCTGATTTAACTGTTTTCTTTAAGCGAAAAGCTTTTTTCTTGATTTATGCTTTATTGGAATTATTATTTCTTGTTTATGATAGTGGTTGATTTGACTCATCATTAATCACCAGAATGCAGGACCGACAGTCATCTTCAAACAGAAGAATAAAAGCTTCAAAATTGCTTTGAGATAATTATGTAGAACTTTAACTCGCGCTTACTTATAGATCAAAGACCTGCGATCACTCTAGACCTTCATCTTACACCCTCCCCTATTGTATTATTGAGTCTTAACTCATGTTCTGCATCCCTCAACTACTGAGGTTTTCTCTTAAAACTTATTCTACTAAATCACTCTAAATTCTAAAATATTAAAGAATATGAACATTATAGTTTTTTTAAAACATAACAGTCTGCAATTCCGTTTATTCAAACCAAAATACATCTACTTATTGTACTATTTAAAAAAACTTTCTTTGATAA
Organism: Dolichopus griseipennis; assembly: GCA_963082915.1. Lineage (NCBI taxonomy): Eukaryota > Metazoa > Arthropoda > Insecta > Diptera > Dolichopodidae > Dolichopus > Dolichopus griseipennis. The sequence goes on from OY720443.1 coordinate 26,688,437, forward strand.
ATATCAATTACAAGTTTCTATTATTAAAAGCAAAGAAATAACACTCAAGTTCCTTACTTATTTATGAAACATTAGATATTTTTTTTATTGAAAAACTTTTTTCCCCCTTTTTTTTCTTTTTTAAATGAAAATAAAAACTTCAATTATCAACTCAATAACAAAAGACATTAATAACAACAATAACAATTTTAAATTCCCATTTAAAAGAAAACGAAAATCAAAAAGGAAAAAAAAAACATAAAATTAATTTTCTTACAACACAATTAAATTTTGTAAATCACTTCTAATTAGGATTTATAATTCTTAATTTTACAAAATTTTCTTTTATTTAATTTTTTTTGTTTTTCTTGTTTTTTATTTCTTCAATTACTTCTGAAACGTTTCTTGAATACCATTGAGATTTTTGCAAATTTAACTGTTTTTTTTTTAATTTTTTTTTTTTATGTTTGCTGACTGTTTTTCCTGTCATCGTTTGTTATAATTGTTGCAATTCAATAATGTTGAATTTAAAACAATGTTTAAAAAAATTGGAAAATGTGGAATTTTTGAATGAAAATTTTTTTTGGGAATGTCTTAGAAAGAGGAAAGATAGGTTGAACCCGAATTGATTTCTCATTTACTGAGTTTGCCAGAAGATATTAAGTATATTTTGAAGAATAACTATTGTTATTTTGTCATTTACTATTAAATATCATTCATCAAATTCTGTTTAATTGCATTGACACTTATATTATAAGGACATCGAGTAATCATATTAGTATAATTTGCAACAATCTCATTTGTTAACAATGTCAGCACTAAGGGTTGTTAAAATTTTAAAGATCCTCGAGATATATTCTGGACTTAATCTTAAACTTAGATTCTTAAAAAAATAGTAAAGTGGATTATATCAAACATCAAAAATGTTAAACGCTTTGAGTTCCTGAGGATTATTCTAGCTTTTAACCCTGAGTATAAAAAGTGTCAGTCGAAGAATATGGAGTAGTATATAATGGTATTCGAAAATTGTCCTCACCTTATTTGTGAAAAAAAATTTTTATACCAATGGGTCGGTTTAAGTAGATCCACAGCTTATATTACAAACCTAAATCCGGCTCTGTTTTTAAAAATTGATTAAAATAAAAGTTCCTAATTGAATTCATCACTATAGCTATTGAGATCCAACAGTAATTACAGACCTAACCCTACAATGGTTTTGAAATTCATCAATAAAAAATTTTAAACGCTTTGAGTTCTCGATGATAATTGTAAACCTCAACCTGGAGTGTAAAAATTATCAATGGAATAAAAAATTGGTTTCAGTAGATCCGTTGCATATAATAAAAACTTAGTTCCGTTGTACTGCTGTAAAATTCATTAAAGGGAAACGTACCAGGTGCAGTCTGACTACTTGAAGAATCCTGATCCATTTGCTGACTTTAGAAATTGTGGAAATAACCGGCTTGTGATTTGGACAGTTCTCGCGGCATTATCAGATCACTGAAAAAATTTCCTAAACGCTACTACCGATTACGGAATATTGTTTTTCATGTGCTTTGTTTTCTACTTTAAATCCCTAATTTAAAAGAATTTCAAAAAATTCAACAATAAATTTTGATTTTTCCTTTCTTAAGAGTAACAAAATTCGATTTGATTTAATTTTTCACACAATAAAATTTATAGCGCCATTTGATTCATTACTGTTTTCATAAAAAGTTTTTCCCATCAATAGACTAAGTTAGTTACCAATTTCAATGTTTAATCTAAAATTTTACTACAATATGAAAATTTTTAATTGTAATGTAAAATTGTAATCCATGTTGTTTTAATGGAATTCCTAAGGGAGGGGAAATCACCTTAAACATAGTATACAAATGACCTTAGTGCATGTCTTCAATATCAAATTTAAAATGTCCTTTAAAAACTTCAATATTCAAGGAAAAAAAAAAATGAAACCTTCAAATTGATTGATGTCTATTGTAAGTAAACTAATAAATCAGTAGTAATTAAAGTAGAACATTAAAGAATAAAGAATCACAGTCATGAATCACTGAAAAACTTTGATTTTGTTTTTTATAGAATCGAACTTCTACCTCTCCTCTACCTCCTCTACCCGCAGTGTATTGAAATGAAAATGAACTCAAATGCTGATCAGTGCAAAATAAACAAGCAAAAATACCATAATTACATAACATCAATTAAAAAACCGCATTCTAACTAATATAACGGTTTCATTTTTTGTTCTAACAAAATATAAAAGGGATTGTACCGTTATACCAATAAAAAAAAAATTCCAATTGTTTTACAAATCGATTAAAGATAAAAAATAGTTTTCTTTCACTGTTTTTGTACAGTTAAAGGGTTTTTTTTTACATTTTTTCGAATTTATCTTATTGGAATTTCACAAAGGACAAAAAAGAACCACGGAAACGGTAATGGGGTGGGGAAAATAGAATATTTTTTCAACTTAAATTCGAAAGGTTTAGTATTAGAATAAAAGCCATAGGAAAACATGATTTTGTGCACTTTATTTAATGAGTAATTAAAAATTTTTATTTTGTATAAAATAATGTCCTTCTGTTATCCTTAATCCTGAAGTATTTTGCAAAGGATATTTAGGAAATGAAAAATTTTATTAGTTGATTATTGTAATATAACATCATGTGTTTTAAGTTTTATTTCATATATGATTTTATCCAGTACATGCAGTTAATTAGGTATATTAAATTTCAATTGCTTTGGAGCCGCAGTTGATATGGGTTGGGCGTTATTACTTCAATACACTTTTAACCGGTGGCCGGGGGTAGCCAGGGTTAAATTGAAGCAAAATTCCATATACATAGGGATTCAAATGTATTTTTTAATAGTCTTGGGCATCTCCTCTTAAAAAATGTTTCATTCAAATCTAAACACTTTGTATAGAGGTGTTGTAATCTTTTATGTTTGTTTTTAGTTAGAATAACCTGGCCTGGCACATTTACAGAGTTTTTATATTAAATGACAATGCGAAAAAATTTTTATCAAACAAAACACATTTGAATGAATTACAGGATTTTAATTCAAGAAGTTCAGATATGAATCAATGAAATTTTTAAAATTAAGTCATTATTTACGTTTTTTGTAGTCATTGATAACTAAAGAGGCCCAATTAATTCGGATGAAATCAGAATTAGAAAGCGATAATATTTTTGTTAATTCCATTTAAATTTTTTTTTTAAATTTTACTTTATAATTTGAATTATTTTAAACTTTTCTAACTAAATTTTGTCTTCTTTGTACAGTCAAAAGGTGAAAAAGGTGATCGAGGATTAGATGGTAGAGATGGTAAACCAGGACCACCAGGTCTTCCAGCAGCTTCAGGTTAAAATCAAATAAAATAAAAACATTTTATAATCACAGAATGGTATTCATTTTTTAAAACTAGAAATGCTTCCAATCATTTGACTGTTTTAGAAGCAATTTGTTAAAATTATCAGCATTATCTGGCAAAGTGGTTCTTTTTGTACGAAGCCCGTTCTCTATTAGCTTAATTTTTAAAAATAATCAGAAGCAAACCTATTATCTTTTCTTGTACGAAACTCTGCATTACTTTTAAGGTAATATAACCATACAGTTGCAAAATGTTACCATCGGGTCGGACACTTCTAAGAAAAAAAAGACTTGTGAACAAACTATACATAAGATTCTCGAGATATCTAATGAAGAATGTTTTGATTTATCATAAAATCGATTATCAGAATCTCGATGCCATCACTCCTAGTTTATCTGGATACTGTTGCACTATTCGTGTAAGCACAAATCTTTTAATAAAACGAATACCATTCAAAAAAATTATAAAACCACATTCAACATATCAAATTCTATTAAAATATTAATACATACTCAATTTTTTCTTTAAAAAAAAATTGATAAAATCTATATAGGTGATGGTGTTCAATATGTACCACTTCCAGGACCACCAGGACCACCTGGTCCACCAGGTAAGAAATCCTCCCTACAAAAAAATAGATAATCCTTTTTCCACCAATATTTTTTATTTACAAATCTTTTTATTTCACCAATCCACAGGTACACCAGGAATCAGTATTACAGGACCAAAAGGTGAGCCAGGAATTGAAGCAAGAGGTTACTTTGGTGATCCAGCGTTTTATGGTAAACCAGGTGAACATTTTTTTTTCAGTTATTTTTATTTTAATTTTTATTTTAATATTTTTTTAATTCTTGGAAATTTCTATAAAAAAACCTTAATTATATAAGTACATAATGTAAGGACCTTTTATTGAATTTTCAATTTTTTTCTCTGGTTACCAACAAATAAGTATTAAATATGTTAATTTTCTTTAATCCTTAGGCTTTTATTTTTTTATTTTACTTCTCATAATCCATTTTTTGTTTCATTTTGATTGTACTTTAAAAAAAAAAAATTTAATATTTTTTTAATTCCATTACATTTTTTCTTGTATCATTCTTTTACTCTCTACGTTTTTTTTTAATTGTTGTGATTCCAATTTTTCATTTGTTTTTTATCCAATTTACATTTTTTTAAACTATAAATATTTTTTTAAAATATAGGTTCCATTTTTACCATTATCCTGGTTTACAGCATTGCTTCCGTTATTTTTATTTTGTTTTTTTTTTGTTTTAATTTTTTAACTATATTTTGTGTTTTTTGTTAAAAAACATATAGAGAGTTGCCAAATAGATGAAGTCAAAATTCATTAGTGGTTCAATATTTGACATTAAATTAACAATGTCCTAAAAACTTTTTCAATTATGAAGATAGAGCGCCCAAGTCTGGGAAAACCCTTTATTTTAACGGTTTCAACAAAAGTTTCATATAGGGTATATTTTCAATTTGGAAATATCAAATTACTTCTTTTATAAACTTTTAAAATTCATTTTAAATAAATATATAATATAACCATACGGTTTTTTAATTTGCCGTTACCCGAAACTAAATTGTTGCAAAATGGTTAATCTATTATAGCAGTTGGGCGTTAAGAGTTATTTGGAGGAGTTAGATTACCTAGGAAATAGGTAGATATTAATTAAGAAAAGATTTTTTGTCACCTGCAATTTAGTAACTATAAAGGGTTAAAAACTGGAAATTTGCTACTTTAAAACATCTTTAACGCTTGAATATCTGTTCAAAGTTTATTAAAATAATAATTTCACAAATACCTTTTTTATTTAAAAAAAATTCTATGTTTAAGTTCCAGTTTGAAATATTCTAATTATTAAATGCTTGAGTCGTCCACTTTCTGTTCTGACATTTATTCAACTTGCCATAGAATAAATTAAATTCTTAAATTATAAACATGGCAACCAAAGGGTTAAATAAAGTCAATATATTTTGTAAAGTATTCTCTGTCAATTTGGCAACTCTTTTTTTTTATATTTAAACTTCATAAATTCATCATCTATACAATAATAATAAACAAAAAAAAAAAAAAAACATGCACAGTTATAAAAATACAAAATGAATTCAGCGTTTTTCGAAAAAAAAACAAAAATAAAAAAACTTATATAAACTTTCATATATGTATATCTATAACAATAAATTGTAATAAAATAATAATAAAAATAATAATGATAATAATTGTTTTATCATTTTGATATTTTCATTTTATATATATATATATATTTATATAATACAGGGTGTAATTAATTGCCGACGATTTTTTAAATATCGGTATCTCCCAAAAGGTAGAAGTTTTTTTTCATTCTCTTTTCACTACCAGGATATTCAGGACGTCTTTTATAGACAAAACTTCAATTTCTTTAATTGCTTTATTCACTAAGCCGTTGGTACTCGGCTGTAACTATTGTAGAATTATGAATACACAAATGGCTAACGGCTGGGTGGCACAGTGGTTAGAGCACCGATCCTTCATTCGGAAGACCTGAGTTTGAATCCCAGTGAAAGTAAAAACTTGTATCTGGTTTTCGACTCGACTCAACTACGATTTGCCATTGGGTTCAAATTAATGGCTTATATAACTATAATTATATATATATAATTATATATCTTTAATAAAAAATACATAAATATAACAATATAAACAAATACAAAATTTAATTAAATAATATAACTCACAGATATAGAATACCATATAACTCTAACAAAAAAATTATTAGAATATAAACAATATAGACCTGTATCTATTGAAAATCTTAGACATTTCTACAGGTTAGAAGACGTACATAAATTAGTAAGATAGTAAATTTTATGGGGAATTCATTTCATTAGTTTTAATAAGAATATACCTAATATTTCCCCCGGCTCCTACATGCACATATGTAGTAATGGTGTTGAGTCTATAACAATGAACAGTTACCTCCGTTAACCTAAAAAATTACTTCCGTAATTAAATAAATTAAATAATAAATATAATAAAAATAATTTTATATAACCTTATTTTATATTACGATATTAATTATTACGATATAATTATAAAATTTTTCAATATTTTTATTTTTATTAGATATGATCTAACTAAGTTTGAACCCAAAACCTTTGAATTGAAAGGCCGGCGTCTTGACCACTCAGAAATAGACATGCTTTTATTAGAGAAGTTTTTTATTACAAAATTGTCATACGAGTTATTCTAGAAACGGAGTTAGATGCCAATTTATTAAACTTGAAAAGAAATATAAAAATTGCATTTAAATTCCTATATTTTGAAAAACAAAGAATGATTTTCAACTCTATACAAAAAAACAACTTACCTTCTCTTAAACGATCTGACCGATAGATAGCTCAGTGGTTGAAGAGGCGTCTTTTCAATCGAAATGTCTTGGATTCAAATCCTAGTCAGATCATATCTAATATACGGAAAGGCAGTTTCACTCATTTATCACATCGTTTGAGGTAGGGGACTGTACATAAATAAATAAATAAATAAATAAATCAATAAATTCCCCGAGGTTTCTGTACAGCTTCAACTACTAGTGGTCAGTTAATTACGAGACACCCTATATATTGTATATATATAATTTGTTTTTTTTAATTTTTACTCATATATCCTTCATATTTTACATATTTTTTGATTTTGATTATATTTTTTTTGTTTTACTTTTTGTTTTTGTATTCGAAACTTGTTGATGTTATGTATATATATATATATATATATATATATTTGTACACACGGAAATGATGTCCTGGTTTATATTTTTTATTTGTCCTCCTATTTTGTTTTTTTAAATTTTTGTAACCTGTATACCCTACACAGTAATTTATTATGATCGATTGAATAAAAATATAAAAATTTGTTATTTTATTTTTACCAGTGATATACACATCTATATATTATGATATATAGATGTATATATATTATATATGTATCTTAAATATACAAACAATAAATTGTAATATGTGTATTTTTGTTTGTAATATTGGAAATAAAATGAAATCAAATCAAAATCGTTATATTTAGTATAAATAAATATTATTTTAATGGAGATCCTATTTAACATCAATATAATTACTGCAACATATTACATATATTTACATGTATATATAAATATGTATATTTATTTAAATATAGGGATATATTATACATTTATCTTAAATTGGCATACATTAATTTTAATTGTCTAACTGTGCATATAACTGTGTAATCAAAATACAAAATATTTTATGTAATAAACGAATGTATGTAATTATTGTGATATGCATATATATATATAATATATTTATATATATATATTTATATATATATATACTGAATCGCAGAATCGACTGGTAAAGTTTCATTCACATTTTTAATGCATTGATTAACTTTTAAAAAATTTAAATGGACTAATTATAATTTTTAATTTGGTTTTTGTTTTTGTTTTTTTTAAATGTAATTTTAAAACTCATGACATATATTTCTGTTAATATTTAAATTAAAGTGGATTTTTGTCAAAATTTCATATTCGAAAATAAATATTAAAATTCATAATTAAACATTTAATATGGAAAAAAAAAATCGTTTAAATTGGAAATTGACATTTATAAATTTTTAAAATAATATTTCGGATACGGATAGAACATATCTTTTGGGTTTTGCAAAATTTCTAAGTTGGTTATTTGTTATTTGGTAATTTTCCGAATTAAAAAATGGTCTAACTTTCAAAATTATTAATTTGCTATTAATTAAAAAGTTAATTGGCGCAAAATCATAATATTTAATTTGTTAATTAAAAACAATTGAAGCCTAGTAATATGGTCAATTATCAATCGTTTCTTTTTTTTCATTTTGTTTGTAAATGTTAGATATTCAATACGACTGAATGCCATTTTAAATATTTTTCCGAAATTTTAAAATTTTCATTCGGAATTTTTCAATCTAATTTCCAACCATATGAAACTATATACATCACAATTTTTTATCCTCCTTCCTCGACTTTCGAGGTGCAGGCGGTACTTGTATTATATTAATACTAAAAAAATAAAGTTTATTTGGTTAAAAGTTTAGAAAATTCGGAATATTCTATTATATATAATTTTATACATAAGGTGTACAAATCTGAATTAAATTTACGAATTAATTTTCTTAAAGTTTTATTTTTTCATTGCTTAGTTAATAAGTACCTTGATTTAAATTTATTATGCCGTCTTATGACGTAATAGAAGTTGCGTAGGAAAGCTGTATGCATATTAATAATTTCGTTTTC